>CAIGQQ010037704.1:2833880-2844016 GCA_903798035.1 Danio albolineatus | reverse complement strand
TTATTATTATTATTATTATTATTATTATTATTATTATTATTATTATTGTTATTATTATGTATAGTCTGTAACCTTATGTGGCTTCTATAAAACAATAAGACACTTACCTTTTAATAATATTTTGAAATATTGCTTGCTTCACCAGTAACTGTTAACATTTTTAGTTATTATTATTATTATTATTATTATTATTATTACTTTTATTATTATTGTTACTTTTACTATTATTATTATTATTATTATTATAATAATAATAATTATTATTATTATTATTATTATTATTATTACTTTTATTATTATTATTATTATTATTATTATTATTATTATTATGTTGAACTGATAGCCAGTAGCACAACATAATAAATGACAGCATTACTGGAAGCACAAACCCAGCAGCTCTCCCATTACACAGAAGAAGGTAGGCAAAAAAGATGTTAGACAGCCAAGATTGAAGCTTTAATGCAGAGGCCAGAGGTTAATATGACAGGCGCCACAGCCAGAGCATCTGATATGCATGCCGTACACAAACACAAAGCAACACAGTCCAGAACCCACAAACCAAGGGAAAATATATATTAAGAAAACACTGAGCAGAGTCTGTTATTGATGTGCACTGACATGTGTCTTCTGTTGTTCTACAGAAATCGAGCCGTGGATCCACCGGTTCAGAGCTGAAGGCACTGTCGATTATTCACAGCTGACCTTTGACCCTGGCCAGAATGAACTCATCGTGGGTGCAAGGTACCACACACTTCTTCATTTTCACTTTCAGAAATTGTTTATTATTTTAATCACTTTCTTATTGCCACTGTGTAAAAACGTCTTACAAAATAAAAATAAAAAATAAGACCTTTTCCTATTGCTGGTTTGCCTATAGGCTGATTTTTATTTTATGTGGAGGACTAAAAATTATCAAATTTTTGTTCTTTTCCTTATTATATATATATATCTGTTTTATCTCTATTATCGATTTCTTTCTTACATACAAACCTGGAATGACCATATATGAACATTTATAAAATTTTTGGCTAATATATTTGAATGTACAATTTTTTATTCTCGTGGATGGAAAATGTGTGTAAATGGCCAAGAACATAGAGCCACTGGAAAACACTTACACTTACACTTACTTTCTTGTAGCATTGACTGCAAACTAACAGATAAATCACTACGATAAAGGCTAGCTGCAAAGTATATACCTCCATAGATCCTTAATTGGGGTTAAATTAATCTGCTTTCATGTAAGTGAGTCATGCAAGTGAGTCTCATATCTTGCATTTATCCAATACACCTCCAGTCTATGAGGAAAGCAATTGATAAATCATCCAACAAGGCCTGGACCCCCACTCGTCTGCCCCGAATACCCCCCTACCCGCACACCACACAAAAACCTCAAAACATTACACAATATTTAGGCCCCGTTTACACTAGTTGGTTTTCGTTTTAAAACGCATAAGTTTTGCTACGGTTACGCCATCCGTCCACACTACGCCAGAGATTTTGAGCCGCGAAAACGGAGCGTTTTGGAAACGCTGGAGAGGCCGTTTTCATTCTAAAACGCTGCTGCTCTGTCTCAGTGTGGATGGAGGAAAACGGAGACATCTGAAAACGGAGGCGTGGCTGCTGGACACAGAAATAGAAGCGTTGGGAGAACCAATGTCTGTTTTAGGCGCTATTGTGCAGTTAAACTCTGCCTTTTTTACTTCAACAGCTGCATATATTTGCAAGAGGCAAGCTATTGTTCCAGCACTCGCTAATCGCTCGCATTTCCAGCCACTTAAGCCCTATTTAGAACGGCGGTTTTGGGTTACACCTGGAAGAACCAGCGAGACACATGCTTCCTGTTTATACTTGAACGCGCATGCCCAGAGTGCGCGAATGGTCACGTGATATACTTTTCGCTGGAGTAGTGTGGAGGGACATCTGTTCAGAAACGCTGGGCGAAACGCTAGCGTGGACGCGGATCGTTTTCATACTAAAACGTCGTTTTAAAACTAAAACGCACTAGTGTAAACGGGGCCTTAGTATGCCTCACACAGGTAAGTGGGCTTGACAAACCACCTATAAAATCACACTTTCATCTCTCAGACACTTTAACCGACACTTGTAACAGTTTACACCTTTTCTCTATAAAAAACAAACATTTCTTGAGCATTTTTGAAGTGTGCCTCACACAGGTGAGTGGGCTTAACAAACCACCAGTAGAAGCACTTTATTTAAGTGCCATCTAACAAGGACTCAAAGTAAAACAATATTTACATGTGAATGTACCACAAATCATGTTGCACCACTTGTTTTTTCAAACTTAAAATAACATAAACAAACATAAAATAACAACATAAACTTTAACATACATTATACATTTTGTATAATATCTTGCATATCATTATCTATTATGCAAAAGCATTGGCTTGCATTTCTTTCATTGTTTTCTAATCTCAACATTAGGAATATCAGGATTAATGCAGTTCTAGGGACACTAGTACAGTAAGAACTTTTTGTTTGTTTCTTTTCCCCTTCATTCAAATTGTGTGTTCTAATGAGGGTCAAAACAAGACCGAAAATAGCCTATTATTTATAAATAATTATGTTTTTTTTATGTTAGAATCTTGATGTCATTGTAAGTACACTGCAGAGAACAGTACAGAATAAAAAAAGGCAGTTCATGACCCCTATTCGTTCCCTATATATTTGTAACGTCTGTCTTAAAGGGCCACGAAACACCAAAACACATTTTTTGAGCTGTTGACAGTCATATATGAGTCCCACGCTGCTATAAACACTATTAGGACACATATAATTGACTAAAAAGTGAAAATTGGTTGTTTTTGCGTTATTTCGAGCAAATTCGTTCTTCCGGTTTGAAACGAATTTTTGAGGCAGCGTCACGCCTATGAGATCCATGCGTATTCTCCCGCGTGGTGACTGGGGTCTGTCCCGGAAGCGAACCAATTGACGTCAGTGAGCGTGTAGCATTAATTCATGACATAGCCTTTGTTCAAGCCAATCAGCGCGCTCTGCTGGGTTTGCGGTGCAACTCATTAATATGCACGAGAGCTTCGAAGACTGTTTGTGTGTATGTGTTGCAGTGAGACGGCAGAGACGCCACGTTGTGCTTCCAAAACAAGTGGAAGGAGACGCAGGTTGCCAGTGTTGTGTTTATGTGCTGCAGCTGTAGCAATGGTAGAGAAGGTTTAGTCTTCATTGGACACTTAGCTGGACGCGCGCGCAGCAGAAATGTGTCTGCAAGGAACTTTATCTCTTCACCCGAGAGCTTTCCGCATCTGGAAATGGTTTTGCCGCTCGTCTCCTTATAAAACAGACGCCGCTCCAGTTAATGTGGATTGTCTAGAGATTTGGTAAGCCATCAGTGCTCTTTGTTTATTCAGTTCGTAGTTAGTTAGTAGTTCATAGAGTTCGTAACTCTGTCAGTGTTTAAAGACAGACCTTTGTCAAAATGATGAACTGTTACTGAGTTTACAGCAGGTTAATGTCCGTACAATATTAAAGACTGAAAGATCCGCTGTACATTCTGCTCTCCGAGTGTAAACACTGCAGTCAAACAATTACTTTTGTGTAGAATTTTCGCCGCATTTTGTGACCGGATAGTCTGCGGAGGGCTTTTTATTTCTCCCTTACGCCGCGCGGTATCAAACACTACATTAAAACAACACTCTCAATAGTTTCTCACATCTAGTTTGTCACGGGGGACATGCAGGAAATGTTCCTGGATTAAAGTATAAGCACCAAACTGCCGCTAACGTCAACAAATTAATAATTTGGCTAATAATTAGATTACTGATGTCACTTCACACAGTCATTTCTCCCCCTGCGCCTGTGTGCGTCGTTTTTTGAAAATGAGCGCGTGCACAAATGGAAACTCCCATCTTTATGCAAAACCTTCCCTCTTTCCCTCCCCTGACACTCCCACCTAAACAGAGCTGGACACACCCACTTTCCTGAGCTTTTCCAGACTGTAGGTGTGAAAACACCCAGCCTAGCCAGGGGGGTTTCGTGGCCCTTTAACAGTTTGAGTTTTTTTATTGCAGTTCACTTTCTGGCCACCGGTGTCGCCAATAACAAGGCTTTCTGTATTTTCCATGTAGCTGGTTTAATTAGCACTCAGTCTATGTGTCTAACAATGCGAATGAGTGTGTTTCAATGTCAGCAGTTGCGACAATGTGTCTGCCAAGCCTTACATTTGACTATATTTAACTATATTCAGCAACATCCCACTTCAAAAATGTCACAATTGCCAGGTTTCCATGATTAGCCACTAGTGACACATAATCCGAGTCTTCAAAAAAAAAAACACACACACACACAATGAAAGCTCAAGACTTTCGTGCCAGACAAAGAACGCACAGCCCCTTCTCACCTCCTCACCATACTTTCATTAGAATAATGTCAGAGTGAATGTGAGGATAGGATAGGATTTCCTCTGTCCGGCTCTAATTAATGAGTGTGATGATTTCCACATAGACTTTCACACTGTCCTGCCATACATCTTCAGCCAAATTAATCTCATATTCCCGATCTGTCAGCAGCTTGGATGGTCTCCAAGCAATTATTTTGTGACAACTGCAGAAACGGTTTGATATGAGGCACTGTAACAGTTCATTCACCCACAGGGCCGAGAGCGCTAGAATAATTACTTTTTTCTTGAAAAAGCAGGGATTACCATTCACTTTTCTAGTGATTCTTTGTATCATGAGCATTTTTAGGATTTTTCTTCAAAGTAACGAGATGGAAAGTGTTAGTTAGCTCTCACAACCTGCTCCAAAGTGCAACACATAATTATCAAGTCTTACATGGATGAAAAATTGGAAGTATTGTGGTTGGGGTTCGTTGTTCTCTCTAAACATTAAAAAAATGTCTTGCTGCTGTTACAAAGAAGTGTACATCAGTTGTAATGGCTCAATCAAAAAGACTCTTCTGACCTGTTGTACGGTAGTTATACCGCACTGTTGTGTTGCTGTAATGAGAAAGCTCACTCAGTCACTCTGTTCCAGCAAACCATTCTGTCTGTCAATATACAGTATGTCTTGTACTTTGGTTTGGAGACCTCTCAAATAAGGCTAAAGAAAACAGCTGGAACCTGTGGAATCCAGTAGTGCTTTTTAGATTGAGGTTTGGAACAAGGGGAGCACAGTAAATCCAGAGTCATATCAATGTCAGTTGACTTTTATTTTATTTTATTGCATTATCTTATTTATATTGTTTTTTTGTTTGTTTGTTCATTTTTACAAATGTTGAATATTAAAAATTCAAATTCAAATATATTCAGATATTCAGATATTATTATTAGATATTAAATTAATCAAAATGAATATGACCATGGTATTTTTTTTATTAATTTATTTTTTATTGTTTTTTAGTCATGCTGTTTTCATTTCAGAATGTGCAATTTCTTAATCATATTTTATGAATTTAATTTAATTTAATTTAATTTAATTTTTATATTATTTAATTTTATTTTATTTTATTCAACAGTGATGTCTGATTCTTGATTCTGATTGGCTGATAGAATCTGGTTGATGATTCTGCAAATAAAAACAGCACTGGTCCACAAGCAAAGGACACTCTACAGTTTGACAAATATTGGTGCTGTTGGACAACATAATGTACTTTTGAGGCTTTTTTAGTCGAGAATGTAGTTGTTTAGAATGCAACTATGCAGTTTACTTATAAGGATAGTGCCTATTTTAAAATATTTATAGTTTTTGAGAGACAGCGCAATGGCGGCTATTAGCCTGTCTGAGCAGAACATTGACAGTTAATATTGTTCATCCATGAGATGGCGACAGAGACAGCATAAGAAGCCCTTATAGTATTACAAACAGCGTAATTTCTAACTACAGCTGATCAAATCATTATTAACAGGTTAATGACATTTTAAGTTGATCTCTTTTTCTATTTGCTGTATTTATACCATAATTTTAATGTATTGAATGTGAGATGAGACTCGCATATCAGGAATGTATGTATTTTGTGTTGGCCACTCTTTGTATAACCCTGAGTTACTTTTTGGTACCTTTTTCCCCAGTTTTTGTTGCTGCAGACTAGTTTAGTAAAAATCAAGAAAGAAGTAATGCCCACATGTGTTTAGCGCTTTCCCTTAATGCAAACACACCAGCAATCTGGTGGTGTTGACGCTGCTTTGACTTTTTCAGGGATACTTACTGTGATCTCCCGATTGCAACAGAGAAATATTGGGAAGTGTCTCTAGACTGATAGCATGTCATGCCGTTCAGCCTTATAATCTTAAAATGTCAGAAAAATCAAGTGTTTTGTCATCACTTTAGACATTACGCTAGAGAATCATTCAGTTAACTCCTAAAGCAATGGTTTCTGCTGCTCTGACGTCAGCTGCAGTTGTGAATAAATGTTGGAAGACAGTAGTTCCTGTAAACAAAGGATTGTTAGACTCAAGAGTTTGATTTTCTTTTTTATATACACAATTATGCCATCGAACTGTTGTATTACTAAGGCACTCGGCCGCACTGCTCACACCAGTGCCGATATACAGACACATCGCACTGCTACGCGTGTGACATTATATTATATTATATTATATTATATTGTATTGTATTGTATTGCATTGCATTGCATTGCATTGCATTGCATTGCATTACATTACATTACATTACATTACATTACATTATATTATATTATATTATATTATATTATATTATATTATATTATATTATATTATATTATATTATTCATTCATTTTCTTTTCGGCTCAGTCCCTTTATTATTCTGGGGTCGCCACAGCGAAATTAACCGCCAACTTATCCAGCATTTGTTTTACGCAGCGGATGCCCTTCCAGCTGCAACCCATATCCGGAAAACATCCCTACACACTAATTCACACTCATACACTACGGACAATTTAGCCTTTAGCCTTACCCAATTCACCTATACCACATGTCTTTGTTTTACCACATGTCTTTGAACATGCAAACTTCCCACAGAAATGCCAACTGACCCAGCCAAGGCTCAAAGCAGTGTGATTACAGTATGATTTGTTTACCATGAATTGTATTTTGGCTCGTATGTTGGTTAACTGCCTTCAGATATATTAAAACTAGTTAAATCAATGCATTTCATTTTTTAAAATTGTGTATTCTACTTTTTCCAAAAAAAATGTAAACAGTTTATTCTCATCTGCCTTAACACGTTAAAATGTTCAGCATGAGAGTGCTTTTTTTATGCTATTATATTGATTACGTACCCTAAATATAAGCTAAATGGTTATCGTGTCAGATCATCCCTACTGAGAACTGAGACGACAGCTATTGTTTAGATTACAATTGACAATCTGGTTTATCTCTATGGCTAGGATGAGTCAGGGGCTGTAGATCAATGTTGTTCAAATTGAGCTGTGAAGAAGAAAACAAAAGTCTTGTCTTGGTGGAACTCCATGATGCTTTCAGCTTGAGCAGTTGTCCCTGGAGCAGATGGGTTTTCGATGCCCAAGCCCCACAAGTGCGCCACAGTCTGGCCTAATGGACTGTGTGAAGGATCTCCAGAGGAGATGATGCTTTATCAAGGTCACTGAGCAACAGGGATCTCATGAAGACACTCAGCAGATCAAAGAATGTTTCTGCCAATTACTAACACCAGACTGAGCAGACCTGCCAAAATTCAGAGTCTTAGAATGCAAAATATTTAGTCATGCCTCGTATATACAGCTCCCTGTGAAATTTGAATTATTTTTTCAAAAGTGATATTTAATGGAGCAAGAACATTTCACACTATTTTATTACTTTTTTTTTTTTATGGAGAAAGTCTTCTGTTTTGTTTTATCTATTTATGTATTTATTTATTCATTTACTTATTTATTTATTTATTTATTTGTTTGTTTGTTTGTTTTTGTTTGTTTATTTTTTTATTTTTTTATTTTATTTTTTATAATTACCTTGTTAAGCCTTTCAAATGCATTTTAAGATGAGCACTGCCTTGCAAAATAACTGTTCTCATTCATGCCAAAGGTATTTATTGGGTTGAGATCAGGACTTTGTGTAGGCCAGTCAAGTTCCTCCACACCAAATTCACTCATGTTTTGGTATGGTGAAGCATTAAGAGCAAGTTCACCAAAAAAATTAAATTCTGTCATTATTTACTCATCCTCCACTTGTTCCAAAATAGTTTTTTTCTGCAGAAAACAAGGAAGATAAACTGCAGAATGTTGGCTTGACTTGCATATGATTTCCATAATATTTTTGTTTCTACTATGGATCTCAGTAGAAGCTTTTTTCCCCAACATTGTTCAGAATTTCTTATTTTGTTTAATAAAGGAACGAATGTCATACAATTTTAGAACCATTTCAGTGTTACTAAATGATGAAAGAATTTCACTTTTGGGATCAACTATCCCTTTTTATCCCTGTCACTAGAACTAAAGGGAAAACCCTTGAAATATACTATAGCCCCACACCATAATCCCCTCTCCAGCAAAATGTACACCTTGCAAAATGTAGTCAGTCATTGGAGTGCCAGACAGAGATTTATTTTGATTGTCATAAATAGTGATGTTAAATACAACCAGTCAGATACTTGTATTTAAAATGCGAAAAGTTGACAAGTCAGACTGGAGTTAAGGGTAAAGTTATGTCGTTTTTGGTACATGAAATGGCTATGTGTGCGTTTGTACCTATTTTATTATAAATATTCTTCTAATGAGGAATAAGGATTCAAAGGATGCTGACCCACCTGGCCAGATCACATTGTGCCTGACACCCCACAGAACTGCATTTAAATGCACTTACTGTACAGTACTACTAGAAATAAACATGAATAACCCACAGCGAGCACAGTACTATCCAAATACCTCCATATTGATAGCTGTGTGGTCATTAGAGAAATAATGGCTCAGTGGTCTGTGCAAAGGGCCATTGATAGTGAGAACCTCAAAAGGCTTTAACGGTAATGCAGTGAAACTCAATCAATAGACATGTCGATTCAGTAAGTGGACCTTAATCACAGCAACCTGATTTATCATCTACTCTTTTATACAATAAGACAGGCTCCACTTTCAGGTTATGTACCATATTGTTTCAGTAAATGTGTTTGTGCTTCCATCGTTCACAGATGGATGTAAAATCATGTCCGACGGATATGCGATTTGTAGTTCCAAATATTAAAGTACATTTGAGATTAGAGTTGGCAGAACACAATATTGCAACTAGGTTATATACTTGGCCTGAGACTTTTGGAGAGCCAAATTTAGTTTTTTTGTTTTTGTTTTTGTTTTTTGTTTTGTTTTTTCACTTCTAAGAATTAAAATGCAGACAGCATTTACAGGCCCCTTCTGCTTTGAACAGGCACCATATCCTTAGGCAATGTCCAATTCTGGCTCATTAAAGTGACAGTAGGCTGCATGCTTTGCATAAGAGGTATTTTCTATAATATACAGTACAGATTGCCGTATACCTTCAGCCAGATATACAGATCATGTGAAAATCCAAAGTTTAACCTTGTTATGGTAAGTTATATTAAGCTTGATGTGCATAGGGAGCATATTATTGCAATTTATTCAACAATTAATTTGGCAATTTAGTTGCTCTGTTTTATTTATAGGCTTTTTTCCATTTGGGAAAAAAGCTTCTTTCACATTTCTCCCCAATTTCTATTCCACATGGATTCACTTAAATTGTTGCAATCCATTCATGCCTGTGGCCGCTTTTTTTGCAAAGAATTATATTATGTTCTTTCATGCATGCTTCACTGCAGTTTCAAAGTGAAATGTCCAGTAAATGTTGTTAAAAAGAGTGTTCAGTTTATTTCAGAAGCAAATATGCATGCATGTGGTGAAGTTTTTGTTTGTCTACATAATATGTAGTGTATATATTATGGTTGTTCAGTAATCAAATGAATGGCAAGCTGATACTGCATTGGAGTAAGACATGTCAGCAAGGGTTCTGAATACCACAATGTTAGTATGCCTCCTGAGGTCATGGTAATGAGTTTCATGCTGACAAATTAAGCATACACTGGTTAGGTAGGTTTTGAGTCATGGCTGCTGGTTTAAGTTGATTTTTGCTTGTTATTTAGTTTGCCATTAAGCTGATTCCTTGTTGGTCATGTGCTGTTTTTGCTGGTCACTACAGAATACACAAGACATGTTACTT
>CAIGQQ010037704.1:2788043-2827524 GCA_903798035.1 Danio albolineatus | reverse complement strand
ATATATATATATATTCTCTAATAATAACTATCAATATAAATAGGATATAAATCAACTAAATCAACTTTTGCTTTCAGCTCCTATATATATATTTTCCTGAGCCATATTTCATTTTATTTTTAAGAATAAAGGTTATCGTGTATTGATCCAAAATGAAGGTTGGCATCAGTTTCTGCAGGTCCCATCGCAATAATGAGAAGCAGATTCGGATCAGCAGAGTTTGTTGAAAGAGACGTCTCTGGAAGGTGAGGCAGGTCAGATATACTTTAATGAGAAGTGAAAGTCTCATACTAGTTTAATTTTCTCCGAAATCCTCATAACCGAAAGAGAAAGAGGTCATGAAGTGATGGGCATGACCAAATGAAGCAATGGTGGAAACTGTCGAAGTGCTTTGACAGAATCCATTCTCGTATGTTGAGAGAGGGAGTTTGCAGACTCACTGACAGGTCCACGTGATGTCCCATGATGCCTTTCCTCTATGTGTGTGTAGCTGTTCTGTCAAGCTGTCTTCCATAAGAGAGATAAGGGACGCAGCATTTCAGATGTGATTTCACAATGTAAACTTGCTTGTTGATTGACTCACTCAACATGAGCTAGTTATATTTTATCTCATGCGCACTGTGAGCTGCAAGACCTATTGACAAATTATTTCAGTTCTAGGATGATAAATAGTTTGCTTTAAAAAAGTTAACCATACATTCTACTGATTTATTCTACTGATCATATATTAGTGGCTTTATCACTCTGTCTCCTCTCCACCAATTGGCTGGTGTGTGGTGTGCTGCTGTCGCGTCATCCAGGTGGATGCTGCACACTGGTGGTAATATGCAAACAATATGTCCCTAAATGTGCTGGCTGCCAGTGTAAATCTTAAAAATGGAGACAAATCCATAAAAATCCATGTCTTCTATAATATCAATATAATTGTGGACAGTTCAGCTGGTGGATGAGTAGATCCCCCCATTTTGTAAAGCTATTTGAGTCCGCAGAAAAGCGCTATATAAATGTAAGGAATTAATTATTATTTATTATTTAAATGAATTTCAATCAAGCATAATTCTACAAGTATACAGAAACCATGCATAATACTCAATGAAGTAGAATCGCTTGTTGCAACCCAGGCTCATTCTGAAAATGTAGTCCCATGTACGTTTCTGGAGGCCATGAAATAAATCCTTGAGATTTTGAGATCGCTTTTTGAGATCTAAAATTTCTCTCGCGAGTGCCATTTGTGCCTGTTGTTCTCCGCCGCTGTCGACTGACTGTTTGACTGACTGAATGACTGACCGACCAATCGACTGACCCATCCTCCTCCTTCCCTAATCCCAACCAAAATTTTATGGATTGACCCACTTACACACTTTCCTAAACCCAACCAACAATTTTCAAAAAAGCAAACCAAAAAAAAAAATAAAAGCCCTCGTCACATTTTTACCACGTTTTCAGATTTGACCACATTCTTACCTGTTATTTACTAGTATCTTTAATTTTTTGGATTCTGTTTTTGTCTTACCTGCTTTATGCAACCGCTACTCACCAGACTGGAACCCCGTCGTTGTGGTCAACTCCTCTCTGCGTCTCAAGTCCACCGACCAACACGGCGCGCTAACGGGACAAACTGATTGCAGTGGGAAAGTTGTTCACATGGAGGCAAGCACCCCGTAGCGTTCGTTTAATAAATTAAACACAGCCATACATACCTCTGACTACAAAATGTGTGGTCTCCAGAAACGTACGTAGGACTACGTTTTCAAAATGAGCCTGTGTTGGCTTTTTGTGAATATGTGAAGATGAAATGTAACTTTATATGCTTATTTAATTTCTTATCCATACATGGATATCATATGATATTATTTGTTACAAATAGACTATGTAGAAAATGTAAGTTCAACAGCTTGAATACAGTTTTTACACAACACAAGCCTTGGAGAGATGCAAACATTTATTTTGACTGTTGTTATGCAAACAATACGTCCCTAAATGTGCTGGCTCCAGGACCACCGTAAATCTTGAAAATGGAGACAAATCCATAAAAATCCACGTCTTCTATAGTATCAATCTAATTGTGGACAGTACAGCTGCTGTCTCATTGGTCAGATGACAGAAGAGCTTGAAGAAGTGCAGCTCTATTGTTCAGTCTGCATGCTCTCCATCTACCCAGAGTCCACCTTGCTCAGCCAATTTTTCCTCTGTCAGGTCTGCCCTCCCTTGAGCTTTTTGCATATTGTACAGTAGCAGCACTCCTAGCGCCTCTGATTAATTGCCTGAATAAATGCATTGTAGTCACTTCATTGTATTTCAAGCTTGACAAATGAAAGCAGCGTCTGTTTCCCCAGTACGCCTCTATTCAGGAGGTTTGCGGGAGTAAATTTAAATCAGTTGTTAATATGCAACAGAGAAATTGCCGTCTTTATTCCCGATGCATATGTATAAGTTTAAGACAGCGTCACTACATCATTTAATTCTAAGTGATCTGGATGAGGAGGTGGTAAATGTTAAGTGGTGCATTTCCTGAAAGTGTTGCCAGTCAACGGTGGTTGTAATTTTTATCATTAATCTTCAGGATTTTTGCGCTTGATTTTGCTGCCCTTTCTAGGTGAAATGAACACCAACAAGTTGTGTTATTCTCACAAATGCGTTTATTGGTGCAGATTATCGACAAATATGTGTTTATTGTCATTCATTTCTTTCTATAGTACTATATTAAAACCCCAAAACCCTTGTGCAATATTAGTAAACAAATAGCAAATAGGCTAGATGCATCTTCGTTATCAACATACTCTCCAAAAATTACGTTTGCTGCTTGTTTAAACTACTTATTTAAAATGAGTTGAAATAACACAGATCTTAAGATTTATTTGGGGGACAACTTAATTGTTTTAAGTTCAGTCCACTTAAATAAAAATGTATAATTTAACTCAAAATTTGTGTGAAGAAATTGTCCATGAAGCAATAGCATTTTTTTACAGTGTAGATAAATAATTTAGTATTTAGAAAATATTGCTTCCAAAGGATTTTTAATTTTCAAACCGCATTCCAGAGCTACATAGATGAAACTACAGCTCATGACTTGGGATGTGTTTTCTAAAAATATGGTCCCACATTTACAAACATAGTCCCCCTCTTTGTTGTGTCCAAAACTCACAGTTATAATCAGGGCTTTACATAAACTTTTTTGATCCCCAGCCACTGCGGCTTGTAGATTTCCAACATTATTAGCCACTTGCCCTTTTCACTAGCCACACTTTTCTTGTTGGGAAAATATATTTTATATGCATAAATTTGACTTTGACATGCGAAAATTTCTTGATTTGGACTTTGTGTTATGTCCAATCCCCCCTCATGCATTTCATTGTTCTGTGTGTTGTGTATGAACTTGCTCAATGTGCATGAGCAAATGGGTTGTGTTGCATTGCAATTAGTTTTTATTTCACAGGACTATTCAGGGCTCAAAATTAAGGATTTGCCAAAGTTATCTCTGACCACACCAAAAATAATTAATTATTTCTTAGCCACACATTTTAAATGTGTTAAACAACTTTTTAATTCAACAAAAATATCTTTAAAAAATTGACATTTACAAATATTTATTGCCATGAATCTAAAACATGCGCAGTAATCTGTCCTGGCTAAAGGTCCCAGATCACAGTACACATAAATGTGGAGTTAATCCCAGATTTAAAGCTATGTTATTGTAAAAAATTATAATTAAACTATAACAAAAATTACTGTGAGCAAAATAAAGCATGTAAAAAAAAAAAACGCTGTGAGTGACAATGAAAAAATAATCAGCCGCACACGGTTAATGTTAGGCCTGTAACAATCTGTTCAAATAATAATTAAAACAAAAGCAGTAAAAATATAAATATTGAAAAAATATTTTCAACCGGTCTGAGTGCTAGTGGCGGTGGCGGTCTAACTCGCCACAGCGGAAATCTACCCGCAGTTGGTGGGTTGGTGGGTGTTAATGTAAAGCCCTGGTTATAATGTACATTTGAAAACAATATGAACATTTGCAAACAATTTTGCAGACTTGTTTGGATGGAACCACAGCTGTCAACCTGGGATGCATTTCCCAAAATGTCTGTTGTGTCATTACCAACGTAATTAAAATGTCATTTGACTGCAGTTACAAGAAAAAAATCCTTGCAGTGTTGCAAATGTATGCAGATTGATCTGAGTTGTCTTTTTCAAAAGTACTGTAAGGTGACTGTGGTTGCAAATTCCATCGTTTCCAAAGGTAAATTTGATGTTTGACAGCAAAACAGCAAGTATGTGCAGATGAACTAGTGTGCTTTTCCCAAAACTAATGTTAGTCAACTATGAAAGCAAGTAGCATTGTTACAAACATTGTCCAGCAATTTGGTGTTTTCCCAAATAATAGTTCCAAAAAGAAGAAGAAAAAAAAAATTATTTGTTGAAGCAACATTTACAAACAGCATTGCAAGCTTCTGTGATTTCTGTAAGTTCTGTCATTACCAACTTTAAGGGTAGTTCAACAAAAATGAAAATTGTGTTATTAATTGCTTATTAGGTGTTACTTATTGTTATTTTTCCAATGCCTTTCTGGCCTTTGTTCATCTTCAAAACACAAGTTAAGTTATTGTTATGAAATCTGAATGTTTCCTCATGCGCCATATACACAACTTTGTTCTCAAGTTAAGTTAACTAAAATTGAGCTTTATTGTCATTCTACTCTGTGTGGACATGGACCACGGTGCTACATAAATAAACAAAAGCGAAAATATGAACAAAGAGCTTTTAACCTATACATAACTAGCGCACTAGAGTAGTAATCTAACTTTAAATACTTAACTATACACATAGCCTAAGACTTTACCTAACCTCAGAGTTACTTTGCTTGTTTAAGCAAAGTGTCCACCAGTGCATATACTGTAGAGAGAAATGTTTCTACAGGTAGTTTGTCAAGCCTGCTCAACTGTGTGCAAAAAGACTTCAGTGTTTTTTAAAATATATAGAGTGATTAACATGTCCAAACTATTCAACTTGACCCTGTTCTTTCTAATTGAGTTCCCACCTAACTCCCAGCTTGGTACTGGAAACTAGTCTGGTCAGCATGTGGTAGACCTATATTTTCTGTATGTTTGCTATTTGCTCAAACTCTTCAGTGTATTTGCTTACTGTTACATGTTTTGTTTTGTTTTTTTGTCCTTTATTTTGTCTCTTTTTGTAAAGAGTTTTACCAATAAAAAATAAAAAACACTTATAATGCAGGGAAATAATTGTGTTTTCAGATTGAAATACACTTTAGTTTTCATTTAGAATAATTGTTTAACTTCCTAATTTAGCAGTTTTTAGATATTTAGATCAGAAACTAAATGTTTTATTTAATTTAATCTAATATAAATCATTTATAATAATATTTTAACTTTCTGACTTAACAGTTTTTAGGTATTTAGACGGGAAATTTTTATTTAATTTAATATAATATAAATGTTTAGATATTTAGACTAGAAACCAGATTTAATATATATTTGCAGTGAATTAATAGCACTTCCCACTCTAGAGCAAATCCAGTGAGGTAAAAAGGGTGTATTTCAGTCTGAAAAAGGTATTTTTCTTAAATGTAAGTCTTTTTTTTTTCATGTTTCGGATTGGAAACAATAAATTTACTTAAAATAAGCAAGATAATTGGCCTGTGGGGTAAGTAAATATCGTTTTCAGTTTGAAATATATATAAAAAAAACTTTTAAATACTTACAATAAAGTGAAATTGGCATTTCTGTGTGGAGTTTGCATGTTCTCCCTGTATTCATGTGCGTTTCCTTGGGTACTCTGGTTTCCCCCACAAGTCCAAAGACATGTGGTATAGGTGAATTAGGTAAGCTAAATTGTCCATAGTGTATGTGCGTGAATGGCCATGTCTGGGTGTTTCCCAGTACTGGGTTGCAGCTGGAAGGTCATCCGCTGCATAAAAAATATGCTGGATAAGTTGGGGGTTCATTCCGCTGAAGCGACCCCTAATTAGTAAAGGAACTAAAGCCGAAAAGAAAATTCTGTTTTCAGATTAAAAAACATATGGAGGGATTATGAAGGTTTCTGCTGTCAAAGTCCAGAAAAGGAACCCAAAAAATTGTCAAAATATTCCATGCGACTTCAGTGGTTTCAACTGTAATCATACAAATCTCTAAGAACACTTTTGTGTGGCAAAAAACAAACTAACAAACCGCAAATAGGATTCTTTTTCACAATAAAAATAGCGTAATCTGAACAGGGCTTTAATTTGTGTTCTGAAGATGAAAAGGTCTTAGTTTGGAATAACATGACTGAGTAATTAATGACAGAAATTTCATCTGTGGAGGAACTATCCCTTAAAGCAGTCAAGTCACTTGTAATAAAAGTTACATGATTGTACAAAGTGACGCAGCTCAGTATATTATTGTTTCCTTCTGGAAGCCTCTAAGGAAATGACCACAGATGCCAAAAGGCTTCTTTATAAATGTCTTGTTGACCGATGGCCTCGGGTTAGCGCTGTATGCCCTCTGCTAACCTGCTGTGTCACTTCAACACACATGCACTCATAACACTGTGCCGCTCACTTACTCTCTATTTAACTCAGCAGTAAAGCTCCTCAACCCATGGCAGCTCTACCAGCCCACTACCTGCCATTTACATTCACTCCCGCAGCAAATATGGTAATCATTGTGATTTAAACTGGTATTTAGCAGTTTGCTCTAAGGGGATATGCCCACGAGCACAATTCAACTAGCCGCTGTACTTACACACATGCACCAGGGTGCCTGCTTCAGCAGAAATACAGCCATTACTGTGATCTATGATGCTATCGCGTCAGCTGGTTGCAGGGTTGATGTTGTTCAGCCGTGACACTGGATCTTTTGTTCTTTTTATCTTGTTTGTGTTTTATTCAATGGAGAGGAATGTTGAGTGACGTTGTGTGGTCATAAATATGCATTCGCACATACCGATGTTATGGGGATTATTTATCCAGCGTTTAGGTCATGATACTTGATCAATGTTCACAAAATACATCCTCTTTTGATGCTTTTCAGAAACGGATACCTTGTGTTTTATGGCAGATGTGATTGGGCTGTATGGCATTGCTGAATGCTGTGCTTGCACTGATATGCTGTGTGCAATATTAAATTGGTTTTGGTTGATTAGCAACATTAGTTACATTGCAACTAATTCTCATTATTATAAGTAGACTGTTAGGTTGGGGTTAGGGGTAGGGTAAGTATAAGCTGACATGTACTTGCAAAGTTTCTTATAGTCAGTTGAATGTCTGTTGAATGTCAGTATCAACAGATATTAAGTTGACAGTCTACTAATACTCAAATGGACCATTGAAATGAATTTTTATAGAATTTTTATAAATAAACTGAGGAACATTTTCTCAAACATCAAGTTATTAAATAAATTGCACAACACTTATTCTGAAAACGTACCCCTATAAACAATACTGGAGATCGCGAATCAGCCAAGTATATTAGCCAATTAGTGAAGTAGCCAGAAGTGTGTATGTCTGCATTTTGTCTTTAAAACGAATGCTACGGTGCGTTCCTATTCGCACTTAACAGATGACCACTAGCTCACCATATACGTCTGCGGACTTGTGCCACAGAGAGGAGTTGACCATGACAACAGGGTTCGCATCCGGCGAAGAACAGTTCCAGAAAGCGGGTAAAACAAAAACAGAAGCCAGAACATTAAATAAACAAGTAAATAACAGGGTGAGAATGTGGTAAAATCTGAAAACGTGGTAAAAATCAGGCAAAGGCTTTTCTTTTTCTGTATTGTTTTTAAAACACTGTTGGTTGGGTTTAGGGAAGGTGGTGGGTTAGTCAGTCAGTGCTTTTCAAAGCACTGTTGGTTGGGTGGGCGACACGGTGGCGCAGTAGGTAGTGCTGTCGTCTCACAGCAAGAAGGTCGCTGGTTCGAGCCTCGGCTGGGTCAGTTGGCATTTCTGTGTGGAGTTTGCATGTTCTCCCCGTGTTCCCATGGGTTTTCTCCGGGTGCTCCGGTTTCCCCCACAGTCCAAAGATACACTCCATAGTGTATGTGTGTGAATGAGAATGTATGGATGTTTCCCAGAGATGGGTTGCGGCTGGAAGGGCATCCGCTGCATAAAACAAATGCTGGATAAGTTGGCGGTTCATTCTGCTGTGGCGACCCCGGATTAAAAAAGGGACTAAGCCGAAAAGTAAATGAATGAATGAATGTTGGTTGGGTTAAGGGAAGGAGGAGGGTGGGTCAGTTGATCGGTCAGTCAGTCAGTCATTTAGTCAGTCAGTCTGCATGTGCAATAGGCATTCGCGACAGAAATTTGAGATCTTAAAAAACGTACTCAGAAAAAACAATTACCTCCTGGGACTTATATGGTGCTCTACAGGAATGTATATAGGGTTTTTTTAATTATACTGGTAAAACCTGATGATTATTAATTAAATAATTAATTTAATCATTAATTAAAATGATTATTAATTAAAAAGCTTTTTTTGAGTCATTAAATTTGATGAAAATGTCCAGTTGGTTTATTGAGTTTTTTTTTTAATAGGATCTGTGATTAACCTCAGTGTGAGAGCTTTCATGATTTCAGCAGTGATTTGCATGAATTACACACTTTCGTACCTCAAACGTGAATTTTTGAAACTATTTTTGTGCTTTAAAGTTGCTAAAAAGTTGCAGCATGAGGTTAGTCAAAGTGCATAGCTGATTTACCTACACGTTTGAATGTAAACTGTGCATAATTTCTCTGCAGTTCTCTTGATTTCATATTTTCAGATGAAAAACATTGCTTGCAGCATTTATCTGTGATGTTGACTTTGACACATCATATCATTAACTTGCCTTTTATAAAGAATATAAAGCCGAGGTAACAGAGACAGATTGTCAGTCATGTTTTTCATTAACCTCTCTTACTCACCGTCACTAAAACAATTACATGCACTGATCAACAACACTTGTGTTAATTTCTGAGGGTGGCTGTTTCAATTGCTTCCAGTTACTCAGCCATGAAAAAATGAACATATGAGCTCCCCTTCAGCGCTCGACATACTGTAACTCCATCAGACGTCTGATTAACCAGGGACTAGGCTTGGACTGGGGTCTTATATGCTAATTACAGTCTGATAATGGCTACTTAGGAACATACTCTAGTAAATGCTGTGGGGACTTTTTTCCATTTACATGTATAATGAGTGGAGATGTATTGGGTTTTGGTAAAGGATCACTTTTGGCTAGTGTTTATCCAATGGAATAGAGGTTTCAAGCTCATTTGAAAGCCACAGTTGCAGGGCATGGCAAATTTCCACACTCCACTGCACTGTAAGTATGAAAACACAATTGATCTGATTGAAAAAGATGCTATACTTTGTCACTTGTTAACTTACACCTTACATTAGTTTTTTTTTTTTTTTTGTACAATATTAATGAAGATTTCTAGCTGAAACTTGATGTTTATTGATACATAAATTGCATGTCAATGGCTATTAGCAATTTGAGAGTAAAAAAGAAACTGCAATAGAAAAATGCAAACTGCCGTGGCAACAGTCTATGAATAGTGGTTAGTTTTTTGTCTTTTATAATGTGGCACTGAAAAGAAATTCCTCTTGCAATTATTTTTTATTCAGGCTACTGACTTTACTACATCTGAACAAGCCAGAAATGAATGATTGTTGTTCAATGATTCGGCACTTTCACAAAATCACTAATCAAAAACGACAAAAGTGAAGATCCTATTGAAGTAAAAGGTACTTTTCAGAGCTTTTGTGATGAAAGAGGAATTTCTGTGGAAGTGCAAAGGTCAAGCTACTGTAGATTCAATGTTTTTGTCTGATTACTTTGATTTATAAACCAATAAAAGTGAAAATCAAGAGTAATGGCAACTAATAAGATAAATAACATATAAAACAGTAGTCAACTTTTGAAGTGGATCAAAATCTCTCATCAAAGTTGTCCTAAAACTATTGAACAACACCATTTCTTGTCTTATAATAATTTTGAAAAACCTTTTTGATCCTCTTCAGGCGTTTGTGTGTGTCTGTCTTCACTCTGTTTATATAATTAAATACTATACTATAATTACAAACTATAATTACTGCACAAACTATAAATGTAATTTCAGACCACTGAATTTGAATATTTTCAAAAAGATTTCAGTTTATATTCATCAATCCTGATGTTTTTTTTTTTATTTGTTTTTTTTTATTAGTCCATTGGAGTTTTTTTTTTTTTTAAGTTTTAAAGTACAGAGACTCGGAAGGGACGTGGTGGTGGGGGAAAAAATTGGGTGGGGGAAAAAAAATAATGGGCGGGAGAAAAAAAATGGGTGGAAGGAAAATATATATTTTTAAGTTTTGCGTTCCCTCACAAAACTGTTTTTCGACAAACACTTTCTGTTCACTTCATAAATGTCAACCCTCCAATTTTTGCCAGAATTATCCCGTATTTTACCATTGTATCCTGCTATTATATGATTAAGTATTTTCCCATATTTCTGATGTACTTTTAAATCTTGAAAGCTCGCTGAAATTAATATCAAATGTCTGCATTCACTTTCTTTTTCATTAAAAAATGTGCGTCGATCATCACCCTTCACATGCAACCTCTGAATCTGCAAACCTCCCAGATCAGCTTCTGTACACGCCATTTAAAGAGGAGCGAAAGTGCTGGACAGATGTTTGTTTAAACAGATTCAGATGTTTGTTTAAACAGACAAATACTCTTAATAATATGTAAACATGTCCGTCCTACGTGTATTTTTTTTTTTAACACAATTAATTTTCTCTTAAATGAGCACAAACAGGTACTAAAGTAATGGAATGCTTTCATTATAGATCTGCGCATTCTTACAGTGACACCACTGTTATCAAACAAAAAAGAGAGAGATTCATCTGCTGCTCTTCACTTGTTTGATAACGAAGGTGTACAGAGGCTGATCGGGGATCAGTTTATCATACGGAGTGCATATACATCTGATTCAGAGGTTGCATATGAAGGGTGATGATCGACGCACAGCTTTAATGGAAAGAAAGTGAATTCAGACATTTGATATTAATTTCAGGGAGCTTCAAGATTAAAAAATACATGAGAAATATGGGAAAATACTTAATGATAGGATGATAGCAGGATAGAATGGTAAAATATGGGAGAATCCCGGCAAAAACGGGGTTGACATGTATGAAGTGAATAGGAAGTTTTTGTGGAAAAACAGCTTTGCGAGGGAACGCAAAACATTTTTGCGTGGGAACCCATTTTTGCGTTTTTCTCCCACTTATTATTATTTTTTCCTCCCACCCAATTTTTTTTCTCACCACCACGTCCCTTCCGGGTCTCCGTATTAAAGTAATTTAAATGTATACACATCCGTAGTGATATAAATGATAAAAGACCTCAATATAGCATGAATTTAGTTTTGCCTGAATGTGTATACTTTTAAAGTGTCAATACCCATTGACTTGATTTTATAACACACCAAGGACTACATTTAGCCCAGAGGGTGAGTAAATTAACTGCAGCCTTTCATTTTTGAGTGAACTATCTCTTTTATTAATTGTTGAAATGAGCAGAATTCATCAAATACTTAAAGCGTGCCTGTGGTTTACATTCTTCATACAAGCATGCACAACAGAAATATTCACAGTCATTTATGCATGCTTTTGTTTTGCCGCGCCACTGTGAATTCCAGCCGGAGCTCAGAGAGGGCCGTTTGGTGGGTGAATAAACCCACACGGCGCTGACTGGGTCTCTTTAGCCCACCTGTTCCTCACAATGACCACTCAGTTCTGTGGTCTGAACAGCACCATCTGGAACAATGGAGCAGCTCTGTCCATGCAGGACTGGTGCAGCTGGAAACACATTAATGTGTGCATAAATACTTTAGAGGGATAGTTCATCTATAAGTGAAACTTCTGTCATTATATACTCACTATCAACTTGTTCCAAATCTGATTGAGGTTTTATCTTCTGTTGCGCACATAAGAAAGTATTTTGAAGAATGTTTTTAGCTGGTAGCAGGCTCAGAGTGGCCATTAGGTGAATAAGACCAATTCCTGGTTGGTTGCTAATAAATTGGGAATGGGTAAAGCAATTGCAGAAAATGAATCTAGTTCATTTTTAATGAGAGACAAAGAGAAAGCCACAGTGTAAAAAATGCTGGGTTTCTCACAATTGATTTCTGTTGGGACAACATGAAGGAGTTAAGTTAACTTATTAGTTTTTTCCAAATGTAAGTGAATTGAACATAAACACTTACAGTAAGCCGTTCCCCAAAAACACTCAATAACTGTGTTGGTTCAGCACGTTTTAAATTAGTTTGAACAAACAGCAAATGTCATTTTTTGAGTGTACACCCAAGGTCAGACAGATTTTGTAAAACAATTTTGCTTATTACTTGCAGAATTTTGTCAGTTTGATCAATGCTGAATGATTTTAAGAGTGCAGGATCTAAAATTGTAATACATGAAATTTGAAAAAAGCTTTTATTTAAGGTTTGTAAGTACATTTTTAATAGATTGGTGCGTAGTACATTTTTAATAGATTGTTTGCTTAAAGATAATTATGTTAAAAAGTACATTAAAATGTTTGTATGCAGTTTGGTAAATATCTAAATTATTTTAAACATTTTAAAAAGATGTATCTTGTAGTACAGTAGGTTAAAGTCAGTAGGCTAACATTACTCCCCACTCTGGCCCTGCTGGAAGCCATTGATTTCTATAAAATTTATCTCTCTATGTTTTTTGGCCCACTGTGAATGTTAATGGCTTCTGGTCTAATTTCCTTTTCATCGCCATTCTCTGATTAGTGGAATTTTCTGTACAGCTTTACAGCTAATGTCATTTTTCCCGCTCAAATTCCACTATTAAGCATAGCTATTCCAAAAAAATAAAAATGACTGTGAACAGATGGTTTCAACATAGTTAAATGCAACTGATTACCTGCATTGGTCTTTAAAGATTTAAAAGTTACTCTTTTGCTATAGAGATTTTTTTTCTTTCCAGATCCAGACTGTTGTACTCAATACCTTCTGGCTTCACACTCACTGCTGAGAAAAAAAAACTCAACTGACATTAAGTCAAACCTTTTAAACTGTCAGTTTCACACCACCAGAATCATTCAAGAGATGACAGAACACAGACGTCATTAGAAATCCCTAGTGTGTGTTATATTTAAATCTATACAGAATCATCAAAATTGCCTAAAAGTTTGTCCTAATGTTATTTAAATTCAATTTCAAATAAAAAAATATTAGAAAAATGTAAAAATGCTTTTGTGTGTTTTATTTTGTAAATTGATGAATAAATAAAATTTGAACTAATCAGGACCATGGTAAACAAAAATAAATAAATAAATAAATAATAGTGGAGAACTCACAACCTAATGTATATTGTATCTTAGTTATTGTTTAATATTGTATTAAACAATATTCATTTATTATCATTATATTTAGGGATTTGCATATTCTAAGAAACTGGTATGATAGGATTAATTCACATTAAACCATCCAAATCTATATTTGTATGCCTTTTATGATTGATAGATGGCCAAGAAACAGTTGTTTACCATCCAGATTTTATTAATCATCATTTTTGGAGGCAATTATATTGTAGATAGCAGTGAAAATGATGCATATTTTACTGAAATAACAAATTTATGCTGTAATGGTGTCTACCTGCCTCTTCCTCATTATTCACCTTTGAGTGCAAATAATGTTCAAGTTGTTAATGGCCAAGTTCAAGTTGGTTAATGGTTACGTTCAGCATTATTAAATCATTAAATAGCTTGACTGATGAATGATGCCAACTCATAAATGACACTGTTTGGACTATCCTGGAAATTCATAATGCAGTTTTCCAAAGCGTAATTTAACTTAATTTGTCAAGGTAATGGTTTCGGTAATTACATGTAATTCACGTTTTACACCATTTTTGCTGAGCTAAACACGGCACTTCGAGTGGGCGACTACTAGCAGTTTGTGCTGGCACACACAAAAATAAGCTTTAAGACGTCCTAATGCTGTTCTTGCACAGGGAAACGTTCTGCTGATGTGCAGTTTGTTTCTCTGACTGACTTTCCTCAAAATAGCTGGGTTCTAGTCTGGGATATAAGAAGAAAGTCTGTTCCTCATTCTGCTGTGAACAAGGCTTCTTTTCAGTTATATAATGTCATGAAAATGCATGGGGACTATTATAATTTTTTTTCCCCCTTAGTGTGTAATGTAGTTGTTTGTTTGTGTATATAAATAAACTACACAGTGTACACCTTAAAGGCACAATATGTACAATTTTTCCCTTAAAAATATCCAAAAACTGCAAGAACAGTGTTGTATATTGTGCTGACCTTTGTACTTATATTATCCCAAATGTTTTGAAGACTCATTCAAGGTTCAAATTCAGAGAAATAAGCAATTTTAAGATTGTATCCTGTGTGGCCATGCTAATGATGTCATACGCCCTGAATTTCCATTTTGGTTTAATAGAAAACAGAGAAACACCAAAGATGCTTTAATACAGTACAGTATGCTGTGTATTTTATTAAACTGCACAGAGCAGCAATATGAAAGAACATTCAAATGTTTTCAGAATGATAAAACAGCGTTCCTTCTTCCTCACTTGTTCTCGACTGGAAGAACAGATTTAATTAGTTGACCATAGCATAATAAAAGCTCTGCTGCTCATCTCTCATCAGCAATGACTTCAGCAGTTTAATTTCCCTTCGAAAACTTAATTCTATCGTCACTATATTTTTATAAGGTGCGTCCTAAATCGCATACTTATGCACTATTCTACGCCATTTTGTAGTATAAATAGTGTAGGTAGTGCGTTCACACTGAAAAACACACTGAAAAAAGTACCCGGATGATGCACTCATGCACTCTTATGATGGACACTTCACGCACTCAACGGCCGCAGCTTTGCACACGTAACAGAAGGGGCGGAGCTATCGTGCGCACATGTTGGATAACTTTGTTTTGGACTGTGAAAACAAATTTCTCCTACGAGAGGGATCATAGTGCCTCCCGATGGTGAATGCGGTTATACTCATGCCAGGTATTATTTGGTATTTTAGTCATTTATTTCACTAACTTGGCAACTGTCAAAGGTCATCAGTGAAACAGTTTAGCTTCCGCTTAGTAAAAAAGCCATTAGTGTACCATTTGGGACAACACTACATACATATACTATGCTGTTTAGTGTGTAAGTGCATATGTACATAGTGCCTTTTAAAAGCTCTTATTCATGCATGCTTGTACTGTGTTTTTAGTATCATTATTGTGTTTTTGGCCCTCAGCGGTCTTCAGCATGTGGTGTTTCGAATGGTTTGGTTAAAGTGAATCATTTAAAGCTTGAGAAAGTCACGCTTGCGATGCTGATTCAGGTCGAAGTGCTTGTTCTTGACTATTGTTTTTACACTAGCTTGACCTGTTGGAAAAGCTAACATCATACATTTTACAAAGTGTTAACACATTTAGCTAGTTTTTGACTGTGCGATTAGGAGCTTTCTGACTAAAATGCTGCAAACCGACAGTAGAAAGGAACTTTTTTGTACTTTTTCCATTGCATTCATGAAAAATAGACACATTTCATTCTGTCACATGCAATTCTTTTATTTTTAGAACATAGGTATCTTCAAAACCGCACCTTGTGTAACACAGGGATGTGACACTGACAACTGAGGTGTGGATCCACATGCAGGTTTATTAGCGATGTCAGGTAAGCAGTGGTCAACAGGAATAAACAGATGCATACAGACAGTCCAGATTCGTCATCAAGAACAGGCGAGAAGTCAAAAGGCTAGCTGCAGGCAGGGATAAACAGGTTAGCAAGGTGAAGGTAGAAACACAGGAAAACAAGACCAAAGAAATGCGTTGTAACATCACATGAAGTAAACAAGACTCAGCAACAGTATGTGTCTGTGTGTCTCTGCAGTTTAAATAGTCTGCGAATCAGTAGTGAGTGGCTTCAGCTGGGAGTCTCTAATCAGTGGTGACTTGGAGCAGGTGAGTGTGTGTGTTGCATGACCGGGGATGTAGTTCATAAAATGGCGGATTTGTAGTTCTTATGTGAAAGTGTGTGTACCAGCGATCTCTGGAAATTTAGATCGCTGGTGATCGTGACACCTTTTGTTCATTTTTTCACCCACAAACACAGTATCAGAAAAATGAAAATAAAGCATTTTGAAAAAATCCTCTCAAGGTGAAGATTATCAAAAATGCAGGGCTCTGTTGTCATGTAGCCAGTGAAACCAGAGTTTTTGTCTTGTTCACAAAGTCATTATCTTTGTGTCGACGTCAGATTGTAAACCAAAATTGGTTATTTAAAAGATGTGCATCTGTGCGTTGGCCAGTGCCACGTTGACTGTCAGCCGTTTTTTTTTTTTTGAGGCTTTTAATTGTCCACTGATTTTTTTAGAAGGTGGAGGAGAAACTGTTTACAAAAATACTCATGTGCATGTGGACATGGTCATAGTTTTCATTGATTCCTGTGTTTAATCCATCATTGTTTCCTTTGTTACAGTTTTCCTATTTCTAGTTAGTCTCCTTAGTAGTTAATTAGTGCACACCTGTTCTGTTTCTCCCTGATTGTATTATTTAAGCCCTCTGTTTCCCTCCATTTTTTTGTCCAGTATTGATTTGTTTAGCATTTGTGTCACGTTTACTCCTGACTTTTCACCGTGTGAAAATATCATTAAAAAACATGTTACTTCATTGTGAGGTTTTATTTAGAACAAGGCATGGCACGTTCAGTGTTTCAGCTTTAGAAACAGAACTAAACTTTCAAAATCCAAAGTAATAAAGTGAAGCAAGCAGGAAACAGAGTACTTCCATTTGGTTGTATTCTCCTGCTTAAAGTCATTACAGGGTAAACAGATACCACTTTTACTCCGCCAGCATGGTTCCGGTGCAGATTCCTGGTCCTCATCTATTCTTGAACGTTTGTGTCAGGATCCAGTTCACCTGGCTAGGGATGCAACTATTGAAATATGAAAACTATTCTGGTGGAAAAGAAATGTCTGAGGATGCAGTCGTATTCTGATTCAGAGGCAAAAATAAATAAATAAATAAAAATTATCAACAATATCCAGAGGGGTACACGTAAGCACCCTTTAAAAACTATTTAGACAGTACAAGTAAAAAAAATGTATACTGTAATTTTAAATGTTTTTAGTCGTTCAAAACCATCTAATTATATTCTAGTACAGGGGGTTTTAAACTCCATCAAGGGGGCCCAGAAAAGCCTGGTAGGAGGTCCAAAGAAATGTACTAAAAATAAAAATTAGTATTAGTATTAGTAAAAATTAGTAAATAATTGTGCAAATAGATAAAAATGATTAAAAAAAATTAAAAATCAATTGAATATGTTGAGCAGAAACTAAATTTAAAGTGTAATTGAATAGAAAATAAACATCTTTATTACAAAATTAAATCGTTTTTATAATATTATGTCAGACCCATTCATAGTTTTTATTTTATTTTATTTTATTTTATTTTATTTATTTTTTTAAATTTCTTTAACATTTTAGGATTGTGGTCCCTCAGACAGGGTGTCACATGTCTCTGTTATGTAAAAGATATAAAGTTTCTCATATAGTATAGATCTCTCATAAACCAATTATAATCCTGTAAATGAATAGTGGTCCCTTAAAACCAGCTGTAGCCATAGTGCTGCTGCCTAGCTATAATTATGGCATCTGACAGTACACTTTGAAGCATGAAAGGCTGTAGTATTCAACCCTCAGCAAATGCCAGCCTTTTTTTGCTCCTTCCTATCATTCCACTGCTGTTATGTCAGGCAGAAAGTGCTATATCAGTCGCTAATGGTTATTTTGACACATTAAATCATCTTTCATGTCAGCCTGAAAGTGAAGGAGTTTCCTGGTGTTTCTGTCCTCTTGCCTATTTTTTCACCTTGTGGTGAAGATTTGGCATGAATGGCCCTGTGGGAAAACTCATTCAATGGCATGACTGCACAAGACAACGGATTTTCATTCCCACATTTGCACTTTCACATCTCGCTATCTCTGAAGATTCCTCAGGGAATCTCTGATCTGCTTAACGCCCGATTCACACAGGGCTTCTGCGTCAACGCTTGATGGAGGGTGTGTCTGAAGTTGGGGCTGACGCGATCATCATAGCAGGATCAACCAATGAAATTAGTCCATAATCGACTACTGTTTGAGCTGGGGTATTTGCATAAAGCGATCTGATTATCTGACGTTTTCATTGGTTCTTGAAAAGTTGAGAAATTCCCAACTTCTGCAGCAAGCAATGCTGATGAAGCGGCACAGAGGGATCATATAAAGTGAATGGGAAGTGTGGTTGCTGACTGATGCTGATGCTGATGCGTGAGACTGTAAGGGAAGGATTTTGTTTGTTTGTTTGTTTTTCCAGTTCATTTCAATTCATCTTTATTTCTATAGCGCTTTTACAATGTAGATTGTGTCAAAGCATCTTCACATGGAAGATTATAGTGAATTGAAACAATGTCAGTTCAGTTTTCAGAGTTTAAGTTCAGTTCATTTCAGTGTGATTTAATATTCACTGCTGAGAATTGTTTTTGCGTTGTTTACTTAAAGATGAAGTATGTAAGACTAATGGTTGAACTAGCTATTCCACTTCAAATTCAAAATGTTGTTTGGGTTTTTTTTTTTTTACCTGGCCTCTCCTCCTCAGACTGAGATGCAGGTTGCCAGATTGACAAAGCAACAGGAGCAAGTCAAAAACAAAAGTATTCACACCAATAGATTACATATACAAAGTCAATGCAAATGCATGAACAAAGGGTGAATTTCCCCTGGCCGGTGCAAGTCAATCATAATGTGCAATGCATTTAACAAAAAAACTAATGTAGAAGAGGGTGAAAAACATCCTGTGAGTAAAATAAAGCATATGAACTGGCTTAGCTAGTATTTACATTTGCAATATTTGTATTGTTTGCAAAAAAAAAAAAAAAAAAACTGTTGTGTTTATAACTCTGAATCAGCATTTTATTTCCAAGGTTGCCACTGTGCTTTGTAGGTCACATTTGTGGCCATGCCCACAAATATCTAGTTAGCTAAAATAAAATGTTTTTTTCTCCCAAGGCAACCCAGGGTGCCAACATATATTAGGGCAAAACTCTAATGGGCAGCGTTACGCAGACCGAAGACAGACATTTCAACATAGAATGCACATTTTAAAAGGAGAATATCTGACGTTAGCATTGTTTTTCAGATAAATAAGTGTTCACTTTGTGTGTTTCTTAAAATATAAACACATTATGATATTTTTTTATTGCTTGAGAAGAATCAAAAACTTACATACAGCACCTTTAATATTAGCCTGTTACGACAGGTCATGAGTGCACTACGTTCTGTACAGCCTGGGGCCGATGTGACATAACTGTCCCGTCTCATAAAGCAGTGATGGAAGACTCTCCAGACACAGTAAGATCTCAGCCAGCAGCCACAGGGCTTCTGCTGTGCTCTAGATCACCTCAAAATGAGGTTACCGTCTAGCCGGAGTCACGCCTCTGTGGGGAATGATGATTTCTTATTAATTTTTCAGCTCTGCAAAAGGATGAAAATGGTCGTTGTGCATCTGTAACAGTCTCCTTAATTGTTTTTTGATAGTTAGTTCCTTGCTTTCTCTTGGCAAGCCTAAAGTCTCACACACTTGGATCTGAGCCAGAGAGCTCATGGTCAATAAATGCGAGGAGCTCATTTGATATTAAAATCCATTTGGAGGCAGTTGCAGACATCAAGCTTGGCATTATCCAGCATTCCAGTGCCAGCAGTGAAATGTGAATGCGGTGCCGTCATTGTCTGCTGGATCCTCATCTCTCAGTGAAGGACAACACACACACACACAGGAGCGCTGTTTCTGAAAAGCCTGTTGTTTTTTTCCCAGAATGCAGAGGAGCTGAATACAAGTGATTATCATCCAAGATCTGCCGGATTTCTATCCAAGTTCATTTATCCTCTCAGTGACAATCGATAATACCTAGCTAAACACAGAGATTGCATTGAAAAAAAGAGAGTTTCTTTTACATTATATCCTGAAGATCAGTAAATTTAACAATTGTTTGAGGCATAGATCAATTGTCTGATGTAGCAGAACTCTTTTATTGATGACGAGCGCACAAAAATGCTCACTGTACGAATATGTAATTTCATGGTTTTCTTTTTGTGTGTGTGTGTCTGTTTACAGGAGGCAGAATGGCATTGCGATGAGTTTACCAAAGGAGCTTGTTTCAGCCGTGGGAAATCAGAGGTAAGTGTTTCGTATTTTGGTCAACATTATGAAAAAGGATTCTAAATAGGGCCTTCATGTTTGGCTGTGTTTTATTAAAATTCCCTTGTACTATAACAACATCCTGTAAGTATCAGAACTTTCTTGTTAATCTTAAATCATTTTAAACTGAAATCAATATTTCGATGTGTCACGTTATCACATAATAGTCTTTAAACTCCTCCTTCTTTAAACCACCTGCTTCTACATCAATGTCTGATAAGCTCCACTCAAAGTCCCTTTTGAGCAGGTCATTTAACCTGGTGGCCATCTTTTAATACATCCCAGGCATGCAACTGCAGATCTTTTATCTCCTTGAATGAGCAAACATCAAATTCTTGAAAAAAAAAAGTTTCCCATATATTATTTTTTAGCATTCAAATCATGACAAAAAAACTACAATTAATTTGAGTTGCCCAAGCTAATTCACATGTGCACCCAATGGGCACAAATTCAAAACACCAACTCCCTTTATAGCTGTTTCCGGTGGATTAGACGTCATCCTGTAGCTTACACAATGTGTTGTGATTAATGCAGTGTCTGTTTGCGCTAGTGTCTGCTGGCAGCTAGCTCTCTGCAAATCTCACATGGTCACCCACTGAAGCTAAGGAGGGCTGCACCCGGTCAGTACCTGATGGGAGACCACAAGGGAAAGCTAGTTTGCTGCCGGAAGTGGTGTTAGCGAGGCCAACAGAGGATATTCAACCTGCAGTCTGTGTGGGTCCTAATGCCCCAGCATAGTGAAGGGGACTCTATACTGCTCAGTGAGCACTGGCTTTCGGATGAGACGTTAAACTGAGGTCCTGACTCTCTGTGGTCGTTAAAAATCCCAGGATGTTCTTCAAAAAAGAGTAGAGGTTTAACCCCGGCATTCTAGCCAGATCTACCTATTAGCCTCTGTCCATCATGGCTTCCTAACCATCCACATATCATAATTGGCTTAATCACTCTGTCTCCTCTCCACCAGTTAGCTGGTGTGTTATGTGCAGTCTGGCGCAAGATGGCTGCTGTCGCGTCATCTAGGTGGATGCTGCAAACTGGTGGTGGATGAGGGGGTCCCCCCATTGTGTAAAGCGCTTTGAGTGTCTAGAAAAGCACTATATAAATGTAAGGAATTAATATTAATTAGTATTATTAGTATTCTAAGGTCCTTTCCAAATTACTCCATTTACTGATTGCAATTATCCTCCAACAATGACTTGCAGTCCTCCCAAGCTATTGTGGTCATGTGATTTGCTTTTGAATGGTGGAGGCGGGAATTCATTTAAATCAATGAAGCCAGATTAGGGGTCAGACGGGTAACTTTATCTTCCATTTGTTTCACACAGATCCAGAGAACATTTGTTTTTGAGTGTAATTGGTTCATTTTAAAGAAGAGGTTTTAAGCTTTATGTAAATATAATTCTTTTGTCTATGAGACAAGTATTTGCTAAGATTCCAGCATATTTGCTGACCCTAGAGGATTCACAACAATGAAACTGCAGAAAGTCATAAACACACGTCTGAACCAGACTGCCCCCTCAACAAAAGAATTATCAATCTATAGCATAGGTGTCAAACTCTGTAGCTCTGCACAGTTTAGCTTTAACTCTAATTAAACACACCTGATCCAATTAATTGAGTGCTTTAGGCTTGTTTGAAAACCTATAGAGGTAAGTATGTTGAATTAGGGTTAAAACTAAAGTGTTTGATACCCCTGGGCTAAAAGAGGTGTCTTTCTTCCCTAGATGGTCCATATTGACCATTGCATTTTTCCCCATTAAAAAACTACACATACGATCAATTTTTTTGTATTCTATTGTATTCTAAATAACAAGAAAGGCAAATGCAAAAACCAAATGATAAAAACCATCTGAATGGATCTAAATGCTGTTCATTGTCAGGCTGTGGAAAAACACAGCCTTTGCTTTGCCTTACTTTCCCAACATTGGAAGAAGTGGATAAACTTTTCAGTGGATGAAGTTTCAGACCAAATCAGTAAGAACCTGGTCCTTTGTTTACTTAGTTTTACAGCAAATTCCTTTACAAACAAAGTGCTGTATTATCAAAAATATAGCCTGAAAGACAATGCTGTGCCAACTTTATTGGATCTAACAATAACGTGATATTATTTATATATAGTAAACAGTAATATACTATTTTCACAGGGTGCAATATTACTTATTACTTTTTTATTTTCCTACTTTTTCCTACAAAACTAACTTGGAGAAATGCAGAAGAATTTAAATTTGCTTGTACTGTAGCACGTCTGTACAATAACAGTTACTTAACAGTTACTCTCTGAACTCATTTTGATGTGCATTTAATAAGCTTTTCAATTTTTAAATGCAAATAATATTGTTGGAATGTTAAGGTTATATTCTTTAGCAACATGGAACTACTGTACATTATTCTTTAAAAGTTTGAGGTCAGGAAGAGAAGGTATAAAAAGAGAAAGACTAACATCTGAATCCATCAAGGATGCATTAAGTTGATCAAAAGTGGCATTTATGATTTTTTTTAAAAAGAAGTGTTTTTGTACTACTGAATTTTTACGAAATTGTTGCGTATAAAAGACAAACTACAAATTAATAGAATGAATAAATTGTTAACTTGACAGTCTAAAAATTCTTGAATGATCTTCAAGTTTGAACATCATATAGGCCTTTCTGACATTTAGATTTATGAGCACAGATGGAAGAGCGATTCACCTCTCAAAATCTAACATTTCCTTTTAATCAATTTACTGTCGTGTAAGGTCAGATTTATTTTGATTTGACCCATACATTCAAAACCAAGATAATTTTGTTATTTGACAATTCATCTCCAACCTGCTAGACAAAGATAAATGGGGTTTTTTTTACGTAAAAAGTATTACGTTTTATAAGTCCATGAGAGTAACTTTTCATAACCTACCGTATGTTTTGCTGAAATTGTACACCATGCAATATTGATCCATTCAGAAGCCACTCAGGCAGCATCCTGTTGCTATAGCAACCACCTCAGGCGAATGCAATTTCTCCTCAGCGTCACAAAGAAATATGAGCTAACTAACTAGTAATCTGACCTTTGTGGTTGTAATTTATTAAAGGCCTTTTGTTTTGGGGCTTCCTTTGGTAAGGGAGGGTGTGCGAATTCAAACCTCCAAACCCCACTGTAATTCACACCCAGAATGAAGGTTGTTTTAAATGTTACCTGTACTTAAGAAAGCAATCGCCCTCCTAAAATAGCAGAGCCATTATTTATGACAGCGCTCTTGCTCGGGCATTCCCATGTCTCTTCCACTTTACTATGGAGCTGTATTCATGCTACTACAGCACTGACTCCCTTGTGCTTTTGAAGGCTGACTGAATCAGATCAGATTTGTGCTACAAAATGTTTCTTTAATCTCTTTAATATTTCACTTACTCCAGCTCCGTCAAACATGAGACTGTGGATCCTCCGTTGCTTTATAGTATGCTAAGCCATTTTTAGTCCTGGGAACACTGTATAGGGCTTGTGATTGGAATTGTCAGCCATCCTTCCAGCCCTGGCTGAACCCCAATGTGTATTTCTAGTGTCCCTGTGTGGTTTCAGTCTACAGTATGTGAATGGCCCTACAAGTTTTTTTTTTTTTTTCTCGTGAAATATATTCTGGGGTCCATAATAAGATGGATTACTCTGACCAACATGTGTCTAATTCAGAATTGCAGGAGGTGGCTGTCGTAACTTGCTTGCAATTGTGGAGCTTTTCTGTATGGTTGTGGAGATATACTTAAAATATGCCAAAAATAATAGTGTGATTGAAAAAAAAATGGAAATTTGGTTCCAAAAAATTCTAGTATGACTGACTTTTTTTGTGCAACACAGGAGGCTTTTTCACCTTATTCAGACTGCCCAAATCCGAATGAAATCTGATGTAAATAATTGGCTGTCCACCCAGTATGTCACTTCTTTAAAAGATTTGCATGGCAGTCCAATGAACCACTTCTGGCAATGTTACGAAAATTGGCTAGCCCTGGCTCATTGGAAATGCGTGCATCAGTCTACATTTTTACAAAACGTGAAATATGTTGCCCCTGTTGCATTTCATTGCTCATCTCAGACGACAAATCTTCTAAAGAGAGCTGTCTACTTTTTTGTGAATCTGAAATATGTTACTTAATGTGCATTCTATTATGTTTAGATACTGTACATGTACATCCATGAGAAGGATGATCTTTTAGCAAACCACTAAACCAGTAAAGTTTTCAGAAAAAGCAAACAGAAGATAAAACTGTATTTAAACCACATAGTTTTCCTCAAACCAATTGAGGAAACAGATTGCAACAAGTGAAGTTATAAACTAATTTCGGGTGGATCACGTGCAGATGATTGCTCGCAGCTGGTCCCGCATTATTCAATTCATGATTCACCAATCAGATGAGTCCTAAGCCACTATAAATACCCTAAGTTCCATATCACAGCCATCTTCGTTTTGAATAATCCCCCTCTTCCACCCCTACTCCTCCTCCTTTCCTAGATGGGTGGCACGGTGGTCCAGTGGTTAGCACTGTTTCCTCACAGCAAGAACGTCACTGGTTCTAGTCCTTACCAAGCCAGCTGACGTTTCTGTGTTGAGTTAACACGTTCTTCCCATGCTCACGTGGGTTTCCCCCGTGTTCCCCGGTTTCCTCCCACCGTCCAAAAACACGCAACTTAAGTTAATTGACTAATCCAAATCGGCACCATAGACATGCTCCTAGTTAGTAGTTATCTTTTCATAGCGATCACTATCTGTTCATTAGCTACTCGCAGGGGAGTTCTCGAGATCTACCTGAGCTCAAACTCTCCTCTCGCCTTGCAAACGGGAGAGAGCCCTGGGCTCGAGAATCTTATGAGCTCAGGCTTCTCTCCCGGGACAGCATTCCAAAGAAGCTTTATAATCAATCATCAGCTAAGTGTGAACTCTTGAAACCATTTAAGTTCAAAAGCTAATCCTAATGATTACTGTGAACTTAATCCAAATGAGTAAACGAAGCAATTTCAGCACAGTAAAACCCAATAAATGATGAGAACTCAAACCAACTGAGTACTGTAAAACCTAATAAGTTCATTCAACTCAAACCGTTTGAGGAAACCGATTGTTTCAAACCATTTGACTTAAACAACTAATCTAAACTTGTACTGTGAGCTCACTCCATTTAAGTGCAAGTAATGAGGTATTTAATTAACTCATTACCTTCAACACTGAGTTCAAAACTCTTTTCAAATGAGTAGTAGTAACTTTCAGTAAATTTTGAGTCAACTACACTCATTTCATTTGATAAAGTTGACTGTTGGGTTTTACAGTGTGTAAATATCATAAATGTGAAAAGGAGCAAAGGTTATTGATGTCATTCTGCCCCATAGTGTTCATTTTTCCCTAGAAACTGCAGTCAAACATACTGTGTGTTTCGCTGTGTGTTTCAGTTTCACAAAAATGTAGGCTGAAACACATATTTCCAATGAGCCTGTGTTGAAACTGGCAGATAGTTAGAGAGTAGCTTGATCTTTAATCTCAGCAAATTAGAAATGTGTAACTCAACCCAGCTAAATCCAACAACTGCTCAATTTGCACAGGCATTTAGTTACTTTTGAGTCGTAAGAACTAGAAACAAAATGTATTTTTATTTGTTTGACCTATGGCTCACGATTCAGTACCATTTTTCCAATCATCAACATCAAACCATATCATCTTGACAAAAGAAAAGTAGAATATGAAAGGTGATAGAGTGCCTCGGTGGTGTAGTGAGTAGCATGTTTGCCTCACAGCAAGAAGGTCGCTGGTTCGAGCCTCAGCTGGGTCAAGCCTCAGCTGGGTCAGTTGGCATTTCTGTGTGGAATTTGCATGTTCTCCCCGTAGTTGCGTGGGTTTCCTCCGGGTTCTCCATTTTCCCCTACAAGTCCAAAGACGTGGTATAGGTGAATTGAGTAGGCTAAATTGTCCGTAGTGTATGAGTGTGAATGAGAGTGTGTGGATGTTTCCCAGAGATGGGTTGCAGCTGGAAGGGCATCCGCTGCGTAAAACAAATGCTGGATAAGTTGGCGGTTCATTCTGCTGTGGCGACCCCAGATTAATAAAGGGACTAAGCTGACAAGAAAATGAATGAATGAATAAATGAAAGTTGATTAATCAAACCACTCTCAGATAACATACAGGAGGAACGAATTTGACAAAGAGCTCACCAAAGTGGATGTGAGGCTGTGGATATATCTGAGATTGCCCTCATTCACTCTTCCCTACATAAATCCAATAATATAGTCCATTTTAAGGAGGGAATTAAAAAGAGTGAGTGAATTCAAGCACTCAGTGAACCTGAAGGAATGCCATTTTGTTTGTGTTTTGCTGGTTGATAAATCCCTCAGACTGGTAATATTTTTCTCATGGTTTATGTAAAGAGTTAAAACAAGTTCCTTTATATGCTTTAAACACCCATGTTTCATTTAATTACTGTTTGATTTAATAATAGAATTGTACATTGCATCGTTGCACCAACATTGATTTCACAAAGTTATTGTATAGCTTAAGAAGATTTGAATTGTAGTGTGCAATTGGTATGAACTGCTTTGTAAAGCTTAAAAGCCTCAGTCCTCAAAAGAAGAATAAATGTAATTCAAGTTTACAAGAACAAGATTGTTAGGACAGAAATTCCATTTTTTTTTAACCGTTCCTTTTAAGACTGCACAACTTTTTTTTGCTTATTTTACACATCACAAAGCAATATGAAAAGTTTTTTTCCTCCACACAGTATCTTTAATTGAATTCTGTGAGTAATTGTGTCTTTCAACCACTGCATCTGGTTTCCTTGAGTCGGCCGCTTCAAGAACAAAGCAAAGCGTTTGATGGAGTGAATGGTGTTCTGTCGAATCCGCTTTGTTTATAATGCAAACAGTGCAGAACAGACACTATATTACGCTATGGAGTGTAGCCATCTGTCAGGGTTTTTCATAAACATGTCACATCGTGATGTGGTAGGCATATTAAATCTCAGTTTATTTACGCATACAGCAAAGTACTGCCCTCCAGCCAAATTGCATTAGCAAATGTAAATCATCCTTTTCTTTTCAGGACTCCGCTTAGTGCAGGAAAAAAAACGCTTTCTGGAGTTAACAGCCATTCTGATGAGGAAATAAAGTTGACCCCTCAAGCACTGCCTTGAAACACCTTTAAATCAACACAGAGAGAGAGAGAGACGGGGTGACAAGGTTTCAAGTACTTGAGACAAGCATGATTTACTGGCTCAAAAGCCTTGTAAAAACACTGAACTGAAGCAGTACAATTCAACAAGTCCTGCAGCAGCTCTAATACAGCAAATATACATTTTACAAATGTAACACAGCTTCTGTGTTGCGTGGGCTTTGCGTTTCTGGAAGTTAGCCAAAGTCAATTTAAGAGAAGGAAGTCCAGTCAACGGCCATCTTGGAAAAACAACAAAGAGCTGTTTTTGGCATAGATTCAATACACCACTGCCTTAAACTGATCAAAAGTGACAGTAAAGATATTAATATTATCACTGAAGGTTTCTGTTTCAAATAAATGCTGTTCGTTTGAACTGTCTATTCATACATACAGCACATATTTCAACAGATTTTAAGCAGTATAACTATTTTTAAGGACTGGAACCATGAAACTTTTTGCTGTGGGGTGACAGTGTTAATTACTGAACTGGCTTTTTTTCACTAATGGGAAAGTACAATAATGAGCATAATATGATTTCACGAAGATGGTGTGACATTGACAATGTTTTACAATAGTTATTTTTAGTGAACAAAAATAATAAAGCTGGTCTCAAATTTAATAGTTTTGTTTAAAACATTAATCGTATTTAGTTAATAGACTTTTTAACAAACTGTATAAAAAACATTTTTGTTTGTTTGTACAAAATTGTTCATGTTTTATTCTAATAGTCAAGACTTCTGTCCACTAACAAATACATATTTTTGCAGGTAAAAAATAATAGTCCATTAGTTAAGTAAGGCATAATCAACGGCTTGCCGTGCGTTAAAGGATTTTAATGCATGACGTGGAGGCAAAGGCATTAAAACCGCGAAGTGCATTAAAATCCTTTAACGCACAGCAAGCCGTTGATTATCCCACTTATTCCATGGTCATTTGCCAAGGTAGGCATAAGTTTAAAATAGTTTTGCTGTTTGCAATATTTGTCCGATTTTTTTTTTTTTTTTGTCAGTATTTTAAATGTTAGATTTTCTAGTCCCTCCGCTGAATCAGCTGTGAAAGGCTGACAGGCAGGCAGACAGAGAGAGCATCTGCTTGCTGTTTATACCTGCTAATATTATAAAGATGCGATTTCATCAGTCCGATCACAGCTGGACAAATAAGACATTCCCAGTCACACATTTCTTTTGTCTTTCTACCACTTTTCTGATGAGGGAGGATCTGTATAGCTTTTTTTCCCTTAACATTACCTTTAATACTGCGAATGCTGGCCTACCTACTGTACAGTATAGCAGAATTTCCGCGATTTATATTTCATAATAAACACACAAATCTTATAAAAGGTACCATATCAACGCATTTTCAAGTCATGTGTACTCTACAGTCTTTGAAGCAAAAAAGTCTATTTCAGAAATCTCTGCTGTTAAATATAGGTTCATTTTGCATAATGAAAAAACAAATCAGGACAAGTATGAGAACATTCTGCTTTATTTACCTTCTTTACAACAAAAGCAATCAGCCAAACACGCAGGATCAGTGTAATATTACATTATTTACGCTCATAGATTAATTATGAAACTTATCTTTGTGATCTGCCAAAAAAATTGACCTGAGAAAAAAATAATTGGTTCAAATGTCCAAAGACTGACCGTTAGATACACCAAAGATTAATTATATATCCCATTTTAACAACAGAGATGTTTTAACAAAATGTTTTAACATTTTTAAAAACGCGCTTTTTTTACACACAAACTGCCGATTTGACTTTAAAATAACTACATTCTCGCTTGAAAAACTCTTAAAACTTGAATTTGTGGCATAGTTTGAGTATTTTCCTAATTTTGCGGATTTCCCGTCCGCCAATAATAACCCTCATCGCTTTCATGCGCAGCACATGAGAGTTGCTATAGTAACTGTAAACGTTTGGAAGAAGCGCATTTATTTCGAACTGTGATCAAAACTGACTGGAACTACCTGTGTGTTTCAACAAAAATATACTACACCCTCCAATCAGAATCAAGAACAGACCATGGAATAATGGTAAATAATGTGTTTACTAGTATGAAGAACCAATGAGTAATACATTTATTATGGTGTTTATTCATCTTTGCTAATGTTTTTTTATGTTATTTAGGTTAAAATAATGCATTAGCTATTGAAAACAAACGCAACTTTGGATGTTCATAATGCATTAGTTAATGTTGAACTATGATTAATAAATGCTATACAAGATTATTCATACTTAGTTTATGTTAGTAAATCCATTAACTAATGGACAGTCATTTTAAAGTCCTTTTTTCATGTTTCATGTTCAGTCATGAATGAAATCTAAAAGCTGCTCTCAAATGTAACTTTATTTGTTCAAAACTATTACAATCGCTACAGTTAGAGGTCACACTTTATTTTGATGATCCGTTTGTTGAATTTAAGTTGCATTGCAACTAATTCTCATTAGATTATAAGTAGACCGTCAGGTTGGGGTTTGGGTTGGGATTAGGGTTAGTGTAAGTTGACATGTACTTGCAAAGTTTCTTATAATCAGTTAAATGTCTGTTGAATGTCTGTATCAACAGATATTAAGTAGATAGTCCTCTAATACTCAAATGGACCATCAAAATAAAGTGTTACCCAGTTAAAATACATGAACATTTTAGAAAAAACAAACATTTTAAAAGGTCATGAACTGATTAAAATCTGTGTTTTGATTTTGGCCAGTCATTTTTATTTTTTATTTAATTTTTAATTGACCTGACCAACATTTGTGATGCAGATAGGGAAGACTTTTTCTAATCCTAACATGCTTTAACATGTTTTCCATTATGTCTTTTTCACAGGAGGAGTGCCAGAATTACATCCGTGTCCTCCTCGTCAACGGCGACAGGCTGTTTACCTGCGGAACAAATGCATTCACTCCTATTTGCACCAATCGCACGGTAACGTAAACGCATCAATGCATTTAATATAATGCAGAGGCTTCCTGGCCTGATGTTACGCCACAGCTTTGTCTCAAACTCTCTCTCTCTCTCTCTCTTTCTCTCCCACATTGACCTCTTTTGACATTTTCATCACTGCGTGGGTTGTGTAGCATAGCATGTGGTATTTCAAACCAAAGCCTGTGGTTTATTTCAATAAGAGTTTTGTTCGTGCTTCATCTCAGAAGAAGCTTTCTTGAGATTAGGACAAAAACAACAACAACAACAACATCCAAGGCCTGATACTTTAATAAAGCATGTACTTGTAGGATCTCTAAGTCCTGTGTCCTTTGCGGAAAGTTCACACTTGATATGCAGGTATCGTATAGACAGCTCGCGCTTTATCTTTGACAAATTTTTCCAACACATAGTTGCAATAACTGCCACTCAATTCAGCTGATTGAAAGATAAGCATCTCCGCCAAGCACATTTACTGACATCCTCCCCCATTATTCCCCCTCACATCTCCTGGTTTCTATTCATGCATGTAAATCTCCTGAATTTGAATGACTGGATTACTTGTCTATCCTTTCCTCAAACCTGATAATGATGATGACAGTCGATTCACCAACGATGCCAATCATCACCTCAGTGGCTCTTTGAAGGATGGCGGGAATTATTGACTCAATGCTAAATCACCCTAGGGATTTAACATCATGAGTATCTCGTGCCAGCAGGAAAGGACTTAGCGCAGCCAGGAAAAGACTACGGCTCGTCCTTGTAGCGCCGCCAGTGAAGCTGTATCTTTAAACGATGCTGTAGTGGCGCTCGGCGCGTAGCACAAACACAGCTGCCAGTGTCCTGAAGAGGCGTCTTTCAACCCTTACCATTAATGTGCATTATGGGTAGCGTGTCCATATCTGTGAAGGCTTCCGAGTGCCATTTGTCAGAAGGTGTTCCATCAATAAATGTCTTTCATCTTTCTTTGCACCCAAGAAAAGGCACATCCGTTCAGGCATTGGCCCTGGCACCGGCGCTTCAAAAGACTGCCTCGCCTTGCCAAACATGCAAATTCACCCAACTTTATTGCCAGCTAAATGGGCTCCGGGGCCATGAAGGAAGCTGAGACGCTTCCAGCCATTGGCGGAGGTTTTCTTCGAGCCAGCATCAAGGATAATCCCCCTTTACATTGATTACACAGGGCAAGTGTTGTGGCCGTCAGCTGCATGTAAGATAAAAGCATTCAAGAGAGGCCACACAGGATCTAATCCGCCTTCGGGACAGACCGATAGGGTTGAGCACAATGCACTATGTCAGATTTCCTGGTGCAAAAATAAGCTAGTCACTGAAGGCATGACATTTCCAGCCGCACAGATAAATTTACTGCCGCTTGAAATGTATTGCTCAAGTCCAAATCTATTCAGTTGACATTTTTTTTTTCTAGTAACAGATACCAGATGTATTTGGAGGGTAGGAGCATCATCAAAACTGAAGGTTTAATTGGATTTTGCAAATGTGTTTTTGATGCCAGGTCACTATTTTAAAAGGCGTTTGTGGTGTCATTTTTTTAGTATGATGAACAGGATTTGGCTGCGTGCATAAAGGAAGAAGGACTAACTGTTCTTCAAAATGTGTGAAAAAGGAAGCAGTGTTTAGAATCAGAGATTCTCAATGTTTTTTTACTTCAAGGCTTCTGGCTGTCCATAACAATATCTCATGACTTTTCTGGTTGTGTTTGATTTTTTGGATGAAGATTTACTCTAAGTTATATTAGACCTAGGCAAACTGGTGAAAATGTATATTCATTATAAAAGTGCTTGAGGCATTATACAGTTTTGAAATTACACTATTTAAGGGATGGATTACCCAAAAATGAAACAATTCGCAGTTGATTTACTCACCCTCAGGCCATTAAAGATGTTTTTTTTCCCTTCAGTAGAACATTCAAAAACAGTTTTTTGCTGAAATGGTGGTCCTTTGTGATCCATAAAATGCGAGTGAACAGTGACAAACACTTTAAGATTAAACTAAAGTAATATGACATGAGGGCGCCACGGTGGCCTAGTGGTTAGCACGTTCGCCTCACAGCAAGAAGGTTGCTGGTTCGAGCCCCGGCTGGGTCAGTTGGCATTTCTGTGTGGAGTTTGCATGTTCTCCCCGTGGTTGCGTGGGTTTCCTCCGGGTGCTCCGGTTTCCCCCACAAGTCCAAAGACATGTGGCATAGGTGAGTTGGGTAGGGAAAATTGTCCGTATAGTGTATGAGTGTGAATGTGTGTGTGTGGATGTTTCCCAGGGATGGGTTGCGGCTGGAACGGCATCCGCTGCATAAAAATATGCTGGATAAGTTGGCGGTTGATTCCGCTGTGGCGACCCCGGATTAATAAAGGGACAAAGCCGACAAGAAAATGAATGAATGAATGAATATGACATGAAGCTTAAACACTCATGACTGGTCAAGGTCATGAATGTGGTCAGGACCATTTATCAAGGCTATAAAAGAAATAACATTGTAAATTATATTTAGTGTATTTCACAAACTGATCGGGGTGGCATGGTGGCGCAGTGAAGTATCGCTGTATCGCTGGTTTGAGCCTCATCTGGGTCAGTTGACATGTCTGTGTGGAGTTTGCATGTTCTCCCCGTGTTCGTGTGGGTTTGCTCCAGGTGGTCCGGTTTCCCCCACAAGACCAAAGACGTGCTATAGGTGAATTGGGTAAGCTAAATTGTCCGTAGTGTATGTGAATGAGAGTGTATGGGTGTTTCCCAGTAATTGGTTGCAGCTGGAAGGGCATCCGCTGCGTAAAACATATGCTGGATAAGTTGGCGGTTCATTCCGCTGTGGCAACCCCTGATTAATAAAGGGACTAAGCCAAAAAGAAAATGAATGAATGAAGGAATGAATGAATGCACAAACTGATAATTTCACTGCTTAACACCTTAGTGTGTTATTAGGTGCTAATAATTTTTTACCTGTTTATGTTTTTTGGCTCTCCAAGTGTTGGATGCCGTTTATTACTATAAATCACCAATGATCACAGTTTCAGCAAAAATAAATAAATAAATAAGAATGACCTAATCTTGACTGTCCCCCTAATAAGCTGATGGTTAGTAAATGAACTTTCTAATTAGGCTTTATATGATATGTTGTTTTCTCAAAGACATTTTAATATAAGCATATGACAGAAATTTGAATACATATACAGTACAGTATTGCAGTTACGGTACACATTTCATCAGTTTTCATTTTCCCTGGAGGTTGAAACCATGATGTTGTGGTTGCTAGTGCCATGCTATAGAATCTTGATTTAGTTATTTTGGATTTTTGCTTTGATTTACAGTTAAATATCACAAGCATCATTTTAAGACATTTTTGTGCGTCTTCCAGGGTTAAGAACCAGGTTATTTAAACTAAGGTTATATGATTTATTAAACGCTTCTCCATGACTTTCTGTGTATCTCTCTCTGGCTGTGTGAAGAAACAGAAATTGGAATAGGAAAAAAAAGTAGCCCAGCACAAAAAGTCATACTCGGTTCTTGTGATAGCATATCCCTTGTGCTTACTGTATACAAATGGAAATCACCTTCCTGTCATGGTAGCTTCCCCTTCGCAGGCTAAATGTCACGGTAAGGGAGAATCAAGGCTTTGCCATACTGCACATAAGGACAGAACGGGTGTGTTGCGAACGATTAGCATTTAGCCATTGCAGCCACCACTAGGCGTGACAAACAAGTAATGAGATAAAAAAAAAATTTCCATCTCACAAAATACTGTAGCAGAAAACATGGCTGAAAGTTAGAGGAACGTTTCTACAGTAATGAATGATTCGAACGGTGAAATGGTTTTCGCTGCTACATCAGCTCCTCTGGCTGAAACTAAATTAAAACACCCTAAAATGTTTTGTCCATGAAAATGTTTGGATGTACAGTATTTTCTCTGTGCAGATACTGTATATAGATTTTTTTTTTTTTTCAATTTGTATTTACCAAGATATTTGCTAGCCTTAGAAGTAGAAGAAGTGCAGTCTTTCTGAATTCAATCTCTTTCTCTGCACAGCTGACTAACCTGACTGAGGTCCATGATCAAATCAGTGGGATGGCACGGTGCCCCTATAACCCTCTGCATAATTCCACCGCCCTCATCACTTCCAGCGGAGAACTTTATGCTGCAACTGCAATGGACTTTTCAGGCAGGGACCCAGCCATCTACCGCAGCTTGGGAGGACTTCCACCTCTGCGTACTGCTCAGTACAACTCCAAATGGCTCAATGGTAGGCTTAAACTATGAATGAAAGCTATTTAACTGAATTTAATGTAATTGAATTAAAAACAAATGGAGGACATTAATGGCAATTAAGTGAGTCGTTTTGGTTTGGGGAAATATCATTTCATGAAAACGTAACAAGTTGGAGTAGTTCACCTAAAATTAAGATATGGGGTTTATTTATACTAAGTTCATAATAAATTATAAACTAATTTCGAGAGGATCACGTGCTTATGATTGAACACAGCTGGTACCACATCAGCTCTGCATATTGCACCAATCAGACGAATCCTTACACACTATAAATTACCAGCTTTCTAGCTTTCTACTCCGGTCATCTTCGTCTTGAAGAATCCCCCCTTCCACCCCAACTCCTCCTCTTCTCCTATAGGACAGCACGGTGGCCCAGTGGTTAGCACTGTTGCCTCACAGCAAGAACACTGCTGGTTCGGCCTCTCCCCGAGCCAGTCGGTGTTTCTGTGTGGAGTTTGCATGTTCTCCCCGTGTTTGCGTGGGTTTCCTCCCACCATCCAAAAAACATACTACATAAGTAAATTGACTACTTTTAAATAGCATCTTAAAGCAACTCTAGGTAAGATATATCTCAGCAAGTTCACAAGCGGGGGGAGTTCTGAGACTTACCTGAGCTCAAACTCTCCTCTCGCCCTTTAAACGGGAGGGAGCCCCGGGCTCAAGGATATTATGAGCTCAGGGCTCTCTCCCGGGACAGCATGCCAAATACGCTTTATAATCAATCATCAGCTAAGTGTGAACTCTTGAACGTGTCATTGTTTTATTCGCTCTCATTTAATTCCAAACCTGCGTAACTTTCTTTTTGTAACACAAATGGAGATTTTACGGTACATTGACGGTCTCCATCACATTTATTGACTGAGACTGTCGATCTCTAACAGTATGCCTATCATCTGTGTTTGTGTTTCACAGTAGAGTTGTGTCCCAAGTGACTTCACTACACAATTATGCACTATGCACACTGTGTTCTGTACTTAAAGAGACTTCCCTAAAAATGAAAGCTGACTCACCATTTATTCTCTCTCAAGTGGTATCTTTCATAAATCACTAATAAATACCTTGAACTTGGGGTTGCGCAGACTAGTCTACTGATCAACTCTGCCAAGACGCTTTTTAATTGACAATGACTAGCCGTACTGTGCAGATCATGTGGTTTGACCTGAACTACATTGCAGCTTCACACACGAAGGTGGCTCACTGAATGAAACTGCAGTCGGATTATTGGATTTTAAAAAATATATAATTATTTTACTCAGTGCCAAAGATTCACATGAACTTTGAGTGAACTTTAAATCATCAAACAGGTGCCATTTAGGTCACTTCATGTATATTTAAGAATGAATTGTGAAATACGCAGAAACCGTGAGGTGCGCATATGCATATTGGAAACTTCATAGCATGTGTAAAGATCATGTCAGGTGAACGCGGTGAAGATGTGCAGTGAGGAGACATCTGATAACCAGAATAAGCTGTAACCGTGAAAACTTGAACAGGATTTCGAACAGCTTTCACTCAGCTCTTCTCACAGTGGTAAAATATGCAACTTGGCAGGACTCTGAAAGTGTAATAAGGCTTAACGTTATAGCCTTCATCTTTTGTGCGTTATGCTGTTATGAAATAACGTCACGTAATTCTGTGTGCTGAAGGTTGCTAATGTTGCATTATTAGGGAAATTAAAGTGTTGACAATGCATTTGCTTTGCACTAAAATTAGTGATTGGTAATGTTGCATTGTTTTTGCCAAATGTTATGAGCTGTCAAACAGCATGTGTATATATTTCCTGCAAATTAATAGCAAATTGTGGCATGTTGCAAAACCTTTGCATCGTGTATAAAACCAGCGACTAGATGACGTAGACCCAACTTTGATAACATTAAAGTCAATTTTCAAAAATCTTAAGTCGTTCAACCTCTACTTTGAACACAGAAAAATATATTTTAAAAAACACATCCAGGTAACGAAGTACACTGTTTCTTTTTAAAATGTCCATTGGAACACACTTACGATTTTTTTAATCCTACGTATGATTTCATACATGGTAACTACTTTCTTCCTTCACAGTAAAATTTAACATTAATCAAATCTAGGCTAAAGTAACTAACATATGGCTAGGTTTTTAAATAGGCAATATCACTGAAAGTAAATCACATATTGGAAACATGTGAACAGCTACATTCTTACCTAAAAGTCTCAAAAATACATTGTATGGTCCAATAGCTGCAGTATTTGTCAAACTATAGTGAGTTTAGGCCTCTTGCTGTGGACAGAGTGATACGCACTGGCCATGAGGCTGGAACAGTGCTGATACTAGTAGAATAATGCATGGCTGGTAACCAGATTTGAGAACCAGAACTGTTGTTTAAACAAAGATATCCATCTTTTGTTAAAGCTTAATAAAATGCAGAGATAAATATATGCACTCACTGGCCACTAGTACCAGGATGGACCCTGTTTTGCCTTCAGAACTGCCTTAATCCTTCGTGGCATAAATTCAACAGGAAATATTCCCTAAAGATTTTGGTCCATAATGACATGATAACATGATGCATTTGCTGCAGATATGTCGGCTGCACATCCATGATGCAGATATCCTGTCCCACCACAACCTAAAGGTGCTCTATTGGATTGCGTTCTGGTCACTGTGGAGGCCATTTCAGTACAGTGAACTCATTGTCAAGTTCAAGAAACCAGTCTGAGATGATTCACGCTTTATGCCAGGGCGTGTTATCCTGCTGGAAGTAGAAGTTGGGTACACGGTGGTCATAAAGGGATGGACATGGTTAGCAACAATGACACAGCAGAAATAGAGACTCATCAGACCAGGCAACGTTTTTCCAATCTTCTTTTGTCCAATTTTGGTGGCCCTTTGCGAATTGTAGCCTCAGTTTACAGTTTTTAGCTGACAGGACTGGCACCCGGTGTAGTTTTCTGCTGCTGAAGTCCATCCACCTCAAGGTTTGACATGTTTGGCATTCAGAGATGCTCTTCTGCATACCTCGCTTGTAAGGAGTGGTTATTTGAGTCACTGTTTTAGAGTTACTGCCTTTACATCAGCTTGAACCAGTCTGGCCATTCTCCTCTGAACTCTGGCATCAACACTCACTGTAAACCCTAGAGATGCTTGTGTGTGGAAATCCCAGTAGTTCAGCAGTTTCTGAAATACTCAGACCAGCCCGTCTGGCACCAACAACCATGCCACATTCAAATTCCCTTTAATCACCTTTTTTCCCCATTCTGATGCTCAGTTTAAACTGCAGCAGATCGCCTTGACCATGTCTAAATGCCTAAATGCATTGAGTTGCTGCCATGTGATTGGCTCCTTAGAAATTTGCTTTTACAAGCAGTTGCACAGGTGTACCTAATAAGGTGGCCGGTGAGTGTATATTTTGGTCTAAATAATCAAATTTAGTGACACCCCTACTTTTAATGCATCAAATATGCTTCAAACTTGATGTTTTTAAGTGCAAATTCATTACTCATTTGACAGAAGCTAGATGAAGTAGAGTTGGCACATGCCAAAATGAGACTGTTCAACATACCTTCATCCTAAAAAAATCCTGAACAGTATTACACAAAAATAAATGTTGATGTCTGAAGGAAGCCAATTGAAAACTACTGATGTTTTGGTATGAATTCTGCTTTTGGCAGAAAACCGATTACACAAAAATGAAAATTCTGTCATCATTATTTTACTTGCAAGTGATTCCAACCCTGAAGGAAAGCAAACAGTGTTAGACCCCAATGAAAATGAACTAAAAAATAAAACAATTCACAATATATTTCAAAAGTAGGTCACACAGGTTTAGAACAACTTGAGGTTGAAAAAAAAGCAATGATAAAATTTACTCGTCTGCATTATCCATCCCTTTAACTTACACTTTGATCTTTACTTCAAACCTAAACATCAACGTCCAAAAATTCCCAGAGCTGATGGGTTTAAAAATGATTATCAGACAATCTTGACAGAGAAGAATTTCACCTGCTTTACATTTACATTGCATTACCTTTTTCCGATTGATTTTTTTCCTCCTTCATGTTGTGCAAATGTGTTCAGCTCCTCACCACAAAAGAAAATGAATTTGCCGTCAATCACAAGCAGCTCCTCAAAGTTGCCCTGACAGTTGCTCTTTTTGCCTTTGAGATGCTTGTGCGTTCATCAGTTTTGAATGGCGAACGATAATTAAACGCGTAAGCTCGCTTTGATCATTTCTCACCGTAACCTTTCTGTTCTCCCATGACAAATGAGTTCGTCCATTACCTAAGCATAAGATTAATAAATGCATCTCGATGGGCCAGCGGTTCTGCTCCGTGTGCAATCCGTTATTAATCACTGTCATCCTGTCCCCCGTTTCTGTCAAACTCAGAGCCCAACTTCGTCTCCTCCTATGACATCGGCAACTTCACGTACTTCTTCTTCCGTGAAAATGCTGTGGAGCACGACTGCGGCAGGACTGTTTTCTCTCGGGCCGCCCGCGTCTGCAAGAATGACATCGGGGGCCGTTTCCTTTTGGAGGACACCTGGACCACTTTTATGAAGGCCCGGCTCAACTGCTCACGGCCTGGCGAGATTCCGTTCAACTACAATGAGCTGCAGGGAACCTTCTTTCTGCCTGAGCTGGAGCTCCTCTATGGGATTTTCACCACTAATGTGTAAGGAAAGAAGGGTTTTTTATCACGCCGCACAGTTTCAAAAGGAAAGTTTCCACCAAATACTTAAAACACATTCACAGTTTGGTCACCATCAAGTGGTTCAAACGTTTTTTGTTTTGTTTTGTTTTTCTGTTGAACACAAAAGCAGAGATTTCGAAGAATGTTGGTAACCGGTAGCCACTTACATAGTAGGAAATTTATATATATATATATATATATAT
>CAIGQQ010037704.1:2770301-2787643 GCA_903798035.1 Danio albolineatus | reverse complement strand
ATATGGAAGTCAATGGTTGCTGGTTTCTAACATTCTTCAAATATACACATATTTGTATTGATCTCTTTAAAGTGCTTACTGTTACAATAGAAATCGTAATCATAACATATGATTTTTAATGTTTTTATATAGATCGTCTTCTCACCATGGCTGCATTAATTTGATCAGAAATACAGTAAAATTGAAATGTAGTTACATTTATTTATTTATTTATTTATTTATTTATTTATTTATTTATTTATTTGTGTGTTTGTTTGTTTGTTTGTTTGTTTGTTTGTTTGTTTATCTATCTATCTATCTATTTATTTATTGTTTGATGAATGTGAATTATTTTTGTCATCCCAGTGGTAATTTTTCCGCAGCCATTACACCTGTCTTCAGTGTCCCATAATCAAATCATCATAATATGCATTATAATATGCTAATTTAATTATTTTTATTGTTAATTTTGTGCTGTTTTATATTTTTGTGGAAAGCATGATTTTAACAGTTCAAATACATATAACAATACTCCATACATATAATACATATAACCAACTAATACAAAATTATTCCAAACTTTTGCAATTGTATCTTCAAATGACCTGCAGCTATCTCTCTGCACTCTCACATGGTCATTTGCTGAAGCTAAGCAGGGCTGCACCCAGTCAGTACCTGAAGAACCCATGGGAAAGCTAGGTTGCTGCCTGAAGTGGTTTTAGTGAGACCAGCAGGGGGCACTAAACCTGCAATCTGTGTGGATCCTAACGCCCCGGTATATTGATGGGGATTCTATACTGCTCAATGAGCACTGGCTTTTAGATGAGACATTAAACCAAGATCCTGACTCTCTGTGGTTGTTAAAAATCCCATGATGTCCTTCGAAAAAAAAGAAGTAGGGGTTTAACCCTTGCATTTCCCCCAAAAATGTGTAAAGTGCTTTGAGTGTCCAGAAAAGTGTCCACATAAGTCAGGTTAGGGCCCGTTATTTCCAGCAGGGCCATCAGCAATTTGTTGCTATTAATAGTACATGTTTTTTTATTATTTATATAAAAATAATGAGAACAATTATTTTAATACAAGCCTTTTTTCCCCCTTCTCTTTTTCTGCTTAGCTACTGTTATCTTTCTTCTAGTGTGAGAACTGTATCCCAGTCAGCAATGGACAGATCCATTTTTCACATTATGATCTACTACGCTTTAATGATTGTCAGTGAAAAAGCGTTTTATGTGTGTGCGTGTGTGTATGTGTGTGTGCTGACAGTCTGCTTCTTCTTCTTCTCTCAGTAACAGTATTGCGGCCTCAGCAGTGTGTGCCTTCAATCTGAGCGCTGTTACCCAAGTGTTCAGCGGTCCTTTCAAGTACCAAGAGAACTCGCGCTCCGCTTGGCTTCCTTACCCCAATCCTAACCCCGACTTCCAGGTAAGCACCCGGAAAATGACAGCCATGCATTCGCCCCATCTGCTTTAAAAGTTAAGTGGCACTTTGCACAAATAGGCTACAGATTAAGCCTTGGAACTGGAAACGGTCAGTGAAAGAAGGTGCTTGACCTTCAGAGAGCACCGATCATTATGTTCGTCAGGAGGTCATTCTCAAAAGATTAATTTTGGACTCAATTGAAAAGATTAGGTTTTAAACCTTATTAACAATATTAGAGGCTTGATTTGCTTTTTTAATTCAATGTTAGATAGAATTATACAACTTTTCTATTGAATGAAGAAAGATTGATAATTAAAGCAGATAAAATATGCTATTACAGTTGTAAACTGTGACAGTCTTTGTTGCCCTATGTTGAGTTGTGCTATGTGTTTCATGTTTCATGTTCCATGTGCTTGTTTGTTCTCATGGTTACCCTAGTTTGCCTCCGTATGATTCATTGGCTGCTTCTGAAAGCTCTAAGGCTCTGTTTACAACTTCATGATTTCTCTGATTGGATAATCATCTGATTTATGAAAAAAATTCCATTTACTGCACATCTAGCCTCTTAAATGTGTCTACGCTAAATGGATATAAATTCAATCTTCATATCTACGTGCTATATGCAAATTTAACTGGGTTAAGTCAACAAAAGCATCAGATACATCACATTTTATTTTATTATTTTTTATAGAAACATAAGTTACATACAGTATCTAATTCGGCATGCACATTATTTCACATGTAGACCACAGGAAGCTTTATACGTCACTCGTTTTCTAGTAACAAGACTCTGCGATTACTGTCATTATAGGCTAAATAAAACTGATTTGTGGATAGCATACTATCCTGAAACAAAACGTTGTGCCTTTGTAAATAAAAGAAACAATATATTTTTATTTTGTTTTTACTCTCCATCACAGTGCGACGTGTCTTTGTTGTTAAAGCTGCCGTTGTAATGTAAATTTAACAATGTCATTTGACCAGTCAAAGATAGAATGAAACAAAACAAAATGTAAGTAAACATCCCAAAATCTCATCTGTGGAGTTGTTGTTGGATGTTGCATAATAGCACTGTTAAATCTGTCATTTATGCCTTCACATTCTTATTATTTAGTAACATTTACACATATTTCAACTGTCCAGTTTCATCTAGAATATGTCCCAAACCATCTGCTGAGGCTGTTTGAGCAATTGGATTTACAGTATATCTGTCTTGATTGCATTTCGGAGGACATTTACACCTGTCCATTTCACGATCACAGCTATTTAGGTGTTAACATTCATTCATTCATTTTCGGCTTGGTCCCTTTTTAATCTGGGGTCGTCACAGCGGAATGAACCATCAATTTATCCAGCATATTTTTTACACAGCAGATACCCTTCCAGTTGCAACCCATCACTGGGAAACATCCATTCACACTCAATCACACACGTACCTTACGGATAATTTTGCTTACCCATTTCACCAATACCACATGTCTTTGGGAAAACCGGAGCACCCGTAGGAAACCCACGTGAACACGGGTTGAACATGCAAACTACACACCGAAATGCTCGAACCAGCTACCTTCTTGGTGTGAGGTGATCGTGCTACTCACTGTGCCACCGTGACGCCCCTGAATATTTTTAAAGTAACATTGATGTATCCTTCACTGCCTTCGATATCCAACAATCCTGGTATTCGGCATCTAATAGCTCTGCTTGGGTGTCAGTTTATATGTTTTTGATCAACATTCTTCACATTTAATGGCATTTCTAGAAGTTACTATTGTAGTAAGCAAATGCCCGCTTAGTTATCACCAAAGCTCTCTCTGTTTTGTTGTACGTTGTTAAGCCATTCTGCTGTCTCAAAAGTCGGTCTGAAATTGCTTTTACAAGGTGTCTTTGTGCACAAGCGCTTCCTCCAGGGTCACTGGCTGATTAGGCTGTGAGTAAACAAGTCAGCTTCCTAAGCATTCGGATCCAGCCTTTGCCTCCTCCCTCTCATTCCCTTGTTAGCTTGTTAGCCCCTGTGTATAAAAGACCATTTTTTCTGTCTATGAGGTCCTAGCCCTGTTTTACCCTGTCTTTGCTCTCATTTTGGATTTATTAATACATGCTTTGCTACCTGCCTTTTCTGCACCCAATCATTTTAGAGTCTGCAAAAAGATTTCAACGTTTATAATAATAATAATAATAATAATAATAATAATAATAATAATAATAATAATAATAATAATAATAATAATATGGGTTGTGGCTGGAAGGACATGTGCTTAGTAAAACATGTACTGGATAAGTTGGCACTTCATTCCATCGTAGCAACAACAGATTAATAAAGGGACTAAGCTAAAAAGAAAATAAATGAATAATAATAGTTGTTGTTGTTGTTGTTATTATTTAATTATTAAAATAATTAATAGTACTACTACTACTACTACTACTACTACTACTACTACTACTACTACTACTACTACTACTAATAATAATAATAATAATAATAATAATAATAATAATAATAATAAAAAAATAATAACAATAGTAATTATTATTATTATTCATTCATTAATTCATTTATCTTCTTGTCGGCTTAGTCCCTTTATTAATCTGGGGTCGCCACAGAGGAATGAACCACCAACTTATGCAGCGTATGTTTTGCGCATCTCTGGGAAACATCTATACACATACACTCTATACACTCATTCACACTCATACACTACGGACAATTTAGCCTACCCAGTTCACCTATACCACATATCTTTGGACTTGTGGGGGAAACCGGACCCCCTAGAGGAAACCCACACAACCACGGGGATAACATGCAAACTCCACACAGAAATGCCAGCTGACCAAACCGAGGCTAGAACCAGCGACCTTCTTGTCGTGAGGCGAACGTGCTACCCACTACACCACCGTAGTAATAATAGGATGCCTATTATTATTTTTATTATTATTATTATTATTATTATTATTATTATTATTATTATTATTATTATTATTATTATTATATATTAAGTTACAAATACTTGTGTACATCCATGCAAATCATTGTGTGAAAATCTCTGATGTTTCCTACAATATCAATTGCTTACAGGTATGTTGAATAGTCCCACCCCCCACAGCATTTAAGCGTTTGTTCATGGCCTAAGTCTTTGCATGCAAAATGGCTGAACAAGTTGTCAAAATATTTTGTCAAAATGTATTTTCTAAATCTGTCTACATTTGGTAATTTTCTGCCAGGTGAATCTTGACTTTCTGAATCTGAAAGGAGATTGTCCCACGTTCACATTTCTACTTTTGTTTTGTTTTTTTGTTGTGCCATGCAGTGCTGTCCTTTCCCTTCTGAATCACAACGACATGATCTGTCAACAAATTACACTACAAACAGCAAAAAAAAAACAAGTTTACTATTAAAAATATTTAACTATTTAAAACTAGTGCCATAGTTTATATCAGAACAGCTCTTCAGACAACACTAAGTTAACTCTCTTATCTGTGCACAATGACACAAGGGCTTGTCATTCTGACAGCACTGACATGTTGAGAGACAAACTAAGGATTTTGAGCAAGAGACTGGCTTATGCAGGTTATCCATGGTGTTTTGCTATGTGAGAAATGCATTAACTGTTTAGCAAATTTCTGTTCTGAAGAAATGTACAGTACCAGAGACTAAGAAAAGCTGTAGAGACTGAGAAAAGCTGTGAGCAGTTGTAATGTTTCACAAATTGCTATAGAGTATATTTTCTGTGAAAGGTATAAAAATAAAACACACAATTTGAGTTTGATAAGCTTCGACATTGTCATCTTGGATTATGGCCATATGACAACTTCTTCCAAAATGGATTTAAACATTAATCTATATAGTGTATCAGTTTGACGAATTGTTACCAAACACATAACAAGCCAGAAACATGTGAATCACTGAAATAAAGATCCAATCACAGACTAGTATTTGCTTGCATAAACCCAGGTAGCACATTTTTTTACAAGCAGTGCATAACAAGTGCCATAAACTGGCCTTAAAATGACAGTGATATTGTTTATGGCTATTATTTCTGGCACAGTACACTGCAGACCAATAAGTAGCTATTGTGACAGGCCTAGACGTTGAATGTAAATTGTTAAAAACAGCAAGTTCTAAATTGCGACAGGTAAAAAAAATCATTATATTTTGGAAGAATGTGAAAATAATTCTAGGTTAATTCTTAAAAAAATAATACGTAATGTGTGTCTCTAATGCCAGACTGAATTTGTGAATAGTGCCAGGTCGCTTTCTGTTGGCAATGCTCCAGTAGTAAACAACCAAAAGAATAATTGACTTTCTTACCTCAAATACCACCTACGTGCTCCCAATTAAAACAAGATGTTGACTGATGTTTCCGGTGGTTATTCTCTGGAAAATGCTAATATGAGGTGAAGGTGATTTTGTATTTTGATGAGCATTGTTCAATTATCCAAAGTCCATAAACATAAGAGTCTGATATTGTCTGTCATATAAAGAGGGGACGGATGGAAGCGCTGTTCCGCAGGCCTCTCTCATGGTTGTTAATTTGCCTCCATTTCCATGTCTTTGTAATGCTCATGAATTTATTAATACAGTTTCCAGCTTATAGCATTTTTGGCAGGATATTTACAACGATAAGAGCTAATAAACCTGCATTCATCTCCTGTGGAGGATCGCCAGCTACTTCACAATGAGTCTGAAGTGCTTTTGGTTTTAAGACTCTCTTCAGAAAACATGCTCAAACATAGTGATCAGCATGGTGAAATGTGCTGTATGTATCTAAAGTGTTCAGCATAACTTCCTGGCAATTGCTTAAGTAGTTTGGCCCAGATTATACTTTTTTATAACTTTTACTAAAACGAAATGCTTTTTCTATTTTGTACTAAAATTATACCCCCGCCCCCCAACCCCCTCTCTCATCATTAGCACAATATGCGTTCTTCTAACCATGAATATACAGTACATGCAAACAACAGATGCCTGTGTTGACAAGTGCTTGTGTGAGGGTATTAAAAGTTTTCTGCGACTTTAAATAATATTTTTTCTCATTCTTAATAGAGTGAGAAAGGTTTAGGTGCATTGCTACGGCCCAAAACCCAAAACTGGCTCGAATAACAAGATTTGAGCCGAACATATGAAAGGACACAGACGCTCGAATTAACAAATTGACGTCCTTCAATAAATCTTTAATATTGTTAAATCAAAAGTTCAAAAAAAACAACAAAAATATTAACAAATCATGTAGACAAGTAGGGCAGCTAAAGAAAACAGTTCCCTGACTATAAATGTTTTTAATGGACAGATCTTACCTACAACTCCCGTAAAAGGAATAAAAACCAGTGAGTCTTCCGGGCCACTGCTTTCCTTCGCTAAACTAAATAAATAACTTAGTAATAAATGTGACTATGAAAAGTAATATCCACTACCTGCTATGGAAAACAACAAAGTATCAAAATAAACAAACTAATTAACACATTAAGAAAGGATCAAAAAGTTAACATAAAACATAACATTGAAAAGAGCCATGCGGATTGATTCTGGCATACGCGGAGCACCGTCAGCCATACAGCCTGAGGGCAAGCGAGCGAGACATGAGAGAGTCTACGAATTCATTGCCGTCAGCCTTATATATGGGGAATCCCTAGTGATGTCACTGGCGTCATCCAATCCTGGACAAGCCTTAGAAAACTCCAGCTACCCTAACATGCGCACAACCATAGCAAAATAAAATAAACACAGACCCGCGTAACATGCATAAACTTAACATTGTGAGGGGAAAACTGCTAAATTCTGGTTTCATCATTTTTTTATTTATTCATTCATTCATTCATTCATTTTCCTTCGACTTAGTGCCTTATTTATCAGGGGTTGCCACAGCCAGCTATTCCAGCATATGTTTTTGTGCAGCGGATGCCCTTGCAGCCACAAACCAATACTGGGAAACACCCATACACACTCACATTCACACACTCATACACTACGGCCAATTTAGTTCATTCAATTAACCTTTAGCGCATGTATCTGTGGGGGAAACTGGAGCAGTCGGAGGAAACCCATGCGAACACCAGGAGAACATGCAAATTCCACACAGAAATGCCAACTGGCCCAGCCGGGACCTTCTTGTTCTCAGGCGACATTGCTAAGCACTGAGAAATGGTGTAGCCCTAATTTGCAGACTATAAAGTTTATTAAACATCTGTACAAATAAAATCACTAAATAAAATTAAATAAAAATAGAGGCAAGGTTATTAAAGTTTGTTTACAATAAAACATGTTTTTCTACTCTAAAATGTCATATTTGGTAGTTTGTAGTATTGTGCAAGTATTTAGGCTTTCTTGATTTTCAGGCTTTATTATTCGTAATTGTGGTTTCTTTTGTGTCAGGATTTCATGAAAATAACTTTCTTACAGTAATTACATTTCTTTATAAAGATAAAGTCAGATTATTTAAAACTAAAAGTCTCTATTATATATTTATTATTTTTAAATTCTATGAAGAAGATAAGCTTCTATTTTAGCCAGTAGAGAAGTAAATTTGTTAAAAACCTGACTTGAAATCTATATAAATGTGAAACGAATTCAAATTGCAAGAAACAAAGTTCACAATTTTGTCTTTTCCCCCTATAAACTTCAACTTTAATTGTGAGTTTAAAGGCTTTCTCAAAATTGTGACTTAATTTCTCAAAATTTAAAGTTCATAATTTGTTATTCAGCTTGTGTGGTTTAAACTTGCAGTTGTGAGAAATTATGACATAAATATTATGCCTTTTTATTATTTTAGAGTGCATACAATCTTCCAGTTTAGAGGGTAAATATTTCAGTTAAAATTAAAATCTTTTATTAACATCTTCTATGCCAAATTTGAATAAATTTTCCATAATCAGTTTAAACAAAGTAAATTGTATTGAAAACCTATTTGATTAAATACGCCACCTTTAATAACAACATCGCAGTAGTCATATGCTCTGATCAACCTGTTTAATTCAGCACAAAATCTGCGAATTGGGAGCAGATGTTTGTAATGACCCCATTAAAATGACTTGACTACCATATCGAAACCTTTTAAAAACTGCCTGATCAGCATGGGTGTCTTTTTTTGGATCAGCTGAATCAGACTCCCCCGTCCAGCTTATTAAAGCTGATCCCTGTGACCTGATAATTACATTTCTGAACTCCACGAGAGAAAAAAAAACTCTTTTACTTCACATTCATTTTCCCTTTGAAGCGCTAGGATTCATGAGCTCCACGAGCCCCACTTTATCTAGCTTGCTGTGACATCTTCATCAAGCATTTGTCCATGTTGTTGAGGAAAAGATTTACGAGCTTCAGATTTATAGTTTTCAGCATTGATTGGAAAATGTCTTGCTGGGTTTTCTGTTTCTAAAAGTCCAACATGCGGCCAGTTTGAGCAGAACTGAGCCTGCACTGATCTCTCAGCTGATTGATGCTGATTATATGTGATTCAGGAGAGAGTGCAGGTTTTTTTGAGGCCGGCTAATTTAGTTTCTCCGTTGACAGTCTTATTCAGGAAGGAAAACAGTAATTTAGGGAAACAACTGCTTGATGAGCTTCTTAGGTCTTTCCTATAGTTAAAATTCTTACTATTTGAGAAGAACTTTTGGGTAATGTTTGTATTTCCCCACAGACTTCTATTTGTTTATTTATTTATTCTTATGATCCTCACAGCCTGATCTCACAGGGAAATTTGTATGAATTCATACAATTGAATTACTGTGAAAGCATAACATTTTTTAATGATACGTGCCTAAAACCCCTTCTCTAACCCTATGTAAAATAAAGGAAAATGTACAAATGAGATTATAGATATGAATTAGCCACTAAATCAAAAAGCTATGAATTGCTGTGAGACTGAGATTGATCTGCTATAGGTATATGAAATATCACAATTTCTTTTGCTGCATTAATTGCTGAAACTTCATATATATCATGACATATTGTGTTATCACAGATTTGACATAAGCTGCAAAAAACTTTGGTCACACTTTATTTTGATGGTCCGTTTGTTGAATTTAAGTTACATTGCAACTGATTCTCATTAGATTATAGGTAGACTGTTAGGTTGGGTTGGGATTGGGGTTAGGGGTAGGGTCAGTGTAAGTTGTGATGTACTTGCAAAGTTTCTTATAGTCAGTTAAATGTCTGTTGAATGTCAGTATCAACAGATATTAAGTAGACAGTCTACTAATACTCAAATAGACCATCGAAATAAAGTGTTACCAAAACTTTCGAATGTATAACAACATAAAGGCTGTGTATTGTTTATTGTATAAAAATATTTAGGTTATGTTTACAAGAATTAAAACTGCAAAATAATTTTAATGTGAAATAGGTAACACCATACGATGTTGTCTCGGTAGTTAATTCTAATGAATCATTAGCATATAAAATCAGTATCAGTGTCTTGCCCTAATATTTAATAACTCATTACAATCAAAAGTCAGACTGTTTTTTTGTTGTTGTTTTTTTCTTTGAGCTAATAAGTATTTTTTATGTACTGTAATATAAGTAATAAGTAGGGCCAGACGGAATCTGCGGGCATTTTTTGCTATTTCTGCGCAGATTTTTGTTAAAAATCTGCAGATTCATGTGGAATGATTTTGGGAGTATCATAACTAAAACCTTAATATATTAAATAAAAAGTAATACCTTTTTAACTTTTATTTAATGTTTACAATGCAAATACAATTAGGTCCACTTTATTTGGTAAACAAAGCAAGCCTCTCATATAAAATCTTTACTAAAAGACAGAAAATAGTAGTTTACAAACTATATTGTAAATAAATCATATACATATTTTCATTTTCCCAGAGATGGGTTGCAGCTGGAAAGGCATCCGCTGTGTAAAACAAATGCTGGATAAGTTGGCGGTTCATTCCGCTGTGGCGACCCCGGATTAATAAAGGGACTAAGCTGAAAAGAAAATGAATGGATGAATGAATTAAAATATTTTCATATTAGTTAATAATATTACTGAAATTAACTTAAAAACTGAATAAATATAAATTTGCACACAAATATAAGAATCAGTGATGGGCTAAAATCTTCGGAAATCTGCGGAATTCTGCGCACGCAGATTTCGTGTGGGCCTAGCTATTATGAACATACTACATGATATTGCTTGGCATAAAATGTGACAAAGGAAATACTTAAAAGTGTATTATTCTTTCCAGAAGACAAAAGGAAAGAATTAATATATAGACTTTTGGCTTTTCTTTTCTTTTCTTTTTTTGTCTTATGGAAAGAATAATGCTCTTAAGTCTTTCTTTGATCACATTTTGTCCATAACAATATAATGTAAGTTTATTATCACAATATCTTGTATTATTGAATATTGGCACATCTAATCTGCATTTTTCACTTTGTTTTCACAGTGTGGTACTATAGATTTTGGCTCGTATGTGAACTTAACGGAGAGGAATTTGCAGGATGCTCAAAAGTTCATCCTGATGCATGAGGTGGTGCAGCCTGTGGTTCCTGTGCCGTATTTCATGGAGGACAATGTGCGCTTCTCTCATGTGGCTGTGGACGTGGTGCAGGGCAAAGACATGCTCTATCACATCATTTATCTGGCAACAGGTCAGTATCAACTCATATCTGCATGAATGAAGATTTCTGTTGTTTCTGTATGTATGTTTATTGGAGTCTAAAATAAGCAGCGCTTCTGATGTGCTGTACCTTATTGATGAAGGTTAATGGAGGTGCAGCATATGATTGGCTACTAATAGCACACTTCTTGCTGCAGAATTGCTAATGGAGTCCATTAGTTGTTGCAGATGCTGGGACAGTAATGAGCGTATAGAAGCTCATTTTTGACCTCAGTTGATTATAAAACACATAAGTTAAAATGAAGAAGTCAGCGATAAAGACCCATTTACTGGTCGCCACCACGGAATGAACCACCAACTTGTCCAGTATATGTTTTTTTACGCAGTGCATGCTCTTCCAGCTGCAGCCCAGTGCTGGGAAACACCTATACACTCTCACATGCACACACATACACTACAGCCATTTTAGTTTACCCAAATCAGCACATATCTTTGGACTGTGGGGGAAACCGGAGCACCTGGAGGAAACCCACGCGAACACAGGGAGAACATGCAAACTCCACACAGAAATGCCAACTAGCCCAGCCGGGACTCGAACCAGCGACCTTCTTGCTGTGAGGCGACAGTGCTAACTACTGAGCCACTGTGTCGCCCATTTAAATTTTTCATTAAAAATAATAATAATAAAAATGTCCAAAAAATGTTTTTACGGAAAAAAAAGTGACACAAAAATATTTATTTATTTATTTACTCATTTTATTTGTTGTATTTATTTATTTAAAACAATATATAAAAAAGTATCATTACTGTTGTTGTTAATCAGGTAATTTATATTACATTTAATGTAAAAACTAACAACTGTTTTCAACATTGAACGCTAAATATGCATATTCAAAACTTTTAACATCGAAATATTTAAACACTGAATTATTAACAAATAAACATATATTTTGTTTTCATATTTTCATATTTTATCATAGCTTATTTTTGTTTTATAGTTGTTGTATTATATGCAGTTAATTGTTTGGATGTATAAAATAATTAACGCATGACTAATATAAACATTTTTGGAATATTAATTGCACACGAAGAACATGGAGTGATGATTCAAAATATTTCATCTGTTAGCCAGCACTCAATTTTGCTGATTTACACCTATCTAAGTTTAAATAGTAACAGTTCCTGACTTGAGTTTTACTGTGGTAAAAGGGGAAGTTACATGCTCAAAAATATAAAAGGTTATACATTATGAAGTTATGAGAAAAAAAGTTGTGTTGTGTTCAATATTTGTTCCATATGCAAACACAGGAAAACATTAATATAATGTCCTAGAAAAAATATGACTTGAAGGCCAAGTGTCTCATGAGTTTATAATTCAAATTTGATAAAGATAGCATGCAATAAAGATTTCTGTAAAAAGTTTTCTGAGACTATATCGGTGTCCTTCTTTCCCTCACCGTCAGAGAAATTCCGAAACTAAAACATTAACAGTTGCTGAATAATTTGATCTACATTCACAGCTCTTATATTTTTTGAAAGAAGACAGTCTGGGCTTTATTATCTATCATCTAGAGTTTATAATGCTCAAAATGAAAAAAAGTTATAGATGCTTAAGTAACGTAAAAAAATTGCACCGCACTAAACATTTATGTGAAATTAATCCTGGACCGACACAGAAAAGTAACAAGTCAAAAGCTACACATCTCCTGAGTATAAGATTTGAATTTGATGTCAATATCATGCAAAATGAAATTTCTGGAATTATTTTTTCTGAGACAACATTAAATTACATTTTAAAATATATTTACTTAAAACAGTTCTGAATTAAAATAATATTTTACAAAATTATTGTAATAAATTTATACTTAAATAAATTCTCCCTTGCCTTCAGCTTTCCCTTTACAGAAGTACATTTTATTTTCGTGTTGTATATTAAAACTGAAATCACTTACAAAATCTTGCCAACCCCAAAACTTTTGCACGCCACATTTATACACAAGTACATACATAAAAAGCTGTCAGTTTAATCAGACAAATATGGGTCACTCGTAAACAAAAACATGAATAGGGCATAGTTAAAAAGTACAGATCTGAGGAAAAAATATAGATTTAAAAAAAAAACAACAACATTAAAGCCTGTAATATGAAAGTAGTCAGAAAATCCCAGGTGGTCGACTTCTCATTAAACCCGCAGCTTATTAGAATGTTACTTTTACCATCAGAAGTTTGTGGAGTGAAGACTTGTGCATTGGGGAAAACTGACTCTGGTAATTGGTGGTCCACTTGAATCACTGGTCTTTGAAGCGGGCAACAGTTGGTCACCAGGCTGAAGAAAAGGCATTAGACACATAGCAGCAATGAAACATCAAAGGCAGCATGTGCTTACATAAGGGGAAAATGTACTGTAAGCTGTCATTTGCCATCCAGATGCACACCAGAGCGTAGGAAAACTCCAAAACCCACACTCAAAAAAATAAAAATAAAATAAAATAAAATATAGAGAAAGAAATCATTGGTGATAGGGCCTACTTAACTACACAAGTCTGTGTGAAATCAAAATGTGCTAGTTAATCCACAAAAAAAATTTATTTTGGTAATCTTAAATCAAAGTCTGATCATCTGCTTTTGTGTTAGGAGTGGAGGTTCTTCTCTGTTAACACCAGTTTGTCGACTTCAGCCACAATATTCTTAGCCCCTCTTACCATTAGTTTGCTAAAAGCGAATGATGTGCAAAGAATAAAGCCCCGTGCCCTACTCAGAAATAACTATTGTTACATTCGGGGTGGTGAGACGAAGACAACGGGGGGAGGATCCAAGTGCAGAGTTGTTTAATAAAAAAATCAAAGTCAAAGTAGGCATGTAATCGCAAAGTAAACAACAGACACGGAATAACAAACTATAAGGCTGAGGTCAAAAACACAGAAAAACTGGAACAAAAGAAACCGTTGACAAAGTCACAAAAGAACACATAACAGATGATAATCTCGCTACGAAGACTGTGAGTGTGTGTGCTGCTTTTGTCGTGCGTGCAATCAGTACAGACAGTCCTCCGGTGGTGCGTGCGCAATCAGTCGTGATCAGGAACAGGAGTGGGTGTGTGTTGCATGGCTGGAATTGTAGTCCTTAAACATGGCTGATTGTAGTTCATGGAAGTGTGTGTGAACCAGCGATCTCTGACAACGGAGAGAGCGAGAGAGAGAGAGAGAGAGAGATCGCTGGCGATTGTGACAACTATAGTCTCAACAACTTCTAGTTCGCATGGACTTTAATGTAATCACGACACACATTTCTAAACATTTGAATAGTCTTATTTCACGTTAATTGAGGCAAGAGCACATTTTTTTTGAGTCAATTACTTTATTTGAATTATCTTATTTGTTTGTACTTGTGAGTTTACGTTTGTTGAGTCAATTCATCTTAAACTCTTAATTTGGACAACAACAACAACAAAAGACTACTGCAGATCAAATTTAGCCACTTTAATAAGGTTTATTTTTTAATAGATAACAGATATACTATAAGCAAGTGAAAAGAGACTGATCTCAGAGCTGGCATTAACACAATTGCTGCTTATTGAGGGAAGCACTCAATTTCCTGCACATTAATAACTCAAAACCTCATTTGAAACTCCTCTTCTTTTTACTTAAAACATCTAAGATTATTTTACTGTCAACATTTTTCCATGAAAAGCATGCTGGGAAATCACATCAAGAAACATTTTCTAGACAAGTAAAAAAATATATTAAAAATAATTATATATTATTTTATATATATTATTATATATTATTTAATTATTTAAAATAATCTTGTTTTCAGTTTAAAATATAATAATAAAAAATTATAAATATAATTTTTGTGATTATTTTACTTAGCCCATTGGCAGATTATTTAGCTTGTCATAAGGAAAAACTCCCTAACATTGATGATTTATTACTGAAAACAAAACAATATTTGTTACTTGTCAAGAAAATGTTTCTTGATTTAAATTTCTTTAGATATTTGGACTAAAAACAAGACAAAAACATTTTTTTGCAGTGCATCAAAAAATATTCATTTAGTCCAGGCTCAAAATGAGTATGTTAGCTTAAGCTTTTAGCACATTTAATTGGATTTAACATGATGCAAATAAACTGTCAAATTTTGTCAGGAATGGTGTTCTTTCAGCTCATTTAAAACAACTTATTTTACTGAACAGGCAGCAAAAATCTTTTTTTTTTTTTTTGAGTGTGTTTATTGGCCTGCATATATACAGCTGAAAATCAGTGAACATCTATTTACCTGTCAGCAGAAATTCAATTACAAGGAATTTTTTACACTTGTTGTAAAAGAACTGTGCAAAATGAACACTTGTTAAACTGCTCCACATAAACAGGACATTTGTGGTTTAAAAGATCGCTGTTTGCTAATTGGGCGAGCTGTGTGTTTTTTCAGTTTTAATTCTTAAAGACACCAACTGTTTTCGATTATTGGCAGGAGTGAGAGCCTCATGCTGATTTAACAGCATTTACATTGTCTATCTGGCCTGACAGACGATAGATAAAGGGATGGAAATGAGAAGAGAAAAAAGGGAATTGTTCACCCCAAAAATGTCATTGTCAAAATGTCATCGGTAAAAAGCTTTATGACTTTATTTCATTGTGGAAGTAAAAAAAAAGGTCTCCTGATCTTAAAAGCTGTCCATGCAAGTTCATGCCTCCAGGTCTTTTACGAGTTTTGTGAACTGATATGCTTTTTTTAATTTGCTATGCTTTTTTCTATGTAGTTGTAATATTTTCTTATAGATTTATTTTTTTATTTAAAGTACCTTTCGTACAGTGTCAGCTTGAACCTGTTTATATCATATAATCTCTTTATAAATGCTCACAATTTGAATAGTTAGACAGAACAAAAATCTGCACTTCGAATTTCAACCAAAAATAGATCCCCTGGATAACTTTGGAATATTCATATAAACATACTATGTTTTGGTAAATACAAATTGTATTTTCAAATACAATTTAAGAGAGATAGCATTCAATTTTGGAAGCAGCAAGTGTCTACTATAAATAAACAATGGTGGACAATGTACTGTACAAAAACTAGAACATGTGTGAAAGTACTGATATCCTAACGAATTATTACTTCAGTATAAGTATAAAGTCCTCCTTTTCAATACTTGAGTCAAAGTACAAACTTATTTGATATTATATATCATATTTTCTCTTGTTTTTTATAAATAACTAGGGAGTCAGATGTAGTATTGTATTTTTATTTCTGTTATTTCTTTGTAGGGTGTAGGTAGTTTTATTGTGGGTGTTTAGATAGAGTGTGTTTTGTTTATTATTTTGTTTAGTGGATTCACTCCGAGGTAATAGGCTTCACATTTCGTTTGGGTGATAAAAAAAAAGAAAACGACAAAAAAAGACAAATAAACGAGCCCGTCTCGGGTTTATAAAAGTGAATTATATTTGTCCCTTGAACTATTTACTCAAAATTATTTGATCCGTTCATCTCTTGAGTCCTTATTCAGAGATATCTTTTTTACATGCTATCACGTAATAAATTAATGACTCAAAAACCCGAAGACTCAAAAGGTGAACTAATAATGGCTGTTTCTGGCTCAGACTGTATGCATTGGTTGAGCTTATATGGAACTTTTAGTGTCAGGCGAACGAACGACTCAAATTTGTAGACATGCCAGATATGAGGCGATCAGAGTAAATCATATATAAAACACCAGGTAAACAATGAAGGATTGTTTTCTCTTTCTTCGTATAGTAGCATTTTATGAATTGTCTGTAGTGTGATCAACGTTTGAGCTAATTGCAGATGTGTTTTCTGTAATAGCTTCTTTTGAATGTTATTTTAGCAAATTGAACGTATTGAACGTAATGACTCAGAAAAAAGATTTGTTCATCTTGATGAACGAGACTCAAAGGTCCGAGTCAGTAAAATGATCCGAACATCCCTTCTCTAGTGTAAAGACAAGAAAGGATGTAATCTCCTATTTCTCCAATGTCCAACTCGGGGCAACTACGTTTAAGTAGTTAGAAGAATGTCGGCTATACAGTATGTTTAAAAATGCTGTAGATTTGGTGATAATTTCAGTAAAATCTGTAAGTTGATTTGTGTTACACAATTGAGACAAACATGGTACAACGTAGTGCATGACTTATTGTTTTTTGGCTAATGAAAACATTGTAGAAGTGAAAATGTATATACTTGCAGAGATTTATAGAAATAAAGTGTTGCATTTTGATATTTATCCTACGCGCCTTGTTAAATCTTTGTTGACATCTATTGTGAATATCATTAACATGATCAGTGTCTTCACATGGATGAAAATCATTAATTATTAATAATAACATATAATTAAAAGCAAATTTGTTATTTGACAAGTGTATCGAACTGTTTCC
>CAIGQQ010037704.1:2762801-2765301 GCA_903798035.1 Danio albolineatus | reverse complement strand
CCGCTCCATTTGGGTTTTGCTTTGGTAATCAGGTTCGGAAAAATTCATAAAGATTTGTAATTATAAACCCACTTACACTAAAAAATTGATATTCAATTCATTTAAATTGACATTTAAATGAATTGAAACAACATAATTATTGAGTTTTTTGCAGAAAAACTAATTGTTTTATGTTCAATCCACTTAAAATTTGAAAAACTAACAAGTTATTTCCTTCATGTTATTCCATTCCAAATCGATTGTGTGTAACCCAGCATTTTAATTTCCAAGTAAAATGAGTTATCAGAATTTTCCCAAATTTCCATATCAATGAATGCCTAGTAAAAGTGTTATAATGCATTACTGTAACTCATAGATGTTCTTATTGCAAATCCCTTGCATTTTATGCCAAAAGTTGCATTTCATAATGGCTTTTAATTATACCGTGTTTTGATTCCTTGCAAGATAAATGATCAGATTAAGCTTACTAGTGCTTACAGTACATGCCTGCAACTTAATTTTTCACCGCACCAGAATAAACGTAATGTCAGAAAGATCCTCTGCTAGAGGGCAACAAAGAACAATCATCATGTTTGACATTGTGCCTCCGGGCCTTCGTATCAAGAGCACTTCTCTAATCTCTGCTCATAAGGAGAGATGGCAGCCTGTTCATCATCTCTCTCCATTTGCATTCCAATGAAAAGCGCTGAGTTATGTGAACATGAGCAGAGTTTTGCCTGATGAGCTTTTTCCCTCCTGTTAAGCATTTTAAAGGTTTTGAGAGGTCAATTACTCACACCTCTTTGCTTTCAGACACAAAAGAGGAGAGTGGATGCTATTTATATTTAATAAACAGACAGGCATTTAAAAGTGCTTGGTTTACACAGTTGACATTCAAAACGCTGTATCACTGAACCCCAAATTTTACATTACTGAATGCTTGTCTGCTTTGAAGATTTGTATAATAGTCGTCTATAATAGTCCTTTTTTTGTCTCAGGGCTGTTCTGTATTCCTGATGAAAGCTATTACCAAGACTCGAGGGAAATATTGCCAGATTAAGTTATGCCAAAGCAAGCGATATTTATAATAAGACGCATGTGTGCTCTTTAAGGTGTTTAACTGTTTAGAGGAGTCATATCATATGTTTTATCATTCGATTTATTTCCCAGAGGTGCAGTATTACAGTTATTAAAGTTTTTGTTCCACTTAGTATCATAATGTAGTTTACAGGAACGTTTTCCCTGCTTGGCTGCCCCTTAAAGCTGAATAGGTCTGTTTTTGATAAGGTGCCTTTATGATGCTCATTTAAACGGAAAATTACTATATGTGCTCTATAAATGCACTACATGTGCTGCACGCAGCTAAAAAAAAAACAGCACCTTTGACATTTACAATTATGTACAATGTATTTACTTGTACTATTATCTTTTTTCTCTTTTTTTTTTTTGCTGTAGCATCTTTTGACCAGTTTATTTGTTTAGTATTTTTATTCCTCGGAAGTGTGTGCAGAGCCGCAGGTGCTACACACAACTATCAATACTCTGGAACAAATTTGTTGTTACTGTTTATTTACTTAAAATAGTTCTCCCCGTGTTCATGTGGGTTTCCTTAGGGTGTTCAAAGACATGCGTTATAGGGTAGGCATGGGACCATAACCGTTTACAAGATATACCGCAGTTTGGAAAAGTCAAGGTTTTCATACCACCAAAAATTTCTGTTATACCGTTCCTAAGGTATGAGTAAGATTTTTTATTTAATTATTTTTTTGTTTTGTTTTGTTAGGTGTAAATTGTAAAGACAACTGTGTTTTTGTAACAAATGAAGACCGCAGAAGTTAATGATTCACTTTCATTATTTAGCCTGACATGTTTACTGCCCCAAAATACTTTAAATGTTTCTCAAAATAAAATATATTGTTTTCAAAGGGGAAAAAAGGTTTTGTTTTTTAGCCAGACATTTAAAAAGAATATATTTTAGAGCAGTAATCACAAAACCGTCATACAGTGAAACCGTGATATTTTTATCCAAGGTTATCATACCGTCAGAATCTTATACCGGCCCATGCCTAGCTATAGGTGAATTGGATGACCTAAATTAGCCCTAGTATATGAGTGTGTGTAAATGAGTGTGTATGGGTGTTTCCCAATGCTGGGTTGCGGCTGCATAAAACATATACTGGAATAGTTGGTGGTTCATTTCCCTGTGGCGACCTCTGAAATTGAGACTAAGCCGAAGGAAAATGAAGGAATGAACGAATATAATATTATATTATCTTTATGATACAGTCGGATTTATGTACTAGTGTTGTCACAATACTGGAATTTAAAACATTGATGCTTTTAATGTGATCAATATTCAATATCAATATTAAATGGAGAAAATGAACACACTGTGGACATGAACTATGAACACAAGCATTTATTTGTACATTTTGAAAGTTATTCTGGTGGACATTTTATTTTTTATTTTTATTAAGGAAGGAAGGAAGGAAGGAAGGAAGGAAGGAAGGAAGGAAGGAAG
>CAIGQQ010037704.1:2734974-2753083 GCA_903798035.1 Danio albolineatus | reverse complement strand
AGAAAGAAAGAAAGAAAGAAAGAAAGAAAGAAAGAAAGAAAGAAAGACAGATCTCATAACTCTCATTTTAGAGACCGATAATTGCAACTTCATATCTCCCAATTGCAACATTTGATTTTTTAGATTATCTCACCATGACTCCCTTCTATTAATTTGTCAGTTTTCTGTGAGAAACTAAGAAACACAGGTCTCTGTGGGAATCTGATCTAAATTTGAAGACAAAATAATTTCACCCAATTATGTTTCCATTTTTCAATCCTGCATTACATAAACAAGCTTAGAAGGGTCTTAACTGAGATCCTCGGTTAACAAACTGAAGGTTGGATTATAGCAGCCAGCTGTGCCAACGTTTGATTAGTGATTACTGCTATTATGTATCTGTCTTCAGAAATGGGGCATGGACACCGTGGACGGCCTGGGCTCCATGCAGCACCAGCTGTGGGATCGGATTCCAGGTCCGGCAGCGTTCCTGCAGTAACCCCACTCCCAGACATGGAGGACGTGTCTGTGTGGGCCAGAACCGAGAGGAGAGGTACAGACAAGCACAAATACAGCACATAGGGTTCTATCGTACGGTCGGCATAGTGCAAAGCCCACTGTAGGTATCATTCGTTGTTTAAATATTAAAAGCATTTGTGCCCTTTTGTGCATCTATGGACATGCTGGCCTAGTGAGTAGATGTGTTGATACATTGCTATTTTGAGACAACTGAGGCCCCATTTTAGTTTTAAAAACAGCATTTTAGAATGAAACTGGTTCACGTCCACACTTCTATTACATCTAGCACTTCTGAAAAGTTCTCCTGAAAATGCACATCACGTGACTACACACACACTCTGGCATGTGCTGTAGCATATGCGGACGTCTGAGCCCCAGGCAGTCAGCGGGTGCTTTGAGTATACCTCCCCAGGTTAGAACAGCACATCTTGTAAAATGTGCAGTCAGTCTCATGGCTCTGTCAACTCATAAAGAGGAATTCTAAAGCGAAGATGTACGTAAACATTAAAAGTGTGCCTCACTTCAAGACAGTTTCACAAGAATATGACTTCCTGATGAGCAGAGACTATAACACTACAGTATCATTACATCCTTAAAATGAGAAATAATCACATCGCTGAACGACGTCCTGAATGAAGCAGTTTTTATTTTGTGGCAGAGGTACACTGTAAATGGCTGTTGTCATGACATTCGCGGCTGATGCCCACAGCGCACGTGAACCTAGCGCAAGTTAAATTAGGACAGCTGAACTGTAGCCGCAGTTGAAATTAAGCAACTCCTTACGAAAATGAATGCCATGATCATGTTATTGATGTAATAATGTTTAATGTACAGTCTAGTGGTGTATCAAAAGGTCAGCGAGCGGCTTTCAGTTAAGAAAAAGCACACAGTCGGGTAAATAAAAAAGACAGAGCTTACTGTGAAGAGTTCGGGATGATTCTCCGGCCTGATGTTGCTTTGGTTGTTTTTATCAGCTTTTTCCTTTTTCTCCTGAAAATGCACATCACGTGACCACACACATACTCTGGCATGCGCTGTAGCATATGCAGACGTCTGAGCCCCAGGCAGTCAGCGGGTGCTTTGAGCATACCTCCTCAGGTTAGAACAGCGCATTTTAGACAGTTCATCAAGGATCTAAAGTAGGGATCATCAAAGATCTCATTATAGTTGTTAAGCATTATACTTAATTAATCTTGCCTCCATCTAATGACTCTTCAGTCTTTTGAATCTATTACTTGTTCACAGGTAACGTGTTTTGGTTGAGCACAAAGATGAGTTAATATATTAATTTATGTAACCACGTACGGATTCCGCACATTTTAATGTTTGCTTGACTTTATTTCTTATATTGTATGAACGTTGAGTTCTTTTAAGTTGGAGTTTAGATAAAGCGTCATGTGCATAAGAGAGAAGAGTGTTTCTACAGGTGGTTTGTCAAGGCCACTCACCTGAATAAAGCACAATTTGAAATGTACAATGTTTCCATATACTGATCTCTTATTATTCGACTATGCCTGGGTATACCCAGATTTTCTTAATAGGGCACATTTATTTAAATTGTGACTGTAGTTGTATCTCCATGTAATGACCTGTGTTTTATATTGACAAATGGTTAGTGCTAGGTTTTAATGGTTTTAGAGCTAGGAGCTGAGTTACCGTACTGTTTGTTCTCATAAATGTGTTCATACTAATAGTTTCGACTGTTTACCTAAAAAAAAAAAAGCCCTTGCACCTCAAAAACTGCAAAAATATTCATCAAAATGTCATTTAATTATAACTGTAAAAATGCCAATGCCTTTAGAGTCAGCATATCGATGCTAAAGGTTTCAGAGCGGACCCTTTAAATCCAAGAATGAACTGCCAAATTGTCCAGCATACAGTATGTTTCACGTAGTGGATCATCCATACACACTCATACAGTATGGACAATTTAGCTCACCCAATTCACCTATACCACATGTCTTTGGACTTGTGGGGGAAACCGGAGCACCTGGAGGAAGCCCATGTGAACACAGGGAGAACATGCAAACTCCAAAGAGAAATTCCAACTGCCCCATCCAAGGCTCGAACCAGCAACCTTCTTGCTGTGAGGCGATCGAGCTACCCACTACGCCACAGTGGCGCCATCTCATTAAAATATTAATTGAAAATGTATTAGTCTACCCAATTAGGTTGTGGTGCATCTGTAGTGCCACTTTTGTCAAAGTTTTTTTTTTTTTGAGCCTTGTTTATTACAATTTTGTTTTGGAATGTACATTCAAAATTAATTTATCTCACAAATCTAACTGAACACATGCCAGTTTTGAAAAGGCACAGCTTGCTTTTGTTTTATTTTTTCTTCATCCTCACCTGCTGCATGCATGATTGCGGCTGTGATTGCCTGGCAGTTGACAATAATGAATGAATAGACGCAGCTCATTTCATTGCTTTTTTATTACTCATCCTATTATGCAACGTTCATATCTAGAAAGCTTGTTAGTGCATAACCAGCTTCACATGAACCCAGTGCTCCAGTGCGAGAGGTGCTTCTTTATCTGCCCCATAATTTGCGTGACTGGGATCCAATTAAAATTAAACATGCTAAGGCTTGTTAATTACAGAGCCCGTAATACTGTAGGTATATGAATTTGCAGTGACTGATCATGGCAGAATAATGTCGAAGCGGCGTTGCCCTGAAGATGTGTGGGGTTTCTAAGCAACAGGGCATCGCTGCTGAGAAATGAGAGCTGAAGTGGAGGATAAAGAGATGCGAGACAGAGAAGCATCTGCTGGAAACAGTTGTGGTCCCTTCATTTGAGGTGCAACTTCCCAGACTTACACTTCACTCTTTTGTCTTCAAACATTTCAGTTCATATTCACACTTATGGAAAATATTTAAATTGCCTGAATCTCAAAGGTTCTTCTAACAGGGCAGAACAATTTGAAGCAATGAAAATTATCACATTTTAGTCCCAGTTGTTCCTCTTAGACTACACGTTGATAAATGGCTCTCTTTAGAAACCAATGCTGACTTACAAGATGAAAAATAAACAATAACGGATAGTTGTTTGTAGTTTACTTTACAATACATTATATCACATTATTTTATTGTATTTGAAAAATGTTTAACGCTGAATTGTTTAATGTCTCCTCAATTGTAAGTCACTTTTGACAAAAACGTTTGAGCATAACATGCATTAAACCAATTATTTCCCATTCCCTTTATAGTCAGTTGTGTCCAGTGTTTAATTTTGACAGCAAAATTTGCTTTAGTTTTAGTTGTAGTCTTTTGACTAAAATTCCATTTTAGTTTTAGTCATATTTTAGTCTTCTGAATCATTTTAGTTTCAATCTAGTTTTAGTCGACTAAATTTCATAAGATTTTAGTCGACTAAATCTACTCTAGATTTAGTTGACCAAAATATATTTGGTTTAATTTAATTAAATATTGGAAACATGTATTTACACAAAACATTCTAACTTAAAATTAGATAAGAGGCTTCACTTTAAAGATAGTATATATATATATATATATATATATATATATATATATATACACAGTTGTTCTGCCGAACGACTATAAAGTTACCAGTGTGATGTTGAGAAACTGTACATTTCTGGTCAAACCATTCTTCTGCAATCTTATGCCACGAACGGAAATAAGGGCAGCATTAATAGCTTAAAATGAGGGAGAGCGTTGCTGTTATGTGATTGTATTGTATTGTATTGCAATACAGAGCAATTAAGTGTTGATGTTAAATCAAAAGTAATTCACAAATACTTAAAAATGAAATGATTTAGTGACAATAATTCTCTATGGTTACAACTGAAGTAGTTACAAAAACCTGTATAATAACTGATAAAACATGAACTGATAAAAACATGATATTAATTGTACCCAGCTTAAATGTAAAATAAAATTACCTGAAAGAGAAAGAGAGAGAGGCGGGGCAGGGAGAGATAGAGACAAAGAGCAATGTAGGAGTAGGAAAAGCGCAGAGCAGGAAAAGAGACAAAGTTTACCACATATTTTGTCTCTTTCTTGCCCATGTGACCGAAGTCCAAATACTGAGACATACAAACTGACCAATCAGCATGTGACCACATTGTAAAACCCCCAAAATCTACACACCAGACCCTGATCTTATCACTATCTGCCTTTGGAGTCAGTATGGACCTTCTTGGTGAAAAAAAAAACATGTTTTGCCATACTGTATAAACAAATGCATATGATAATTTTTCATTCAAACAAATATATATATATCAAGTTTTAAAATGAGTTTCTTTTATCTAAGAAAGCATTTGTTTTAAACACAAGTCATACAATGTGCATCTTCTCTTCTAAATAAATTATGGAATTTATCCTAGCTCATATACGTAAGCTGAGCAGTTAACATTTATTTCTGTAGTTTTATACCTCTGGTGTTTATTTTTATTCATTTATTCATTCTCAAGCACTTTTAGCAAAAACATGTGAAACAAATCTGATTCACAAAAAAAAACTTTCGTTCAAGTGTCTTGGCTTTTGAAATAGTATCTGCTGAGCAGTAAATTCTTCCAGTGGGACGGAACAGAATGATCACAGCACTGTTGTTTGAGTCACCACAGAAACACAGACATGGGGCTTAAGACGCAGAGAGGGCTGCAGATTGCTAGACTTTTTAAAAATATTTTTGTGGAGGTGACTGAAGCACAGGATTTCTGCCACCTTTTGCATTTTCCATCTCCTGCCCCCCGCTTACACTCTTTATCCAAGGCGCCGGGGCACTTGATGCCCTTAGGTGTCTAAGCATAAAGCCTGTGAATGATCAGCAAAAAAAGTTCTGGTGCAAAGCTTTGAGTTTGGCTCCAGCCCTAGCAAGTCTACTAGAGTTTTCACACCGCCCATCCGCTTTAATACAACACCTCGACCAGCCCAGCGGTGCATAATGGCTGTGAAAACACATCCGGGGAGCATGTCAAGGCCCTCAGTTTTCATTTAAGCTTGAAGGGAGCCGAGTTAATGGCTCAAATGTGCTTTGTCAGTTGCTTTAGCAAGGACGATACTTCGAAACGAAAGAAGAAAGCCGCATTCCTGTTTTTGTTCCACTTGGGCTACTGCAGATTCACTATAGTTCTGGCTCTTTTGTCCAGTTTTGAAAGAAGTTTGGATTCACTTGTGCTGCGGGAAACTTTTTCTTTTGGTCGTCCTGCTCTGTCGTTGGGCATCTGTTCAGAGGTATTCAGCTCATATGTACAGTCACACTTTATTCCCTGTTCGCCACACTGCTGCCAGATGGCAAAGTCCTGAACACGCGGCTCTGCAGAGGGCCGGTCACCATGAGATGTCCTCCAGGAGGGTTAGACAAAGAGAGAAGGAGAGAGAAAATTAGAGAGTCAGTTACAAGGGGTGCTTTTATGCCTCTTCTTACGAGATGTATTACAAGTCCCAGAATGTGTCTGTGAAGATTCAGCTCAAAATACTTCACGGATCATTTATTATACCATGCTGAAAATGTTCCTTTTGGGGTGGGAGAAAAAGCACTCGGTTTTTGTGAGTGTCTCTTTAAATGCAAATAAGCTGCTGATTTGTAATAGAGGGTGGGGCATGTATGTCTTGTTCCTCAGTTAATGTATGTTTGAAATCAAATCAAATCCTTTTAACTGCCTGCTCTACCAAATGGCTGACCATGTTCTGACTGTTTTAAATAGTGACTGATAAAGTAATTTACTGAATGGCTGTTTTAAATAATGGTTTACACTACGCAGCATTGTTGGTTTATAAAAAATCAAACAAACATAATCCATAATAAATAAAAAAAAACATTTTAAATTAGAATCTGAGTATTTTATGGCATACTTCAAAAAATAAAGATGATTTAGCATTCAAAAATGTTTTATTTTTATTATGTTATTAAATAAATTGGTCCTACACTTCATGTTTATTTTAGATTTTTTATAGTATACAGTATGTATTAATTTCGGTTACCATAAACCGACATATCAACCATTTGGGGCTGATATTTTAGAAATAAAGGCATGTGTTGAAAAAAACTGCATTGAGATTGTTACCTAGCAAAATTACGAGTTAAGAAATGCAATCTGGGGCAATACGGTGGTGCAATGGTTATCACAATCGCCTCAGAGCAAGAAGGTCCCTGGTTCGAGTCTCGGCTGGTCATTTGTCATTTCTATGTGGAGTTATGTGGAAACATGTTCTCCCCATGTTTGCGTGGGTTTCCTCTGGGTGCTCTGTTTTCCCTTATAAGTCCAAAGACATGCAGTATAGGTGAACTGCCTAGGCTAAATTGTCTGTAGTGAATGAGTGTGTATGAATGTTTCATATGCTGGATTAGTTGGTGGTTCATTCCACTGTGGCGACCCCAGATTAATAAAGGGAAAGTCTAAAAGAAAATGAATGAATGAATGAAATGCAATCCATTTTTTTTTTCTTGGTGGGGCAGTTATCGGGCTATTCTTTATGTTAGTTAATCCACTGAAAAAAAAAGGTTGTTTTGGTTACCTTTACTCAAATTCTGACCATTTGCTTCCACGTTTGGATTGACAGTTCTTCTCTGTGATGTCAGTTTGAAGGATTTAGTCACACTATTCTTAACCATGCCCCTCTTATTGTTAGTTACTACAAATAAATGATGCACAAAAAAGAAAAACCCCACTCCCTACTCAATATTCAATTTCAGTTGGAAGTACTTCAACATGCTAAAATAAAGCTCTTATAGAAAAAAGAAATCCTATGGAAAATATTCATTTAAAAGACATCTGTGAGGGTGTACTCATTATTCTGAGCACTCTAGCTGTTAACTGAAAAAATATATCATTTAAATGTATCTGTTTCCACAAAACTATGAAGCTGGACAGCTGTTCAACAACATTGATTAGAACAAACATTTCTATTTCTTAAACACACAATGAAAACTGGGGTAATGCCAGTAAATTACTTTTTTTAAAAATGTTAAAAAGAAAACTAATTTTTGGTGGGGAAAGGAACTCGCATGCTCTTATGGGTCTTGGGGCCTTGTGGTCCAGTCTCACTCTGTGCCAAGGTCCCTAGTTTTCATTGTTGACAGTCTCAGGTCAAACAGCCTGAGGCTTTGGAGGTCTCTAACACTGGCCCCCATCGGCCCCGTCCATAATCCAGCCTTGGTCCAAAGCCATATATCTGTCCCGGCACAGCAAGTGTGTAAACACAAGCCAGAAACTACCATCAATTCGTGCTCAGAAACTCTCCAGAACAAGACTGAACGCCTGCAGGCGAGAGAACTGTTGTTGCAACACTCCAATACTTTGTTCTGCCTGAAATCCATTTGATAAATGAATGTGTTTTTTTACATGCTCCTTCATTTTTTTCTACTCCATCTCAAATGTGCTATTAATTACAACTTTTTTCTTGTTCTTTTGATCGCTTGTTTTCTTTCTCTTTTTTTGTGCCAGCACAGGGGCAAACTTGTTAAACTTAGCAAATCCGATTTGAATAAGCACTATTTGCATATGCTAATTTGCCGTGGGTTTCCCCTTGACTATAAATCTTTCTTATATGGATCTCTCTGCTTTTTTATTGCAAGCTACATCACAACAACTTGCAGCAATCAATGGCTTTCCAGTGGGAATGTGGGGTGGTTGCCACAGTTTTTGAAACACTTTCTCTTTTTCTTATTTGAATCTAATCATTTCTTATTTATTTTGTGCATATATCTGTGGAAATAAAAATAAAAGGCCACTTGGAAATTATATAGATTTACAATTTATAGTTGTGTTTGTGAAAAAAATTGATTTTTGTGGTCATCAACTACTGCTGACATTTCTTTGTTGTCATTTGGAATTTAAAATGACAATTGGCCAAAAATAACAAAAAAGTGCCCTGTTTGTCAAGTTCATATACATTTTTGTACATTTTTGTAAGTTGGTTGAAGACATTGAAAGATAAAAATGCTCCTTACAAAGTTTTAGTTTAGTTTTTTTTTTTTTTTTTTCTGCAGGCAAGTTTCATCCGCATGGCAGCAATATAATAATTATATTTCCTTATATAAACATTTCTTTTCACAGAAAGAGTTTGAGATTCATGTCAGCAGGCAAATACAAATTTTGTTAATAAGGTGCAAGCAATAGTATTTACATAGAAAGGGGTGTTTGTAGTGAAAAGAATGACAATGAGTTATTTTAAATACGCCACAGCAGTATGTCAGTGCTTTTACTGAACCTTCTAATTAAACTAAGGTTAAGTTTACACTATTGTAAAGTACTAAAAACCTTTGCATTTATTAAAATATTATCATGCAGTCAACAAACTTCAACATGTTGACAAAAACCCAGGAAAAATGACTAAAAATGTATTCCTCATGCTAAGTCAGTAGTTGACAATGTTACATTGTAAAGAAACACTATGTTAACGTCCTGTACACAAGCACATAATTTCAGAATTTTCATAAATCAGGTTTTTGTAGTTTACACTGAATAAAAGTAAAAAATTCAACCCCTCGAAATTTGTCATGTCACTGGATTGCCAAATAATAAAAAGGTTTAAGTATTTAGTCGAAACTGGTGTTGTTTAAAGGGGTTCTGTTCTGCTTTTTAAAATGTTTGTTGAAATGGAGGGTTTGACCATAAAAACAAGGCTGCAAATCTAAAAGCATAGGTTGCAAAAGGTTTGTGGGATGTTTTTAACCAATATTCTCAGGTCAAATATGAAAAATCTGAAATATTTGATAGTTAGGTTTTTAAATAGGTGTAATAACATGTATTTTGTGTTTAAACATCTCAATAATGATCATATTAGCTGATCTTTGGTGGCTGATGGGCTGCACTGCAGTGGTGAGATTAGAGCTGCTGAATTTACAACACACACACATAACTACTTACAAAACACATGAAAATAAGTGGCTGTTTAACTGAGAGTTCTATTTCCTGGTCATTGTGTGTCTGTGAATAACACACATCATCAGATTATGTGTAAAATCACAACTCCTTAGTTTTAGATAATTACACAAATAACAACCCTCTTACGAATGCCTTGAAATAATACACAATACACAACACGTGTTCTGCTTTCCCTCTTTATATTTTACTACCTCTTTTTCTCCCTACAATCTCTGTACTCTTTTTTTTTCTGGTTGGGGGTCATCACAGGATTCGGTATGTTTGTTCTGATTATGACCCAATCTTCAAAAGGAAGCTGACTTCATTTATTATCGGCTTCCTTTCAGAGATCCCCTGATTACAGCGAGACCACATGAGAGCCGGAATGATTGACTGTGTGTGTCCAATCATCATGCTTTATACCAATTATAAATACCTTTCAATTACAACTACTTGTTCAGCCCACACGTCTGGCTCTGCGAGTGGACACACAGGCTCAGAAACCCCCTCTCGCTCTTCCTGCAGAACTCATTTAGATAAGACACCGCTCCATCAGTGCTCATTACACTGAGGCGAACCTAGACTTTCCTGTCCCTGGAGACCTACACAAGCGCTAGCAGTCATTATCACATGTTTGCAGTTTCTACCTGTTGAATTGAACAATTGCAGCCATGCTCAAAGGTGAAACTTGGCTGCATTATGAATCGCATAGTCTCTAAGGTATTTATTTTGATTCATTATTTGGCAACTGTTAAAAAAAGAGCTGAAAAAAACATTTCTGTATATTTTTAATTTGTGGAGTATGAAAATAATCAAGCTGTGTTATATTCATTATGTTGTTATAGAGAGCAAAAGGTCAGAAACTGAAAGAGCTCATTCATTTATTTCATACGGAAATTTTAATGGTAATTTACGAACGTGAGAAGACAGACATGTTTTAAGCCTTTGTCGTAACCTTTTGTTTGCTATATTTCACCATTTTTTAAGTAATTGTTTGACAGCAGAATTATTTTTTTTTATTAAAAACTACATTAACCATGATGCTTTACAGAAAATTCTGTTACAGTCACAACGATCAAATAACACCAAAATAGATCCAAAGCACTCAGAATGAAAATTGCCAAAACGTACATAAATATTAACATACGTATGCATATGTTGCAATAAACCTGAAATGCACTCCTTCTGCTGATATAACCCATACCTGTCAACCCTCCCGTTTTTCCCGGGATTCTCCCGAATTTTACAGTTCTATCCCGCTATCATCCCGTAAATGTATTTTCCCGTATTTCTTCCGTATTTTCAGTCTTTCTCTGAAGGGTGGCAATATACATTAAAAAGCCAATTCTCCCTATACAAAACCCATGCTACCTAATCACCAGGGTCCACCCCTTGCTCTTATATGTGAGTCTACTCTGTGCTTTCGGTTTATTTAGGCATGAAACTTTTAAATAAATATTAAAACGGCAGGATACCCTTTTCATTTTAGACAGTCATAAATCTGTGCGTGACTGTTAGTTAGTGACTGTCCATAGTAATAAATAGACGTTGTTTCCCAAATGGATTCTGTACATGCAATTTGAAGCAGAGCGAAAGTGGATACTGGGTTTTGGTTGCATGTTTGAACTGACATATACACCAGAATTAATAATATTAACATCTAAAGATGTCGATCTTAGTGGGTTTTTTTTCCCAAACACAGCTAATTTGTTTTCCTAAATGGGCATAAAAATTAGGAAAGCAATGCTTTGATTATAACATTAGATGCATGTATTTTTAAAGTGACATCTCTGTTATTTAATGGAATCAAATAAAAAATCTAAATAAATGAGATTGATTCTTTGCTCTTATGTGTAAGTTATAAATTTATGAGATTTGATAACTTGATTCTATTTGTTTATAATAGCTATTAATTGTAATAGACTGAAAGGTTTTGCTAATTTTTAGCTGCTAATGTATACTATTTATTATTTATTTTTAAAATAATAATAATGAAACTTATTACTGACCGTTTAACTGTTTATTCACAATGAAACATCTCCAGAAGAACGTATTCAGCAATTTGGGGGGTTTGGGTATGATATAATCAACAAATTTGAATCAAACCTTTGTAGATTTTGGTCTAATTTTCATATACCTAATTTTTGTTACAGAAAAGTTTTAATGATGTGATTTTCCCTGTAGCTGGTTGGAAAATCTTAAAGATGAATAAATGGGAGAAAACCTTAATAATCAATTCTACTGAAAAAGTTAACAGGCACTAATAAAGTCTATTGACCTTATTCTTCAATGCGGGAGTGCGCTCGTTTTTGCAATAATTTTAGAACTTCCCATTCAGTTGCCTATGGGAGAAATTACTTGGAATAAGAAACAGTAGAAAACTGTCAAACTACTTGCTTTACAAACAAGTGTTTGTGTGACTGTACAGACGAAATAGAATAATATAATACGAAAAAAAAAATCAGTTTGCTACATCAAGCATTAAAGGAGCTGTTTTTAAAGTCTAAAAATGAATGGAAGTGAATGAGACTGGAAGTCTCGTGCCAAAAAAATTCAAATGGCTGCACCCGCTCACACACGCACAATAAGGTGAATAAACAACAAATTTTGCTTGAGTAAATATTAAGTATTCAAACAACCTTATCTAAACCACTCTTCTGAACCATCTGCCTCACAGATTCACAATGTTTTTACTTTTTATGCATGTTTATTGAGTTCTTTTCAAGCCCTATGGAAACAGGATTACTCATTTTAGCATGCTTTTATGTAAGACACACTATTTTTAATTTCGAATAATATTTAGAACCATGTGAGTCTTGTACCTTTATCTGTTTTTCACTCCAGTTTTTCTTGTTGGTTTCACAGTGGTGATGTTCAACTTCTGAGTAAAATAACATCTTTAACAATACTGTAATTTATTTGCCCTTTAAAGTAAATTAAATACACCAGTATTGAAGTTCTGAAGCTGATGTGTTTTATATAAAGTATGGTCATAATAAGTAACCATCTAAGAAAATTTGTGCTTTAAGTCCGTTCTGTTTATGCAGTAGAACAAAATGTTCAAGTATCATTAAATTATGATTACCATAGACCTTGTTTTACTCAATGATTAATAACTCCCATTATGAAACCTCTTCTGAGAATTTCATGGGCATCCAAAATATTTTAATTTACGCATCAGAGGATTCATAATCCTCAAAGACCTGTGTTTATATTGTAAAATCAGAATCTTTTGTTTTCATCTTTCTTAGATACTGCAATGAGCACCTGCCATGTCCTCCGCATGTCTATTGGTCAGCCTGGTCTCCTTGGGAGCGCTGCACAGTTCCCTGTGGTGGAGGAATCCAGTCTCGGCGACGAACGTGTGAGAATGGAAACGAATGCCCTGGATGCAGCACTGTATGTAACATTCATATTATTACTAAGTTTATTTTTGAAACAACTACCTTGAGAAATGGAAAGTGTGTCTTCAATGCTTATTTAAATGTTGGATCAGTACAATAACAACTAATGTGGTGTTATGACAACAGTTTCCTCCACAAATATTGGCACTTCTGGTAAATATGTGTAAAGAAGGCTATGTCTTTAAAAATGTCTTGATTTGTTTATATATATATATATATATAAACATTCTCATTTTAAATAAAAAAGTTGCAAGCATAACTGTTTAATCAAAAATGGAATATATTTGTTAAATGCTTATTTATGTAATATAAGTATTATTGGCTCCCATATGAATTCATATGAGCATATTTTTTTAAAGCACATTCTCATGGATATTTTAGGATTTACACGAAGAGGAAGTATAAATATGTGTAAACACAAAGGCCAAACAAACTCAGTCATTCATCAGGATGTCTAAAACCAAAGAACAAGCTGTGATTTTGATGCAAAAGGTGGTTGAGCTTTACAGAATGGGTTGTGGCTGTAAGAGAATTGCAAAAGCTCAATCTCTTGCATTGCCTTTTCCATTGAGGCAATACATTTCAGTTATCTGAAAGTGTTATGAATCATCCTGTTACACTGAAAAAAATATTCAAAGATGATTCCTTGGAGGTGCCACTCTGGCGTAGCACTATCGCCTCACTGCAAGAAGGTCGCTGGTTCGAGCCTCGGCTGGGTCAGTTGGCATTTCTGTGTGGAGTTTGCATGTTCTCCCCGTGTTCGCGTGGGTTTCCTCCGGGTGCTCTGGTTTCCCCCACAAGTCCAAAGACGTGGTATAGATGAATTGGGTAAGCTAAATTGTCTGTAGTGTATGAGTATAAATGAGTGTGTATGGATGTTTCCCAGAGATGGGTTGCAGCTGGAAGGGCATCCGCTGCGTAAAACATATGCTGGATAAGTTGACGGTTTATTCCGCTGTGGCGACCCCAGAATAATAAAGGGACTAAGCCGACAAGAAAATGAATAAATGAATGAATGATTCCTTGGATTTACACATTTTTTAAGGTAAGTGGTTGTAAACAATTTATTTTGGCTGAATTTAAACAAACAAATTACATTTTACACTGCTAAATTTAATGTGTTTGTTTAAATTCAACCCATATAAATTGTTTGGAACCATTTTGCAGAAATCTTTTTTTTGGAGCTGTGTCTGTCTTTATCACTGTTAGAATGAGGGTTCGAGTGGCCAAAAACTCACAGCTATAGAATGGCTGACGTTTACAGGATTTTGTGTCAGAAAGTCTCCAAAACTATAATCTGACATCATCTATTGTACATCTGCAAATTGTTTTAAAGTTGTTTGAAAAAAGAACACAGCACTGGTGAAACATGCTTCGGCCTGTTCATGCTCTTTGACTGCAGTTTCTAAGTAGATTAAATGTTATGGGGCAGTATGACAGCAATTACAGTCCTTTTGTTTCTTTTCTTACTAATGGAAGTTACCAGGACATATTATGGACAAATAAAATATTATTTTAGAGATTATATTTTGCACAAAACCAAATAAAAAACACAAAGCCATGAAACATTGTTTACAATTTGTAGTCAAATAATTTTGCCTCCTTGGCAACTTTTCAGCTGACCAGTTTGGTGGTTCATTTTGTACAGTGTTGTACTAGAAAACCCTGCATTCCTAGTAGTACCCTGCATCACTAGTCAGTGAAACCAGGTTTCACAGAAGAAATAAAAGCATGTAAAACCATGGTAAAACTACGTGGTCTCAGTGCACTTTTTTCCTACATATCATTTTGAAAACACTATTGGTTGGGCGTGTATCAGAAACATACAACAAAATGCATGCTAAGTACTGTATTTCGCAAAAATGTTGACAGCTCCACCTCTAGTGGGTTGATCATCTGAAACATTGCAATGTAATATACACAAATAAACTTATTTTAAGTTCTGCAAATATGTAGACTGAGGCACATACTGTATCTATTATGAGCCTGGGCTTAAAAAAGCCTCTACGCTCATCCAAAAACAATCTCTTCATTTTGCATTAATCATAGTTCATATTTGCCACAGCTGATAATATTAGTGGAGGGCAATGTATTTAATCAAATAGATTAAATAGACTCCTTTTTAAAAACCATGTAAGAATTGTACTGACTTCAAACTTATGAATGGTAGTGCACATCTAAGTCTGTAATGATACATAATCATAATACATACTGTTTTAGCCAAGGGCTTCTGCAGTCCCAAAATTCAAATGCTTTTTTGGAAAGTTGGGAGGAGTTTGGTGTGTGGTCACCTTGCTGGAGTAAGTTGGGATTTTCCAGACATGAGCTGGCTGTGATATTCTTACTCTACTTTTAAAAGCAGTCACCCACTCGCTGCTAGTTTAGAATCAGCTCATATGACTGTGGTTCACTGTTAATGCCATGTGTGGAAGTGGTTTGTGCTTTTAGTAGTTAATTTGCTATTTAAACCATTTTATAAGGAATAATAACATCTATCTAGTTAGGAAATCAAAGTTGCGACCTTTGATTTTGCCACATAATGCTGGCATCTGTGAGTCACCATGGCTTCAAAGAATGTTCGCTAAAAAACTATAAAAAGCTAATAATTTACTCAATGTTCAAATGGTGTTATTCTTATTTACTATGTGTATTTATTTATTTATTTGTTTATTTTTTTACTTTATTTATTTATTTATTTTTTATATATACAACATACAATGATATACTAACAAATAAAAGCATTCAAAATACATAGTGCTAGTTTTGCAAATTACATTCATCCAATTAGTATTGCACACAAGAGCAGAAAAAAGACGAAAAGAGAAATATATATTTGTATTCAATAATACAACATCAATACAAAATTATAAGGTGGCCACAGTTTCACGTAAGATTTAATGCTCTTTCTAGCTATATCAGTCATCCTTTCCGATAATAGTTTTCTCATATTAAATTCACTTATTAGTCAATGTTTAATGAATGTTTAGCTTTCCAGTGTTGGAGAATAGCTTTTATTATTGGTAGTGTTATAGTGATAAATCAATTTTACATTATTTTCTGTTTCTGAACATAGTCCTGAAAAAAGGAGATATTAATATTTCTATATCAAAAACCATCCTAAAAATGTTGGTCTTTAAAGTAACAATTGGAGTGCTAGAAGAACCAGCACTAAATGTATTGTAATATCAGTATCAGAAATATCTCTATAATACAGATTTTTTTTATTCTTAAGGCCCCCTAGTAACAATAACTTAAAACAGTCAATTGATAAGCGGAGAAAACCATAAGAAACATAGGGAAATATTATTAAACAAACACATGAGCAACATAGGATAACATATGCATATATATAATGTACAGGTGTTTCAGCACTCAATAGATAAATCATTCATTCCTTCATTCATTTTCTTTTCGGCCTAGTCCCTTTATTAATCCGGGGTCACCACAGCGGAATGAACCGCCGACTCATCCAGCATTTGTTTTACGCAGCAGATGCCCTTCCAGCCGCAACCCATCTCGGGAAAACATCCATGCATTCTCATTCACACATACACAACGGACAATTTAGCTTACCCAATTCACCTGTACCGCATATCTTTGGACTGTGGGGGAAACCGGAGCACCCGGAGGAAACCCACGTGAAAACAGGGAGAACATGCAAACTCCACACAGAAATGTCAACTGACCCAGCCAAGGCTCGAACCATCGACCTTCTTGCTGTGAGGCGACTGCACTACAGTTCCTACTGTGCCACCGTGTCGCCTTAGATAAATCATTCATTCATTCATTTTCTTGTCGGCTTAGTCCCTTTATTAATCCGGGGTCGCCACAGCGGAATCAACCGCCAACTTATCCAGCATATTTTTTATGCAGTGGATGCCCTTCCAGCCGCAACCCATCTCTCGGAAACATCTATACACACTCATTCACACTTATACACTACGGAGAATTTAGCCTATCCAATTCACCTATACCACATGTCTTTGGACTGGTGGGGGAAACCGGAGCACCCAGAGGAAACCCACGCAACCACGGGAGAACATGCAAACTCCACACAGAAATGCCATGACCCAGCCGGGGCTCTAGATAAATCATAGTCTTTCAAATTATAGCTCTAATATGTATCATTTTATTATTTGTTTAACTGATCAAAGGGATCAAAACTGCAAAAATGAACACATCGCAAAGTACACAAACCGCCTTCCGTGATTAACATTAATGATAACTGCGTTATGTTCATGTGAGCTTATTCTGACCTAGCAGAAAATGGGTGACTGGTTTTAATCATATAGTTAGAAAATCACAGCCAGTTCATGCTAAGAAAATGCACAGCTTGAAATTTGAGTGAACTGTCTCTTTAAGGGAACATTCAGTCCCAATGATAAAGCTCAGTCACATTACTGTATGTGCATGTTCATCCTCGAGAACAGCTGCCTTTGATCCATCACCATGCAGACGACACCAAAAACACCAACACACCAAAGCATCCTAGGAATGTTGGTATATAAATATATACATATAATTATATATGTGTGTGAGTACCAGGGTGGTGCGTTGCCTGATTTGGATTTTGCTGCTATTTTTGTGCCCTGTGAGCTTGAAGTTGCATGTATAAGAGGTAATACTTGAAGCAGATGCAGAAATAAGCTTCACATTATTTTCTGTTACTGATGAGTGCCAGACTTTGGCATAGCCCATACGTGCAAGCAGCTGTTATCATTTTATGAAAAAAAAAATCCCCCTTTGAAATACTAGTTGGTGGTTGTTTTGTCAGACACAATAAAAACATGATGTGTCAGTCAGCTGGGGATTTTACATGGGGTTCGTTTGTAACCTCTCTCTAATGATGGTGATAAAGCCCTCAAGAATGCAGCCAGGTGTCGGAGTAGACAGAGAATTAATAATGAGTACCTGGCAACCCATAATAGGTTGTCTGTTTGAGAGATCCTTCATTTGTTCAGTGTAATGATGCTCTGATAATAAGGCTCAGGCGTTACTGTCGCTTCGTTTTATGGCAAGTGTATTTTCAGACCCAACACGGCTGAAAATCGGAGACAGGCTTTAGTCTGTCAAATGCAGAATTTAAGTTGTTTTTTTCCCTTGTGTTGGTGTTAATTAGGTCTGCGAAATGCTGAAAATAAAGCATCTCACGGCAAAAATGTAGATAGTTTAATGTGCATAAATCAGTCAACACTTTTGAAACATAAATAAAACGGAACTTTTTTGTAAATTCTCATCCTCTAGATTTATACAACTTAGTGTTTGTTATTTTTCTTATATAATGTGTTCTTATTATGTTATGTTATGTTATGTTATGTTATGCTATGTTATGTTATGTTATGTTATGTTATGTTATGTTATGTTATGTTATGTTA
>CAIGQQ010037704.1:2724285-2734741 GCA_903798035.1 Danio albolineatus | reverse complement strand
ATTATATTATATTATATTATATTATATTATATTATATTATATTATATGATATGATATGATATTATATTATATTATATTATATTATATTATAAAAAATTATATTGTTTTTAATTTTTAATGTTTGATATTGAATTCAAGCATTTATTTTCAACATCAGCTTATTTATTCATTATTTCTTTCAGTTAATTAACCACATTTCAGCAACAGTAAGACCAATAGTTGTTGAGGGGAGGAATAAATTAAGGTTTGGAATTTTTATATACATATTATTACTGTATACTTGATAAATATAACATTTAAAACATTATAAAATTTTGCTTACCTGTAAATAATTAAATGCATTTTTCCAAGTTTCTTATGAACTTTCCCACATGTAGATGTTTTTGTTGTTGTTGTTGTTGATTTTTTCTTTCATTTGTTTGTTTGTTTTAGGTTAAACGGTACAAATCTTGTTCTTTTGATCGAGATTTTTTTTTCTTAAGTGATACAAATTTCTATTGCCTAATTTTAGTACTGCACTTATTTTACATACTAAAGTCAAATTGGCCTCTGTGAAATCTGTGATTATTCTTGATTTGAATTTTAATGTCTCCCTTATTTTAAATCATTCTGAAGTCAGACTGACATCTTTAAAAGTACTTTGGCCCCTGTCTGAGAACCACTGTTTTAAGTCATCTTTTGGCCACTTTTAAAAGTTTCCTGAGACTTCCTGGTCAACATCCATTACCACACAATAATTCTAATCAAGTGCATACTGTAATTAAAATAAAATGCTATTGAGTTCGGGTCAATAGTGAAAAGCATGGGTAAAATTTTATTCAACTGCCACACAAAGACCTCCATTTGAATGGCTTCACAAAACAGCATGGTCATTTACGCAATTATTCTTAATAAATCTCCCAAAATACACTCAGAAAGTGCACACTGTTTGATAGATTCCACCAGGAATCGAGTCCCCTTTATTTCTCAGCAAATCAAGGCTTATGCCTACCTTATTAAATACAAGACCTCGAAAGTTTTATCTTTTATGATGTTTTTAATTAATTTCTTTCAAAAATATTTCAAACTACTTCAATAAATCCATCCTCGGCCTCATAAAAACCTCCGCTATGGTGAGTATTAATTTGTCATACGCACTGGTCAGACAGAGACAACTTTTCTTCAGGGATTTTGAACATTCCCAAATGACAGTGTTTTTCATTATGCCCCCCTGATGGAGTGTATCGCGCTCTGAGGTCCCGCCTGACTGATTGTGTGCTTTTCTGTGCTAATAATTGAGACGATTTGTCTTGGTGGTCCAGACTTGCGTGTCTCAGGTGAACCCCTGGTAATGAATGCAATCAGTGACACCTGTTTAATGGAGCCGAGTTTGTTGTTTTCTGTAAAACATACTGCACAGCAGGCTTTGTTTCTCTGGAGTCGGGTTCATGTAGTGGTCCATTTGGTAAAAAATATGCAAATTCAAAATATGTTTCAAGTGATACAATAAAAAATAATCGTCAAAACAGATTTTCTATGTTTTTTGTACAGTTATAACTTATTTTTCTTAGATTGAAATCGAATTTTTTTACATTTTAGATCAGGCCGAGTTCCACTATAAATCTACTCGAAGCTCGAACCAGCGACTTATGTTGCTGTGAGGCGATCGTGTTACCCACTTCGCCACTGTGGCCCCATGTGCTAAACATCTAAAAAAAACTTACCTTAGAAAAGTGTCAAAAATACATGATGTGGTTTTTGTAGCATTATTTCAAAGAGTCTATGGGTCAAAGACATGAGCAGTAGAAAGGCCAATTATGGGCTAATATGAACATACTTGCTGATCCGCTAGTTTTTGTGTGGACACGAAGGATTGAGAGTTGTGTGTGAGTGTAAAGTGGATGTAATGATGTTAGAAAGCACCAGAGAGCGCGGCTGGGATTTACTCATTAGTCAGCAGATGCCTGGAGACCGAAGCTGCGCACTGGGCATCCCTTAATCCCAGCTTCGCTACCCGTAATGCATTAGTGACGGACAAGAAGTTTGGATAATACAGTAAATTTGAGGATGAAAAATATACTTGGAGTCTGGAGATGGAGAGAGTAGGGGGATAATGAATAGATGTTGGCTGGAAAAAAAACAAGAATGGAACAATGGAGAATTAGGAAAGGGAAGAAGTAGATAAAGTGAGATGGATGGAGAACTGTAGGAATAAAGAACGTGAGCAGGATGAGTGATGATGGAGGGGGGGAAGACGAGCAAACAGTCCGAAAGCCTGTGTTATTATCCGCACCTAACATCATTATTGGCTAGAAAGCGTGGTTCAGTCTGGTCAGTTTATTGAAGGCTGATTTTATGTGCTTTAAAGGGTCTTGCCAGTTATATTGATGGAAGCTTGCAGATTTGCAGTTGCTTCGTAATATCATTGCATCTGCTGCAGCCATGGTAAGTCAGCAAAGTTCCTTGATTATTAAAGTAGAAAAAGAGTATAGGGCGACACGGTGGTGCAGTAGGTAGTGCTGTCGCCTCACAGCAAAAAGGTCGCTGGTTTGAGCCTTGGCTGGGTCAGCTGGCATTTCTGTGTGGAGTGTTCGCGTGGGTTTCCTCCGAGTGCTCTGGTTTCCCCCACAGTCCAAAGATGCGCGTTACAGGTCAGTTGGGTGAGCTTAATTGTCCGTAGTGTATGTGTGTGAATGAGAATGTTTGGGTGTTTCCCAGAGATGGGTTGCGGCTGGAAGGACATCCACTGCGTAAAACAAATGCTGGATAAGTTGGTGGTTCATTCCACTGTGGCGACCCCTGATTAATAAAGGGACTAAGCATATATGAATGATGTATCATTCACATATATGAATGATTAATGAATAAGAGTATAGTTCCTAGCCTAGCATATTTCCATATGTTTCCCTGGTCTACATGTTTTTTCCCAAATCTGTTCCAAAATCTGGTTAAGGGTCAAATAAATTGTTATTGGTTCAACCTCAGTTTGGACAACCCTAAACCTCACATTGGTTTAGTTTTTAAATTAAATGTTTTTAAATCAACTGTAACCCGATTTGTTCTTATGTTTACAATTTTGGAAATGTGCATTGAAACAGCCCAGCATTTCATTTTAGTGTGTAGTGATTCATGAAAAATGTGAGTAGAATATTAATGGCAAGGGGGCAAAAAAGGCATAATAAAAAATGCAAACAATTGTAAAGGATTATCCATTATCCACACGTAACATCATCACTTTTTTGATAAGTTAAGGTTGTGTCAAATGTTCAAGTTCCAGAAATCACTGGAGACCCGGTTGAAAAATAATGAGACAGCACAAGCATGGCCACATCAGTGAGTGTTAAATCACCATTATGATGTGCTGCCCATATGTGTGCATCCGCCCAGCTGTTGTGAACAACTACCTCATTGAAAGCAGTGTAGCGTCAGCACAGCAGGCTGATGTGTTTGACTGCGTTCTGCTGTATTATCACTTTCCCTTAATACCCTCCAAAATAGATCTTTGCAGTCATGCTTTGCAGCAAATGAAAGTTTATGAATTTTCTGATGGCTGCTTGTAAGGTGTTGTATTGGAAACCTAGACTTTCGGAGTGTTTGTTTTTTCACAAACACACACCATTTGTGCTGTTTCAAATCCTGCGAGTTGTTGTTGAGAGGTGCGATATTACTTTTCAATGTGATCAGACAATTTCCTCTGCTGTGATAATGAATGTATTTATTCATCATAATCTATTCTTCAAAAATGTAAATATCCAACACATTCTATTATGGTTGCTTGAGTTTATTTATTAATTTCTTTTGACAAAATTTTAAATTACTACATAAAACATTTCATATCCCATAAATCCCTCCTTGTATACTCTAGTTTGTGATATGTGTATTTTCTATTAATATAAACTTTTTGAAATTACTCTCTGCTCCAGAAAAAATTACTAGGTTAGCAAAGTTTTTGTTGACTTTTTATTATTTTAAAACAATATGAAGTATTAATGTATAAAGTATAAAATATGTACAATAAAGATAACAAAATGACTGCAAATGTATCATTCCAAACTAATAAAAGCACAAAATTCAAAAGTAATTTTAAATTACCCTAAAATGAGTTTATCGATAGCAAAAACAAACCAAAAAGTGGGTAAAAATTTCCACCTACCAGGGTTAAGTTTGTATTCTTGAATAGGCCCCGGACTACGTCCCGTAAGCTACGTATTTTGCACTTTTTGTTTTCGCAAATCCACGAGAGACCGCTGCGGATGCTTTCATAGATCTCAAATGTCTCTCGCAATGCCGTTCACGTCTGCTGTTCTCACGTAAACCTACCAGAGGCCGCTGTCGGCTGGCTGTTTGGCTGGCTGACTGAATGACTGACTGACCATCCAATCGACTGACCCACCCTCCTCCTTCCCTAAACCCAACCAAAATTTTATTGATTGATCCACACACACACTTCCCTAAACCCAAGCAACAATTTTCAAAAAAGCAATCCAGAATAAAATAAAAGCCCTCATCTCATTTCTACCACATTTTCAGATTTACCACATTCTCACCCTGAGTTTATTTCATTATTTGAATTCTGTTTTTGTCTTACCTGCTTTCTGATAGCACTCCTCACCGGACTCAAACCTTTGGTCAACTCCTCTCTGCGTCTTGAGTCCGCCGAGCTAACGGGACAAACTGGTTGCAGTGGAAAAGTCATCCACACGAGGCGAGCGGTCGGCTTGTAAGCGCGAAAAGAAACGACGTCACACCGCCCCGTACCGTTCGTTTAAAAAATTTAACGCAGCCATACGTACCTCTGACCATATAATGTGCGGCCTCCAGAAACGTTCGTGGGGCTATGTTTTCACAATGAGCCTGTGTTGGTAATATTAGATGTAGTTGTAACAGATGATGCTGGACAATGGTCATGAGGATCCACGTGCAGTTCATTATGAGATTTGTCAGGCAGATATTGATCAAACACAGGAGCAAATGGGTACAAACAGGTAGTGATGTGACATTGTGGACAGAGACCTTAAAGCATGAGTTAAAAAAAATGATGCATCACGTAGTGAAGTAGTGTACTGGAGCTTGATTTGTTTTGCCATGACCACGTGATCAGTGATGTCCAAAGCTTAATTTTTACCTAACATCACCTTAAACATCCTTGTGGGTTAGTAGAAGTCTATAGACCATTTCAACTTGGCAATGTCATTGGCCCATGAACATTTCCTGCTGTTATCAAACTACTTCATAACTGTTACAAGAGGCAATTCAATCATAACTTAATGTTAAAACAGCTATCAAAACATTATTTATCGATATGTGGGTTTTTTGGGGGTTCTCGGAAGCTAGATAAATTAATAATGTAAAACAGGAAATATGTTGGGACCATTGTTTTTGTTTTCATCCATCAAAATGGTGTATAGCAAAAGATTAGGCGTCGATTACATACATTTCTACAGTTTCACAGCACTGCACCGGTGCCACGCACCAGTAATTTAAGTAAAATACAATGGTAAATTATAGTAAAAAGCTTTTGATTATTTACAACTATTTTTAAAGAAGGCCACTACATATTGTAGTACAGTGTGTAATGGAGGCCAGCTGGCGAGTGTAGTGCTAAAGCTTCACTCTCATAGCTATCTCGTTAGAGCATATATCCTCGCTCGGAATGAGTGGGTTGGAATACGATAAACGTAAATGCTTTTGAATATCATTATATGTAAAATACTAAAGTAATTGAGTAGTTTGTTTAAATTACTATTGTTGTATTACCACATGAATGAGTTGGTCAGCTGTGAACATTTGCCATATTTGCAACACCGTTCTCACACTTAAACCAGCAGAGGTCCTCATTGAGCGCTGATTTGGAAAGCTTCGAGTAACAAACTTTTTCCGATACAATTAAGTTGAACAAGTCACTGCTTTAGAAATCTTCATTTCACCATTACTACATACAGGTAATCTAAAAGGTAAAGTACAGGTAATCTAAAAGGTGAAGTCAGGTAACAACCAAATGGTCAGTACAGGTGGCAAAGAATCAATGACGAGAAAACAAAGCTAGAATAAAACAAAGAAAGATTATGCTTTGTGGTGTTACTGACTAACAAGACTCGGAAAACTGTGTGGAAATGTGGTCAGTGTTGATAGTCTGTGTAATCAGCCTTTGATCAGCTCCCAGCTGTGTGTGTGTAATCATCGGTGATTCAGTGAACAGGTGTGTGTGTGAGGTGCATGATGGGAAATGTAGTCTATAAAATGACAGAATTGTAGTCCAGGTGAAGGTGTGAATTTACCAGCAATCTGCAAGCCTTGACTGCTGGTAATCGTGACAGTAGTATACAGTAAATAATTGTGTTTGAAGTATATAAACATGATTTTTTGATACACTGATATTTACTTTGAAATCTTAATTTGGTCTGAAAGTAGTGTTTGACCTTTTTACTGTGTTTTTATTTTATTTTATTTTTTTATGAAACTCACCTACACATTATATTTAGATAAAAATAGAATGCCTGAGGCTAGATTTGTTTATTTGTTTGTAAAGCAGATTGTTTGTACGTTCTTTTCATATATTATACTGTATATTTAGATATTCATGAAATTAAATATTCTGAAAGGCTTCAAAAAGTGTGAAAATCATGACTACTTTTAAAAAAATTGTTCTAGCTTCACACATTCCATTATTATCAACAAGAAAAGTGGAGAACAAGTTACATTTTCCTGCACAGTTAAATTATCATGGAAGAATCATTATACTTGCAATGGAAAGTGACCCAAACCGTTATCATTGTCCAGAATATCATAATGGCCAGTACTGGTCTAGTAAATTAACCATCATACAACACCATAGCAACCACCCAGCTTACCCTAGCAACCGCCTATTGCTAATAACAACTCATGGAGTAGCATACATTTGCATGACTAAGCCACACTTCTTTCATCATATTTATCTCACAGTGATAAAAAAAACTCAAAGCAAGGCACAATGTTCTGTAATATTTAAATGGCATGTTTACATAAGCATGCAGACACATTACAGCTTGTATAGTTGTCATCTATTCATTTGCAGAGACACCCAGACATTGAGTGGTTAATGGAAACTTGCAATTATCGTGTGCCTCGTGTGCTCTGAGAAAGAGCAGTCTAGCATGAACATTCGCTATGCGTAGACACAAACACAACACTAACACCCGGGCTCTCTCCTTTGTCTCAAAGAAAACACACTGCAAAAAATCTGTCTGATGCTCGGTGAAGTAAAAAAGCGCAGAGTCAGCTGATTTGACTTCGTGATGTTTACCATCGTTAAATATTAACAAAGAAAATGTGAAAACAAAAGCAGGTGGTCAGAGTGTATGTCAAACAATGGGCTGAACTTTTCTGTATCTTTAACCTTGTATGTTTACTCTCTGTCCTTGAGTAAAAAATAAAAAAAAAGAGGGTGAAGAAAGGGGATTGGAGGCTTCACATCAGTCTGACAGATTGACGGATGAACAAAAAGCACTTTTATCTTATTTTGCCAAGGTCTGGCATTCATTCAAGGTCTATTAAGCATAAATAAATGCTGCAGGAACGGACACAGCTCTCCACTCCGCCAAATGAACACATATGATTTACAGGAAATCTATAGCTCCTTGTTTCAGGCCGATTTATTAAGGTGTCAGGACATGAAACTGACTGCCTCAAGTGCTAGACATTGCTTTGAGAAGATGCTCTGGATTATCATAAATCGAAGGATTGAAAGCTCATAACTGCTGGTACAGATCAAGGATACGAGCCGTGCAGATGTCGTATCAATTATAGAAATGCAATAAAACAATCAGGATTTTATGAGGTTAGATTTGCCGCTAGCCACCGGCGATCTGGGACAGACAGTGCTGGCGAAAGTGTCCCATGTCAGAAATGATTTTTGTCATTCTTTTCAAAAAGTCCTTTTAGTTTGCCCATCATGTGCTTCCTTATTTGTTCTCTCATATTTCAGAGGCTTTTTCTCCTCACGGGCCATAAATTAAACTTGATCAATGACCTTTTCTGCTTGACTTGTTTGCAACTTACCACATTCAGCAAAGAGAGCGATGGAAAATTTCATAGGAGTCTGCAAAACCACAGCAAATCCCCAAAGGACGTTCTCAGCATAAATGCTAAATTGCAGAACATGCATTTATAATATTTTCATAATATTATAAGATTATTATTCAAATATTTATGAAATTGATAATGTATTACTGATTTTTATGTTTAGGATTTTTTTTTATGTAAACATAATTTTTCAATATACCTTATATAATTTATATGTATTTATTATAATTATTAGTTGTTATAGTTATAAGAATAGTTATATGTTATTAATGTAAATGTTTATATAGTTTGAATGAAGTATGTCAAAGAGGAGATACCCTTGAAATGAGTCTTTCACTAAGACAGTAAGCAAGCAACAATAAACTTTCAGACAAAAAAAAAGTGTTTAGGTAATGGAGTGGCCAGCTCAATGATCTGACCTCAACCCAATTGAAATCTTCAGAGATGCAGTTTTTGAGTCCCAGGTGTACTTTGACTATACTGTAAATTGTAAACATTACATATTAATATATTTGCCACATTATATATTACAAACATACATATTATTACAGTATTCATTAATATTATATACAGTATTATTATATTATTCACTATATATTACAAATAATAAAATTTAAGAACATACATCTTGTAAGTATGTTTAAAAATATATATTGTAGATATATTCACATAGTTTTTTCATTAATCCTAACACAATGGGTGTTGTTTTAGTTTTTGATTTTGTTTGGTTTTTCAACTTTAATAAAAGTTGATCCACTTCAAATGTTGGCTAATGTATATTTAATCTGTAATCTGTATATAAGTGTATAGGAAGGAGAAGGAGAGGAAGGAGAGGGAGTCAGATGTAGCAAACAGTATATATTTATTACTGTAACATCGTAGAGACAAGTATCAGGTTCAGTCAAAGGCAGTCTTTGGTAATGGTGATCCAGACAGAGGCTAGTAAGTATAGTCACTTCCCTGAATGGAGGATGATGACGAAGAGTAGATGCAGAGCAGTTGCGGAGCAGTTGCAGCGCACAGAAGGGTATCGAGGAGAGTTATCAGGAAGGCTAGGGTGATCGTGTCCATGTGTGATACTCGACGGCGACTGACTGTGTGAAGGGAGCTTATGTAGGGTGTGCAGAGTGGAATCAGGTGGTGAACTAATAACTGGGTGATGGTGCACGGCTGGAAGCTGGTCTGGGTGATTGTGGCGGTTCGGAGGATGAGTGACGGACTGGGGACGTGACAATAAGTAATTTGTGTTTTTTTTAAACTGTGTAAATGTATAACACATAATATATATATACATAATGGTCACATTTTATGGTCCATTTGTTGAATTTAAGTTACATTGTAACTAAATCTCATTAGATTATAAGTAGATTGTTAGGTTGAGGTTAGGGTTGGGGTTAGGGTTAGGGTCAGTGTAACTTGACAAGTACTTGCAAAGTTTCTTATAGTCAGTTAAATGTCTGTTGAAGGACTGGTAAATGTCAATATCAACAGATATTAAGCAGACAGTCTACTAATACTCAAATGGACCATCAAAATAAAGTGTTACCTACATAATATATACACATAATATATCTCATTTTGTTTTTGTACAGGAATTCCAGTCCTGTAACACCCTCCCCTGTCCGGATCTGAAAAAGACCACACCCTGGACCCCATGGACCCCGGTGAACATCTCAGACAACGGCGGCCACTACGAGCAGAGATTCAGATACACCTGTAAAGCTCGAGTCCCGGAGCCCGGCCTGCTGGAAGTGGGACGACAGCGAATCGAAATGAGGTACTGCTCCAGCGACGGCTCCACGGGCTGCTCCACTGACGGTGAGATCTCATTCTGTCTCCGTTCTTCATTCGTCACTCCCCTCTTTCCTTTTCTCCGCTCTCATCTGGCTCTTTGATAGAGTGAGCCCGCAGTGACTTTGAGGCAAAGCCACTTGATCTATTTGTCCATCAGGAGAAAGACAACATGATGTGTTCTAGAGCTTCTTTCTCTCTTTCTTTCGCTCTTTCTCTCATCTATGTGGGCTCAATACATCAGCTTTTGGAGTGGCGTCTTATTCAACAGAAGTGCTCTTGGCTGCATTCGGCCTCAGACAGACACGAGGAACATGCTAATGAAGTCAGATCAGCTGATTTTTTTTTTTTCATTAAAGGAATAGTTTACCCTAAAATAACAATTACAATTTACTTCCCCTCTGTGCAATACACTGTGTATATGTCTTTTTTTCTGTCAGACAAACATAATAGATAGTGATTTTTATTTTAAAGCTTCCAAAAGTGCATAAATCTACTGTAACCCATATGCCACTAGGAGTTTAACACAGGTCATATGAAGCGGATCAATGTGTTATTGTAACAAAAACATTTCACATTTAAGTTATAAACTCCAACCACTTATGTCTGTAAGTGTATATATATA
>CAIGQQ010037704.1:2700238-2724185 GCA_903798035.1 Danio albolineatus | reverse complement strand
TAATATATATATAATGTTATTCAGTAATGACAAGTAAATTAATTTTCTTGTTCATTATCGTCTGTGGTAAACACATGTATTTCTGTAACGTCTGCTGCGAATGAATGCTGGGTGAATTAGGAGAAATGTGCATGAATAATATAATAATGAGTAAACAATATTATAATAATGGGTAAACATGTTTGCATGGCCAGAGTCATCTTATGAAGCATAATCTGGTAAGAACATGTGTGAATGCACTCTTTTTTTTTTCAATGACAGAAATGTTGTTGTTAGAACGCTACACGTCTGGGTGTTGAACCACAAGGTTGCTAAAATATGACTAAAGTCTGGGACGGAGCTGAATATTGTTGGTGGAATAAATTGGCTGCTCAGCTACCAAAACTGAAAAACTGAAGTGACAAAACCAAGCAAATGATGCAAGTAAAGAGGGAACAAAAAGGAACAGGCTGTCATTTAATTGCATTTCTTGAATATTTACAAATTATATGGATTATCAGATTATTAGACATAGTTTCATGAGCAAATCCTCTGTGGTAAGCAAGAAATATGGTGAAAGTTATATGTAGGCCCAAACAGAATCTGCATGCCGGAAATCTACAGACTTCTGCAGATTTTTAGCCAATTATTGAGTCTATTTATTTACATCTTTTTTGTTTATCATTGTGTCTGTGTAAATGTGTGTAAATTTATCTTTATTTAGTTTTTTAATTAATATCAGTAATATTATTGACTAATATGAAATTGGGGCGCCACGGTGTCCTAGTGGTTAGCACGTTCGCCTCACAACAAGAAGGTCGCTGGTTCGAGCCCCGGCTGGGTCAGTTGGCATTTCTGTGTGGAGTTTGCATGTTCTCCCCATGGTTGCATGGGTTTCCTCCGGGTGCTCCGGTTTCCCCCACAAGTCCAAAGACATGTGGCATAGGTAAATTGGGTAGGCTAAATTATCCGTATAGTGTATGAGTGTGAATGTGTGTGTGTGGAAAAAATATGCTGGATAAGTTGGCGGTTGATTCCGCTGTGGCGACCCCGGATTAATAAAGAGACTAAGCCGACAAGAAAATGAATGAATGAATGAATGATAATATGAAATTGTTCATGTGATTTATTTACAATACAGTGTGTGAAGTAATGTTTTCTTTCTTTTAGTAGATATAATTAATGGGAGACTTGCTTTGTTTACCAAATAAGTGGATCTGATTAGATTTCCATTGTAAACTTTCAAGGGCACCTATTTTACCACTTTTCCAAGATTTAAGATAAGTCGTTTGTGACTCCAGAAAGTGTCTGTAAAGTTTCAGCTCAAAACACACATCAGATTATTTATTAAACCTTTCAGAATGTTGGAATTTTCTGCTTTAAACACAAAGTAGCTGTTTTTGTGGCCTGCGCCTTTAATGCTGGTTCTCCCCGCCCACTGTTCCCACGTGGCTGCCAGACTATGCCTCAATCTCCACCTCAGCTATGTCAGATAAACAGCACAGTGACAGACATGAAGAAAGCAGATCTCATGTAACTTTTGTGAGAAAAATGACAGTAAGAACTTTCCCAATGATTATTTGATGTATTTGTTGTGGAGTTAACTCAAGCCTTTTGATGAGTCACACACAATGTTGTTACAAAGTTCACGCACACACACAGACACACACACAGAGCATACGCATATAACTTTGCACTGTTTTGCCTGCAAATGTGACAGGATACACGTTAATAGGCACTGCAGTATGGATATCTGTTATGTTAATGTACAAAATAAACCTAATTTAACGCCCACAAACCGGGATTGAGACATTTTCTTTTATATTTGTACTGACATGTGGCTGAGGTGAAGAAAAAAGAGACTTGTTGTCTTTATATCACCCCAATATGACTGTGTACACACTATTCATACACACAGATCTGTCCAAACAGCTTACAAAAGATGGTTTTCATCATAGGTGCTCTTTAAATAAAAGTTAAAAATGTATTATTTTTATGTCATATAAGTTTTATGTCATTAAGTTTTAGTTTCATTATTCCCAAAATCATTCCGCATGAATCTGCAGATTTTTTACACATTTTTGTACAGAGATAGCAAAAGACGAATGCAAATTCTGTCTGGGTCTGGCTATATGTAAAAGCGACTTTGTTTATGATTTGTATGTGTGCAGCACTAGTTCTGGTTTCTCTTTGTGAAATGACAGTACAGACTACTGCCACCAGCAGGTATGAAAAGATACATACTCTCACAGAGCCCCAGAATGTACGTTTTTCAGTTGGTTATCGTCTGTTTTGTGTGTTCATGCGCAGCTTTTGGTCCAGACAGGAGGAGATGCAGCCAATGTGAGGCAACAATACCGAAGGGTTTCCTCACGGCTAGTTCTTTGACATCGGCAATGTCATAGGCGTAAAACTAAAGGGCAATTTAGTAAAAGCCTAAGACTGAAACTAAACCTACCACTACCACTTGCACCTAATTTTATTTATTTAAATGAATTGAGCTACACATCTGTGAACTAGCTGTGGTTTGTACAAAAGCTGTTAACTGCCGAGTTATGAGAGGCAAAGTGGCGCCGAGGTACATATCAGATGAATATTTAACGGAAATTCTGTGAAACCCTGTAAGAGTAAATTGTGTTTGTGGGCAATGTTTATTGACTCTCATTCTCTACTGTGAAGCTCTGATCTTCAACACACATTTATTAAGAGATGCCACACACAAAGGTAAAGGCTAGGGAGCTTTTACAGGGAGTTTAATTTTCTTTATGTTCCATCTGACTCATTTCTATTTCATTCTAATTCTAAACAAATGTCATTTTTTTGAAAATGAATGACTTCTGTTTTTGTTTTTTTAATATGGAAGAAAAGTTATCAGACTTTTTGCAGCACTACTGTTATAATGTTTACTATAGATACATTTTATGTAAAAGAAAAATTTAGCAATTCAACAAGAAAAGGCAATATACAGTATACAAGGTGGCCAGACTGATTCGAGCTGATAGAAAGGCAACAGTGACAACAGTCAAATAACTACTCGTTATGACCGAGGTACGCAGAGACGCATCTCTGAACAACATGTCAAACCTTAAGGCGGATGGGCAACAACAGCAGAAGACCATACCGGGTGGCACTCCTGCCAGCTAAGAACAGAAAACTGAGGCTGCAATTCGCACAGGCTCACCAAAATTGGACAATAGAGGATAGGAAAAATGTTGCCTGGTCTGATGAATCTTTATTTCTGTTGCAACATTCATATGGTAGGGTCAGAATTTGGCTTCAGCAACATGAAAGCATGCATCCATCCTGCCTTGTATCAACAGTTCAGGCTGGGTTTGGTGGTGTAATGGTGTGGGGGATATTTTCTTGGCCCAGTTTGGGCCCATTAGTAGCGATTGAGCATCATGTCAACACTACAGCCTACTTGACTATTGTTGCTGACTATGTCCATCCCATATGGCTACTTCCATCAGGATAACACGCCATTGTCATAAAGCGTGACTCATCTCAGACTTGAACATGACAGTGAGGTCACTGGTCAAATGGCCTCCACAGTCAATTCAATAGAGCACCTTTTGGATGTGGTAGAACGGGAGATTCGCATCATGGATGTGGAGTCGACAAATCTGCTGCAACTGCATGATGTTATCATGTCACTATGGACCAAAATCTCTGAGGAATATTTACCTTGTTTAATCTACGCCACGAAGGATTAAAGCAGTTCTGAAGGCAAAAGAGTGTCTAACCCGGTACTAGTAAGGTGTACCTAATAAAGTGGCCGGCGAGTGTAAATTTTTAAAAAATAATAAACTTAAATAAAATACAGAAAATTAAAAACAAAATAAATATAAACAATATGTACAGGCACAACTAGCATATGCAATGTTCATTTTTTTTATATTTACATTTATTTTAATGACGAATTCTAAAAATATTTCTTAAAATAATAATTAATAATTAAAATAATTATTGCCGGTGATCTGTATTACTCAGACACATCCAATTCCTAAGTGCTGCATCATTATTATGCAGTTAAATTAAGTGTCCACCATAGATGTAATTATTTTTTGCATCTCAGCCATTATTTAGCTTTAAGCGGCCAGCTACACCTCTGCACGGCCTGTCATGACAGATGCTTCTTCTAAGGGCTTTTGGACAGTTGTTAACTTACTGCATATCATACAGAGGAGGCCTAGTCCCATAATCACCTCAACACTAAAGATGTGTGTTGATGTCAGTGAAGCCACAAGGGAAGATGAGCTCTGAAATGAATGGCCTGCCACTTGACCGAGATTTAGCCTCACGTCACGACTGGCCCTTATCGATTTGAATCTGTAAGCCATGCCTGTGTGAAAGAGAGGGTGATATAAAGCACAGCATCTTCTTGCATAGAGTTCAACTCTAGAGTGCTACGTATGAATAGTGCTAGCTATATAAATACCTATATCAGGTATTTATGATTTCTGTGATGCAGAAAATATGAATGGAATCACAAAATTAATATGTAATTTATTTTTTTACTGATTTGATTTGTCAAATTTAGGATGCATTTATCCATTATGGACGAGTAATTGTGAATAATAAGCAGCAAGAAGGTTATTTAATTATAACACACTTGTGACATATGTAAATCTGTGACACTTGTGTTTTCAGTATCTGTTGGCAAAATGTTATAATAGAATAAAAACCCATGAACTTCATCTGCAGAGATCACCTCTAGATTGATGGATGGATGGATGGATGGATGGATGGATGGATGGATGGATTCATCCTGAAAAGGAAGGTTCAAATAAATATTGGAAAAAAATATTTAAAATTTTAAAAGCGCATCACAATTTTTTATGTGTATTTTATTTTTCCATAAATACACATTACACTAAATATCAATGAAACATGTTTTGACTAATGTTTTGACACAACTAAATGTAATTTGAAGCAGAGTGTGAAATGAGATATAATAAAAATAATAATATTTTGCCCTTAATCCATAAATGTATTTAGTGTCATGTGTTGTGAATGTAGGCCCATTTGCACCATATGCTGATTAAAACTCAAGTGGCAGATGATAAATCGGCAGCACATACATAGAATAAACAGAACATTGTGTCTTACGTAAATTTCTGACCTTGTGGTTAAATTCTCCATTAACTTTTTAAACTCATTGCTTTGTGAATTAAGGTCGATTCACACCTAGGTTGGTGATTTTTATTTTTATTTTTATGTTTGCAATACCTCATTTTGTATGCAATACCTCAATATAAATGTATACTTTTTCGATTCATAAAGATGCTTGTTGACTAAACTCTTTAATAAGTCAGATTTGTTTAAATGCACCAAGTAAGAGAAATGGATAAAAATATTAATTTTGGAAAAGGGTGTACTCATTTACAATGTTTTCAGCAGGCAGTCTGCAGATTAACTGAGTAAGCTGGCCTCTGGAAGTCACCTTGGAATAATTCACGTATATGTTGTCAGGTCTTTGAGGTCTGAGCCTCTTTTTCTTTCTAATATCAACATTATGGAAAAAAAAGATCTGTGAAATAGTCCTCAGTGACATTTCTATATTGGAAATGCTTTTGGTGTCAGTTTTTGATGAGCTTTGTGTAGATAAGGTTCCTTGATTCCTCTTCTGTTGTTTTTAAGAGCAAATTCAGGAAATGATCAGTGTCCACAGCAGCTGGCCATTATTTACACTCAGACTCAGCGATCATCTGTTTACCTCATTATAATACGTAGATTAAGCCAAATTTAATATTACACTTTGTCAGATAACAACATCACATTCATTGACAGATTTTGCCCATGTTTTCTCAAACCTTGATGGTCATCAGTTAATTTAACAGTTTGAAATTTCTGTCCTTTGAGGTTGTTGTACGGATGGGTCATGACGGTCATCTTGTCTTCTAATAAATTCCCAGCATTGCTTTAATTAACATGCAGACAGTGTGCTGGGCTTTCATTTTTTATACAGATTATAGTTCAAGGTAAAGTAATTAATTAAGTAAGTAAGTAGCCTCCAACAACTTCAACAACTTTAATCATAAAATAAATAACAAGAATATTCTAAGCGGACTTGTTAATCACTCAGGCCGCCGTTCTAGCTCGATTTCAATGGATTTTGGTCCCACCCACATTCATCACCACTACCAGGCTGACCAATCAAAGATCTTGTCCTTTGCGTAGTCACTAGGCGTAGTTACAATTTTGAGTTGTGCATACCAAGGTTTGCATCATGGTATGGCAACAGGTATTTCACTACACCTAATAAAGATTAAAAATACAGGGTTCCAAACATGTTGTCCCAACACACATTGATAAGGTTAACAAATTTAAGTGGATTGAATATAAAAAATAAGTTGTTCCAATACAAACTTAAGAACTGTGTTGTTTACGCTCATTTTATTTTTGTAGTTTGAAAAAATTCTTGAAGTGTATGCAAAGGTTACGCCGGACCTACTTCGTGCACTCAATGCAGAAGTATAAACTGGCCTTTAGCCATTATCATGGGGGCCAAAAGAGATTAACACATTGCAATTTAAGAAAGTACATGCAATTACAATTACAAGAAACATCAGCAAATGAAGAAAAGATCTTTATCGGTTGACAGCCTACGTGTTGCAAATCCTTACAATGCAAAAAAATGAAGAACACATGCTGCATTTTCTCACAAAACGTGCAAATAGCACAGAACACAACGGAAAAGTTTCAAGGGGACCAAAAAACGTGACAGACCCGGCTATTTAGGTTATGGTTATTGAGGCTAATCATATACAAAAGACAAGGACTCATGTAATTAGAATGTTAAAATAAACATAAAAACTCACCATTTTACAGATCACCTACAACATCATTGAGCAATAATCACGGCACAATAGGCAAATCTCAGCTGGGTTTGTCATGTTTTTGAGTCCCTTTGAAACATTTCCATTGTGTTCTGTGCTATTTGCATGTGTTGTGAAAAAAAACAGCATGTATTCTTAATTTCATGAGAATTTGCCATGCGTTTTTTAAATTTGTTTGCTTTCTGAGAATTTGCAACACATATGCTGTCAAACCAATGAAGATATTTTGTTAATTTGCTGGTGTTTTTTGTAATTGAATATGCTTTCTTAAATTGCAGCACATTTAAACGTACATTAAACTTGTTTCAGCTTTCCATCGAGTGGCTGTGATATGTTTTTAAACTAATCTATCTTGGTCTTGGGTTTTGAGTAGCCCGCCCCGATAGTTTACTGTATAGATACAATATATATGCTGTGTTCGTTTTGACATCCTTGCATTTGGTACGTTGAGCTCCATCTAGCTGTTTATGAGTGTCTTACAATATGTAAATGTCTGAGTCAGAGGTGGTTTACAGTTTCCTTTACAATACAGCACCATTTTGATTTTAGGTATTGCAAGAGCAAGTGTTTAGCGTTTAACCTTCAGTACAATAAAAATCAATACATGCTCCATTATGTCAATTTGTTTCCTGGAGTAATGGCAGTGGCTTGAGTGAAAATATGGCCACTTATCTTCAAAAACCTTGAGTTTTTTTTTCTTCTTCTGCGATGTAAGCCGGAGGCCGTAACTGATGATGGCCCAGGTTTGTAATTTGCCTATGAATGATGCCTTCATTTATCTCAGAAACAATAGCACATCATTTTCACATACGACTTTAGCAGTATTTTCTCATCTAAATACCGTGCTGCAAGGATGGCTCGCTCTCTCCATCTCTGTCTGCCTCTGGTTTTTCTGTCTCAGAGAAGCGGCTGATTTCTCCAAGGCTGTTTACTGTCGGTTCCCCACAGATCTGCCATCGGTTAGAGTCCCGCTCAGTGTCAGACTCTGCAGACCTCAGAGTTTCTCTGCGGTGTGTTACACACTCATGTCCTTGGATAGAAAATAGAAAAGCTCACTGTCAGTGATTCGGGTCTCAACCTTATAAAAGTCTGGCCCAGATGTCTCAGAGCACATCTAAGACAATCTGGGATTCCGAGTTAAAGTTAAAACTGAACTTGGGCAAGGATCATCCTCGCATCATGCTGGAAAACATACTTCAATCCTGCTGCTGCAAAAGCAAAAACTGGCAAAAACCTGATACATTCTGAAATTCATTTTTATTTATTTTTTCCTTCTTACTGTTAGAATTTGACACAGAAAAATTTTGCTTAATATTTGTGCATGTACATATTTAATCATATCATCATATTGATGAAAATTAATATTAAAATTAAGGAATTATTTGTATTTGCAATGTGTATAGTCAATTAAAAAACATTATGAACATTTTATTTTGCGATATTATATTTTATTAGCTATTTTTTTTTTTACCAGTGGTCTTCTGAATTCTGCTTGTTCTGAGCCCCTCAAATACTGCTCAGCTGACCGTTTGTGTCTCGGTTCCCTCGTGCGCCGCTGGGATGCTGTATGTCACGCTAATTACATGTATTTGCAGAGGCGTTAACCACCCACTACGCACAGCCATCGGGGAGTCGGCTCTAATTGCCCACCCCCTAACTTTTAATAAGCGCTAGTGACCGCTAGACAGTTTACGACCGCTCTGGGGAACAGCGTTAAAGCCACACTCTTAATCCGCAAGAGCTGTTTCTTTTATTCATCTTACTAGATATAATGCTGGCCATCTTGCTCAGCAGATCTTCAGCTGATCTCATTGTCAAAGTCTTGAGTTAAGAAGTTTCAGAGCATTCGCTTTAAGTCTTTTTTTATTTGTTGGATATATTATAAAAGGTTAGCATGCAGTCATGTTTTAAAAATGCATTATTTTTCTCACTTTAATCTACATTATTACTGCAGCAACTGGCTATTAGAAGCGTCTGCTTTTAAAAAGCTCCCAAAAAAGGGACACAAGCTTACAGTCATGATACTCTAGTTACTAAAGCTTGTAAATAACACTCCCTCTGATCATCTGAATCTGTTATTAAACTGAGACTTAAATCTCTGACTCATTTAAATCAGCGAATCATTAACTGGAAACTCACTCTGACTTGATTGTCTGAATTGTCTGAACTAGAGACTCATAAATCGTTTCAATCAGTGAATCGTTAATTGGAGACTCACTTTGACGGAATCATTTAAATCAGTGAATCATTAACTGGACACTCACTCTGACCAGATCATTCAAATTAGTCAGTTGTTACCTGAAAAGTCACCTTTTCTGTACAATTTGAATCAGTGAATTGAATCAGTGAATTATTCATTGGAAACTTCATTGGAAAGAGTCACTCTGACCATTCATTTCATACATTTTCTTTTTTTCGGCTTAGTCCCTTTATTAATCTGGGGTCGCTACAGTGGAATGAACAGCCAACTTATCAAGCAAATGTTTTACGCAGCGGATGCCCTTTCAGTTGCAACCCATCTCTGGGAAACATCCATACACAATCATTCACACTCATACACTACGGACAATTTAGCTTACCCAATTCACCTACACAACCACATGTCTTTCAAGAGTTCGCACTTAGATACTGTTTGACAACTGTTTGACAACTGTTAGAAGGCTTGGCATGCTGTCCCGGGAGAGAACCCTGAGCTCGGAGATAGCTGAGCCCAGGGCTCCCGCCTGGTAGAATGAGCATGTAACGGGGAGAACGAGATCAGGTAGTTCTCGAGGGCTCCCCGTGTTAAAGATAGAAGGAGGAGAAGGGGTGGATGGGGGGTTTCTTCGGAAAACGAAGATAAGGGAGTGATGTATGCTGGGATACTTATAGTGGGATTGGTTTAATTTGATTGGCAGGCTGGTGATTGTAAATGATAGACCAGCTGCGGTCAATAGTATCACGTGTTCCTCTCAAAATTAGTTTGTGAAACTTCACTTAGACTTGTGGGGGAAACTGGAGCACCCGGAGGAAACCCACACGACCACAGGGAGATCATGCAAACTTAACAGAAACGCCAACTGACCCAGCCGAGACTCGAACCAGCGACCTTCTTGCTGTGAGGTGGTTGTGCTACCCACTATGCCACTTGCCCACTCTGACCATATCATTAGAATTATTAACTGGGGACTCCCTCTATTATGAAAATTTGAATCAGTGAAGTGGCAATCCTTTCTCTTGCTCTCTTTTTAAATGAGTCAGCTATTTTGAATGAATCATTTGAATATGTGATTCAATGAATCACCATCTGGCTGTTTTAATGTGATATACTCCTTGACTGGTGTAAACCAGCCAAGACCAGCACAAAACACCTCCATTAAAATCTTTGCACAAATACACACTTAATGAATTAAACACAACATAGATTAAACACTACAAGAAAGGGAAACCCTTACAAAGCATCTCATGTCCTCTGTAATCATGGTTGTTTTGAATGTGATCTCAACAATCACCCAGCACAGCGAAGTCAAAATCCAGTTCAACAATACAACTTTATACTTTGCTAGAAATCGATGTAGCCGGTCATTCCTTGGTTAAAGTCATTGAGCGCAGCACGGTTTGTTTACCTGTGGGTCTCGCATGCACTGACACCTGTGTTCCCCTGCCATTAGCCATCAGAGCCGGGCGTCCCGCTTTGAGCTGTGAGTAGATTATGAAGTAGTCTATTAGCTTTGAGAGATCTGTGTGCGCTGCTGCTGCTGCTAGAGAGATTACAGGTCGACCCGTGTGGAGCCGCTGCCTGCTCAGAATGGATAAATGGCTGTGGCTCTGAGGGACTGTCACAGTTCAATCTGTCTGAAGGTCAGAGGTGCGAACACAGGGGTCAGCGTGCAGACAGAATGACAGAGATGCTGCTGCAGAAAAACACGCTCGATGTGGTCAGATAAAAGTTATTAGATTCAAAGGTATAGTGGTGTAATAGTTGCATGGTATTTATTAAGTAATGTTTTAGGGGTTTGGATATAAGATGGTGCTGGATTTAATGCTTTGTATATGTGCAATTTTTAAAATGCGCAAATGTTAAAGAGTGCAGTGATTGTGAGGAGTATAAGTTATGAGGAGATTGGGGGGTGTAGGGGTCAAAAGAGTCAGTGGGGGGCAGAGTTCAAAAGGGAGACAGCTGAATAGAATAGAATAGAATAGAATAGAATAGAATAGAATAGAATAGAATAGAATAGAATAGAAATCTATATATATAGTTTAATGTTTTTTTATTAAGAAAATGTATATTAAACCTTTAAAAAATGTCAATTAAAATTATTTACAAAAAGAAATACAAATCAATTGTCATTTTGAGGCCCAGTTCAACAAACTGGGCTTAGCTTAAGCCAGGATAGACCTTAGTTAAATTAACATATTTAAAGTTGACCTATTTTACCCCTTTTACAAGCCTTTGGTATCTCCAGAATGTATCTGTAAAGTTTCAGCTTAAAATACCCATCAGATAATTTATTATAACCTCTTGAATATGCCCATATTGGTGTCTGTGTATAGTGTAGCTGTTTTTGTAGCCTGCTGCATTAAATGTAAATGAGCTGCTTCTCCCTGCCCACATGTGTGTGTCTGCTTCTCCTGCGTTCTGCATTCTTCCGATGCGTTGCGCACCGATGGATTTGCTCTTCAGTGTTTGGACTTTCAGCAATGAAAATTAAACCACACAGAACTGAACTAACCTGAACCTAAACTCTGACTGGACTGACACGGTTTCAGTTTTCTATAATCTTCTATGTTAAGCTGCTTTGACACAATCTACATTTTAAAAGCGCTATAGAAATAAAGGTGAATTGAATTGAATTGAATTGAATTGAATTTAATCGAATAAGCAGTAGTCAGTGATAGAGACAGACACGGATGAAGCTAAAATACAGCTCATTAGTCAGAAATGCCTAGTAAGTTTATGTCATGTACTTGTGGTGGAATTTATTCAAGCCTTTCTGAAACGATGAGTCACACACAAATGCCGTACAGAATTCCGATTAAGAATTACATAGCGACTTTACAAAACTTTTTTAAAAATCTTATAAAACTTATAAAAAATCACAGAGAGTTGTAACAGGTATTTTAATCCCAGTTTCTTTGCAAAACAATGTTGCAAACACCTGCAAACATGTGTTATTATACAAACTTGGTGGCTGTCAATCAATCAATGGGCGAGGAAAACCACATTCCTACATCACGTTGCCAAGGACCTCAAATTCACTGGGATTTCGGTCCTATTTTTAAGTCAAGAAATTTTCAAAAGAGACTTGTCAGGTTTATGTGACTTCAGTATAACAGTGGACACACTATACCTATGCACAGTTGTGTCCAAGCAGCTTACAATTGTTGATTTTCATCCTAGGTGCCCTTTAAGTCTCTTTTATAAAAAATGCCTTAGTAAAAAACAAATTACTATTGTGTGTCTGGGGACAAAACAATGGCACTTGCATGTTTTAAAATATCTCAATGAACATTATTTTCAGTTAAACATGCAATGGAAATATGCAGTTAAACATGCGATTGAATTCAGGGGTTTGAAATTACTGTATTTATTTCATAGGTAGGAGTGGCATAGGAAGATGGCAGGAGGAAATTTGAATTTAAATACTTTCATAGAACAAACAATACATTTATTAAAATATAAATGTATCATAATCATACTAAATATTAACAAAAAATAACAAAAAAGAACTGAAACAGGCATGTAAATATAAAAAGCACATATGGTTGGATTAACACAAGTGTAGTAAAAGAGGACTGTTTAAAAAAAAAGCAAAAAAATGTCAAAATATTTCTACAAATTTGCGTTTCTAGTCCCAAGCATTCACTTGCTTATGAATCAGTATGAATGCACTGAAAATTGAAGTGTGACCACCAGTAACGAGGTTGATACTGACTGGTTGTGTTTCAGGAGATTTGCTGCGTTCTGGACGTATCACTGGATTGACAGTAAATGGAGGCTGGTCTGTCTGGGGCCCCTGGAGCCAGTGTAGTCGAGACTGCAGCTCAGGTGTCCGAAACCGCAAACGCACCTGCTCCAACCCCAAACCCAAATACGGAGGGATGACCTGCCTCGGGCCAGCCCAGGAGTTCCAGGAGTGCAATACCACACCATGTCCAGGTCAGATCCTCATGCATAAATTCTGCACCTTAAACAGTTTCTCCAGGCACTATTTTCTCCCTCTGTGGAAAATTAAGTGAGATTTTAAACGTCCTATTTTTTGATAACTATACACTTGACATTCAAAAGTTTGGTGTTGGCTGTATTTCAAATGTATTTTTTTGAAAGAAGTTCTCATTCTCTTGAGGGATGTGTTTATACAGTTTAAACTACAGTGCAATTAGTAATGATATGAGTATTATTACTTAAGAGAGAGAGAGAGAACTTAAAATAACAATTTTCTATTTTTTTGTGTAATTTGTTCCTGAAAGTTGCATTTTTGGCATCATTAGATCTAATATGCTGATTAATTAACTAATATGCTGATATCACTCTAATAGTATTCTAAAAGTATATTTAATTTACTGCACAGACATGAAATGATTTTATGTAGAGAAACCATGGTGTGTGGTTCGTGATTCTGCTTTTTTAAGTTTTTTAATTGCTTTATGGGAGCTTGATCTTTGCTCTGATAACTTTTGATGTTGTTATGTAATAGTATGTGTCCATGTGTACTCGTGTATGTGTGTGTGCATGCTTCTGTGTGTGCAAATGTGTCTAATTATTCAATAAAATACACAAAATCTTATAATCACAGGGTTGCCTCACACTATGCTATCTGAACCTTGCCCAGGCACGTTTCCCAGTTCATTTGGCAAGTGTGAGTGCTCTGAATCGGGCCCAGGCGTGGCTCAGTTGGCCGGCCCTGGCCCGGTTGGAAGAGGTGTGCCAGAGCACGGTTCGGTTGGCCTTTGGCACGGTACGCTTGTAGTGTGAGCGCAAAGCACGCCTGAGCCTGACGCGATGTCACTTTTAAGGTTCTGTTTCGTATGGATTTATTAATCATTCTTACTTTTCAGTGAATGCGAACTGTCGTAGTTTATTGAAGATGCAAACCCCTCACTGCACATAAGCTGTACTTTCAGCAAACCTACTAATACACGCAGCACGATTACTGATTACTGATCATTTATGAGCGTCAAAAGTTGTGAATCTGTTCGGCAAAATATTTGACTGCGTATCAACAACTAAAGCGATATAGCTAAAGCAATCTCCACTGTGCTGAGTGAGAACGCTTTTCTTCTTTTAAACTAAACAGCCACATCATCGATGACCTAAGCGTGCTCAGGTTCGGAAGGCAAAATGCAATGTAAGTGAAGGTCGTAAGTGAAGGCAAATGTACCTAGTGTGAGTACACCCTAAGGAGATTACAAATAAGTCACAATATTGTCAAACTATTGAAATACACTAATTCAAAATATGTACATTTGAAATTTCAATTAATCAATACAAACTAAATAATAAAAAATAAAAAAAATAAATAATTACACGGTTGAAGTCAGAATTATTAGCCCCCCTTTGATTTGATTTTCTTTTTTAAATGTTTCCGATATGTTGTTTAGCAAAGCAAGGAAATTTTTACACTATTTTTTTTTTTTTTCAGATTATATTTTTCTTCTGGAGAAAGATTTTTTCGTTTGATTTCGGCTAGAATTAAAGCAGTTTTTAATTTTTTAAAGACCATTTAAGACCAAAACTTTTAGCCCCTTTAAACTATTTTTTTTCTTGATAATCTACAGAACAAACCATCATTATACAATAACTTGCCTAATTACCCTAACCTGCCTAGTTAACTTAATCAGGCAAAGTTAGTATTAAATCAATTATTAAGATGAGTTATAAAAACTATTATGTTTAGAAATGTGTTGAAAAAATCTCTTCTCCGTTAAACAGCAATTGGGGAGAACAATAAACAGGGGGCTAATATATATATCAAAAAGTTCTGTTCAATAGATGCTTATAAATATTTATATATTTTAATTTATTTACAATTTTGAATTGCATTATAGGGACTTAATCCTTCCTACGGTAACTAATTTGAAAAAATGCAATCCACAAAATCCTTAAACATAAGGACTAAATAATTCCCAATATTTAAAAACTGTAGAATTACAGAAATTATAAATGAGTATAGTTTACAACTTCAATACAAAAACCTCCTTTGGAACCTTTATAGGACAGTTTATTAAAACCCTCATTTTCCAGTTTGTTTCCCGTGTACAGGGAATAATTCCAGACAAAATACCTGTAACCCACTTTCCTGCACAGTATTTGAACATGTAGAACACAATCTCCCAGTTTTAAGGCGCAAGGACCCCAATTTGCCAACGGAAATAGAGAAATCTCTGTGGCATCGTTGTGTGTAATCACATTTCAGGCTAATTGTACCGGCAGCGACGGGAAGGCAGGATTCAGTCATTAAAAGGCTTGTGACAATGGTGTAGATCCTCTTTAAAGTTGAAGGAGGAGGAAAAAGCTCTCTAATTAAAAGAGCACTCATCGTTATGTGCGCTGGAAACATGCTGTCTAAATGGAAATGTGCTTCTTGGGTGTTTTTTACGATACCTAACGGTGAACAAGACACAATCAGGCAGTGCCGAATTTGTTTTGCAAATGTAATTAATCGATAGTCAGGGGTTTTTTTTAGAAATGAATGTCACCACAAAGCATGAAAGGAAGCTGTACTTGAGTTTATTGCGTCTTCATGATGTGCCGTAAAGTTTAATTGCTCCTCAGTCTTAATTTTACAGCAGCCGGTTTCCACATATTTCCTGTAAATAGACAGTAGGAAGACCAGCGGGACGGTTTCATTAACAAAGACCCCCAGACGCTTTAAAACCCGATTAGCCTGATTGATGTTTTGTTCTTGACCGGAGTAATTGCAAACATATCAAGATTCACCGTGCAAATTTTATAACCGATGACGAATCAGCAAACTGAACACACTGTTGAACTGCGCTCTGTACTACACTAAGTTAATTCAGTGCTTGTCTACTTCCAATGAAACGTCTTGGATTCAATAGCTTCTTTGTACAGGCGACAGCAGAATAATACAGATGACTTTCATCAAGCGTTTCCCAGCAGGAAACTTGGAAAAGAACACATCAAATTGCTCTGCACTACCATAAGCGTCTTTGAACCGGAGCTCTTGCCTGTGACCAATATTCTGACTGTGTCTTTTATTGGTTGCTTCTTGCTGAGGTAAATCTTTACATGTTCAAAGTCAAACCTTTGAAATGCATTATTTTGTTTTGAGAGAGGCAGACGGAGCTGTTGTAGCGGATCAGAAAGGAATGAATCTTTTTTTCTTGTCGCGGGCCACATGGGTGAAATGAGATGATCAGTCACACACTGGCAGACAGGAGAGGCTTTGTCATTTTTATACAATTGAGAAGTTATAACGGATGATAAAATGCAGTACTTTGGTTACCTGTGCCGTCTGGTTTGAAACTGTCTAGGTTTTCTCCAATGAATGAGACACAGTGAGCATCACTGCATACTGTATATCAGGAGATTTCAAAATGGAGTCCACAAAATAATTTTACTGGATCATAAGGAGTATTGTGGAATCTGTCTATCTATCTACACTGTCTGTCTGGCTGGCTGGCTGGCTAGCTGGCTGGCTGGCTAGCTGTTTGACTGTCTGTCTGTCTGTTTGTCTGTATGTCTGTCTGTCTGATCATCTGACTCTCTGTCTGTCTTTCTGTCCTTCCATCCAACCGTCTGTTTGTCTGTCTCTGTCTGTCCATCTGTTCTTCCATCTGCCTGACTGTTTGTCTGTCTGTCTGTCTCTCTGTCTATTCATCTGTCTGTTTGTGTTCGTCTGTCTGTTTGTCCATCCGTCTGTCTCTCTATCCTTCTGTCTATCTGTCTGTCTGTCTGTCTGTCTGTCTGCCTATCCATCTGTCTGTCTGTCTATCTGCCCATCTGTCTGTCTCTCTGTCTATCCTTCTGTTTATCCATCTGTCTATCTGTCTGTCTATCCTGCTGTCTGCCTGCCTGCCTGCCTGCCTGCCTGCCTGCCTGCCTGTCTGTCTGTCTGTCTGTCTGTCTGTCTGTCTGTCTGTCTGTCTGTCTTTCTGTCTGTCTGTCTGCCTGTCTGTCTTTCTGTTTATCTGTCAGACTGGCCGTCTATGCCTCTGTCTATCTGTCTGTCAGTCCCTCTGTCTGTCCTTCTGTCCTTCTGTCTGTCTATCCATCTGTCTGTCTGTCTGTCTCTCTGTCTGTCTGTCTGTCTGTCTGTCTGTCTGTCTGTCTGTCTGTCTGTCTGTCTGTCTGTCTATCCATCCTTCTGTCTATCCATCTGTCTGTCCGTCTGTCTGACTGTCGGTCCCGTCTGTCTGCCTATCTGTCAGTCTGTCTGTCTCTCTCACAGTCTCCCTGTCTATCCTTCATTCTATCCTTCTGTCTGTCTGTCTATCCTTCAATCTATCCTTGTCTGTCTCTCTGTCTGCCTGCCTGCCTGTCTGCCTGTCTGTCTATCTATCTATCTGTCTACCCGTCTGTCTCTCTCTGTCCTACTGTCTATCTCTCTGTCTGTCTATCCATCTGTCGATCTGTCTGCCTTTCTGTCTGCCTGTCTGTCCATCTGTCTGTCTGACTGTCTAATCATCTGTCTGTCTATCCATCTGTCAGTCTGTTTGTCTGTCTATCCATCTGTCGATCTAACTGTCTGTCTGTCTATCTGTCTGTCTGTCCATCTGTCTGTTTGACTGTCTATCCATCTGTCTGTCTGTCTATCCATCTGTCAGTCTGTTTTTCTGTCTATCCATCTGTCTGTCTGTCTAATATGTCGATCTACTTATCCTCTCTAATCAATCTAATTCATCTTATATATTTTTTTAAAAGTAATCGATTGTTGTTTTGTTTAAAATGATAACTAATTTATAAGCAATTTACATTATTTTGATGGAAGATGAAAGATTTTATTCAAAATATAGTATAATCTGAGTAAATGTAGTGAGTATTACAGTTTTTCTCCATTGGTTTGGCTCATTTCTTGATATAGGAATTACATTCTCAAAACAACATGGTCAAACCTCCAAACCACTTGGCAATTGTTCACAACAGTATAGCATTTCTCATTCATTTCATCAAATTGCCAATGTCTAAGTACATCTTAGCAAATGATTAAGTACAGACAGACGACATTTAGCACAATTTCCAAGTGAATAGATCTTGTTGATCTAAACTGATTGTTAATTCTCAGTCTAATGGTTGTTCTCTCCAAAATGTGTCAGCGTCATTTCATTGTATCTGTCATTACATGCACAATAGTCTGTCCAATTGTCAAAATTAGTCAAGACCATGATACCATGAATACCATACAGTAGGTGAATCCTTGGAACATTTGATTACAATTTATTACAGCAATCGACAGCGAAGGGACGAAGATGTGGCCGTAATATTATTGGCCACCTGGCCACAGTGAATGTCTCAGGCCAAAGATGGCGTAATATAACTATGGTGCAATATAAATATGTGTGCTGCCATATCTGAGAATGGTGTGGACACTCACATCCCCAGTCCTGGCCTATACAATACACAGAAGCTCCTCATCTTTGTGGACCGCCTTCATTTTGATTTGATCCCTGAAAATGAGAGCGGTCTCGTGGCGCCTCACCTACCACAATATGTGAAGAACAGTGAAGAACTGTTATCAAACTCCAGCTTTATTTATAGCACTCTCGTTTTTTGTTTGTTTGTTTATATTATGGTTCATTATGCTGTATACTGTTTCTTTTTGCTCTGATATTTGGAAGTTACTTTGTGTGTGGTTGATCATTACAATAAAAAAAGGAGTTACCATTTCCTTGGCAGTATGAGTGCAATGTGTGACGTCAAACCTTGGAGGCTACCCTTACCCTAAAATCATATTTTTATTTTTATGTTGTTGTTTTTTTTTTTTCAGTTTTATACACAATTGTATTCTGTTAGCTTGACAAAAACAGTACAGTAACCATTGTCACTGCATGACTGGGCTAAGACTGTAAGGTGGACATGACGGATATTTTAGTGGTCCTTTGCCATAGTGACAAAGCATTTAAACATTTTGACTTGCAGTGCTTGCACAATGCCAAAGGGAAAAAGCATTTTGGGGGCACTGACTGTTTAAATGAGAAGGAAATTTAGTTTTGACACGTGAGTGAACTGTTTTGGGAAAAGTATGAGCTGTTGCAGGTGAACCATGGTGTTGTGCTAAGCCATCCACATTATTCTGGCAAAAACACCATACGTGTTGAGAATGTCCGCTTTGTTTCAGAAATGAGCCAAAGCAATTGAGAAGGATATTTGCTATTGTTGTGGCCCTGACTTTTTATATGGGAAAGGAATTAAGTGTTGATGCATGAGCGAACTGTTTTTGGAGAGATGTGAGATTTTGCAAGTGAGCTATAGTGTTGTGCTAAACTGTAACACTGTTTTGCCAAATGATCTTAGAATTTTGAGAATGTAATTTCTGTTTGAAGAAATGAGCCAAACCAATGGAGAAAAACTGTAAGACATTTCATTACAGTTAAAATAAACATGCTGACTTCATAAATTACAAAACAATCTAAAAATGTTATATTCTAAATGTATGTGATTTGCTAAAACTCAATATGCTTTAAACAGAAGACATCACTGTAACATAATGCTGTTTTTAAACTTTGTGCAGTGAAATTTCTGAAATATTTGAGTAGTCAAAATAGTGTGCATGTACACAGTGATGAGTATGCTGATATTCCATGCTAAATCTACTCCTGTCAGAGTCATAAGCTCTCACCTTTCTCCACACAGCTGTCAGAGTGCTCCGCGAATGTAAAATGAGCCTCGGTGAGCTTGTTTTCCTTTAATTAGCGCCGTGACAGTCGTAGTGTTGTGTGAGATGTTCTGTGTTCCCCCATGTTGTCGCGGGTTGTGACCCAGAGCTTGGCAGTCGCTGAAGAGGGAGGCAGTGAATTGATGGTTCGTTTAGCCTCATTAATTAGAGCAGGGGTCAGTGTGAGAGCGCCAGGGAGAAACAGGGCTCCAGAGCAGATTGTGTTGAACAGCTTCTCTCCTCATCGACCCCTGATTCCCAGCAGCCTCCGCATCTGGATTGAGCTTGCTTTGACACCAGATGATTTCATTGTGGTGATCGTATCAGAGGTAACAGGGGTGATGTCATTCATTCATAATGTGCTACGGGAGGAATAATAATTCTGAACTCTAAAAAGTGCTTGGTTGCTACATAAATGTGGGTAAAATATGGAGAAACTCAACCATTGGGTTACATTTTTAGATTAGATTTTCAACCAAGTGATTGGTTTTGTTCATATTTTAGCCGAAGAGTTTTTTTAAAGTGTGCTTATGTTTAAATGTAATAGATTTAGTGTTTTTGTTTTCCACTTACTGTAGAATAGGGGTGTCAAAATTGATTGTTTCTTTGGTGCACCGCGATGCAGACGCAGACAATTTGGTATCAGTTCAGTCATAGAGCATAACCGGTTATTATGTACTGACGTCATTCATCTCATATGTGTCCATAGCTTACTATGGTGAGGGAGGCAAGAGCAGTGGTGGAAAGAGTACTGAAAAATCATACTCAAGTAAAAGTACCATTACTTGCCCAAAAATGTAGTGCAAGCAGAGTAAAAGTATCTGTAGTAAATGTCCCAGAAGCCAAAAAAAAGTATTAATGTAACCTAAAAACGAATCCAGAAAGCGTTCAGTAGAAGGAAAGAAATCTCTCCGGTTTCATTAAAAGTAACTTAATTTATGCATTGAATATTCAGCATCATTTTTGGATGTCTTATTTAAAGAGTCTTTCACACATACACAATTTTTTTATTTTTGTTCACACAAAAATGGAAAGGACCCCATAATTTGCTCACCCTCAAGCCAACGGTGGGTGTAAATTACTTTTTTTTTTTTTTGCTTTCTTTCAGATAAACAGAGTAATTTTACTTTTATCCTGGCTCTTCTACTCTCTAAAAACTAACCCATAGGCTGCCAGGGTGGTTTACACGTGTCTAATGGGGTGGACTGATGTGTTTTTGTAACAGAAATATTTCCATTTTCTTCCATCAATGACTTCCAGCTGAGGCCAAGTGCATGTTATGCATCTGATGAATACAACATGCATGACGTAAGATAGGTAGACAAGTGTACGCAGTATTGTAAAACCAATATACCGTTTAGCAATGTACACTAATGCCAAGCCATGTAGTTGTCTTGTTTGTCGTCGTCTTCTGTGGTAAACAGACTGTGTGGTAAGCGGTTCTCACAAGACATGTTTATTTCTAAAGCTTCTGAATGCCTATTACAGTATGTCATAAATATTTCTGTTACAAAACACATCAGTCTGCTTCATAAAACATGCTTTACCCTCCTGTCGGTGTAGGGCTTAGTTTTGCGATTAATTTATGTGCTTTTGGAAGCTTCAAAATAAAAGTCACCATCCAACAGCATTATACAGCCTCATGGAATGAGCCAGGATACATTTTTAAACTGCTCTGACTGTGTTCATCTGAAAGAAGAAAGCATATACACTTAAAATTGGCTTGAGGGTGAGTAATTTATTTTGTTTTCAGGGAAACTATCTCTTTAAGATGGTTGGCTGATTTAGGCTGGTTTAGTCAGTCAGACCAACTTAAAAGAGTATAAAACCCGTCCAGAAAAGAGCACATAACGCCAGCCCACTAGTTCAAACTTAGGTCACACTTTATTTTGATGGTCCGTTTGTTGAATTTAAGTTACATTGCAACTAATTCTCATTAGAGTATAAGTAGACTGTTAGGTTGGGGTTAGGGTTGAGGTTAGGGGTAGGGTTAGTGTAAGTTGGCATGTACTTGCAAAGTTTCTTATAGTCAGTTAAATGTCTGTTGAATGTCAGTATCAACAGATATTAAGTACACTCTTTAAACAAACGGTTCTATATAGAACCAAAAACGGTTCTATCGAGCGCTTCATATATGGAACCCCAAAAAGGTTCTATATAGAACCATTTTAAGGGTTCATTAAATAGAACCCCAAATGGTTCTTTGAATTCAAGTTAGATGGTTCTATTTAGAACCATTTAAGGGTTCTTTTTTTATTATTGAATTATTGTTACTTATTAATGAATAAAAAATAAAACCAATCCAGACAATTCAAATTGTTTAAATTTATTCCATTCATTATACAAAATATCTTTTAAAATATTTAAAATTGCACCTCTGCATACTTTGCATTGGACAGCAGATCTACCTTAACAGTTTAATGGCATTTTACAATGTAATTTGAAATGATTTCACTTTTCTAAGCTTTTTTACTGTTTGAACAAATACAGTGCTTCACTTTCACACATGTCTAAAATGAAGAGAAATATATCACAATGCAGATAGAAACAATACACAAACAATCAAAACATCTATTAAATAACACTACAATTTCAAAAAGTGGATGGTACCTGCATGTATTGGTCATCACAACATCCATTTTTATACATAATTTAATAAAAAAACATTACTAAAACATTGCAAAATGATTAGACAAAACACTGCAAACAGCCATTTCACAACCTGTAGCATGTCCATGTCTGTCAGCCTCTCTTATAAGGTAAATAGTTTTGTCCATGGGTGGCACAGTGGCTCACTGGTTAGAACTGTCACCTCACAGCAAGCAGGTCACTGGTTCGAGTCCCGACTGGGCCAGTTGTCATTTCTGTGTGGAGTTTGCAAGTTCTCCCAGTGTTCTTGTGGGTTTCCTCTGGGTGCTCCGGTTGACCCCACAGTCCAAAAGCATGTGTACGGTATAGGTGAATTGGCCATAGTGAGTGAATGTGTGTAGATCTATGAGAGAGTATATGGGTGTTTCCAAGTGCTGGGTTGTGGCTGGAAAGGGCAGATTAGTTGGTGATTCACTCCACTGTGGTGCCTCTGATAAATGAGGAAGTCGAAGGATAGCGAGTGAGTGTTGTCCATTGTAATGCTGAAACTTCAAGCCTTGGTGGAATCAGGAGAGCTGCTGAATCCTGGATGGTGTAGGACCTTTGGATTTCTGTAAAACAATATTTTAATGTTGAGTACTTTTAACCAATTAACATGTCATCAAATAGAATTACAGTTATAATTAATACAATTAAAGTGTGTGTGTGTGTTTGGGGCAAATAGTATGTAGTATAGGGTGTAGTTACCTTCTGCGGTTTCCGCTGCTGGTCCAATGAAACTGTCATGGAGCACTTCCTTCTTTCTGTCCCTTTTTGGGCCATTTCTTTTAAAGATGTTTCTGTGTTCTTCACCAAGATTTCTAAGCAGCATCCTAAATGCAAAAAACATTTTGGTTACTTCATGTGTAAGTTTCCAAATGACATATTTTCAGCAATACAAGTTTCTTAAAGTCATCATGGACGCAAAACTATTTGGCACACAATGTAACAGTGTTTACTCACAAGCTGTGGCACTCCAAGAAGAAAAAACTGCTCCATTAGTTCTGCAAACCCCTCCATAATCTGTGCTCTGGAAAAGGGTGTTCATTCGGTTCTTGACTTATGAGTATCTGATGTCGCATTCCAGGTCCATCACAATCTGAGGTAGAAAGACAGCATTTTAGAGTGTGTAAATATGAATTTAAACCACAGAATTAATCTACCTTTGGCATCAAATGTATTGAACTGAACTTGCCTTGTGTTAAGTTCCTCAGAGTACAGTTCACTTCCTTTTCATCCCATTAATTTGTTTCATTTTGCAAGATGATAGATGAGCTCACCACTGAAATCCTTTCATTTTTAAATTTGTTTTGCAGACATTGCAACAAATACTGTAGGCAAATTTACACTTTCTTTTAAAACATATTTTCTTTGCAGGACTTTTTTATAAGCAATGACCTTAATATTCTCACTGTACAAACAGCAGCAATAAGTAATAGAACATTTTTGTGATAAATATATTTCAGTACACAACAACCAAGTCTGACATATGCATGTTATAAAATACAATATTTACCAGGTGTCCTTGTTGATGATAATTGTGTCACAATTATGGATGTAACGCATGTCCTTCTTTAAGCTTTTATAATATTCATTTCATAATACTTAATACAGTTTGTTTAGAATTAAAAGCAAAAATACATACCGAGCACAAGATTTACGATGCAGTTCAGTGTCCAGGCT
>CAIGQQ010037704.1:2634152-2644637 GCA_903798035.1 Danio albolineatus | reverse complement strand
TGCACATGAGTCCTCGACCTCCTTTTCCCCAACCTCATCTTGTGACAATTTTGATGTGGGGCCATTTTTTTTATACCTATTATAAAAGTGGCTCACACATCACACAAAGTATTTTTTTTATTATTAATTTTCTGTGACAGTTGGGTTTAATAGTAGGGATGGCATATAAAATTCATTATAGTTGTGCTGTGCTGTGCTGTGCTGTGCTGTGCTGTGTTGTGCTGTGCTGCGCTGTGTTGTGTCCTTTGGGTTGCATGAACAACAATACATTATCTAACCCTCTTTTTATATTTTTATCACTAAAGTATAGTTGAAAGTATAGTTTTTGCATTTGAATTTTGAATTTAAATTTGTACATATTTGCAGAAAATAATTGTCAGGGCTTATGCACTTGTAAGAACATGCAGGCACAGTAAATTTCTGCTAGATTTTTGATACTGTATATGCTATTCACAGTTTTGTATAATATACAGGTATTTCTTGACTCAATAAGAAATGACTTTAGTCCTATTTGCTGAAATATCATCCACTTTGAATGCTACCTTAGTGAATACAGATTAATTAGCAGTCGCATAGACTCTTTTTTTAAATCGAGTGAGATGTGGGTGTCTAAGTATAAATAAAACTGAACACAGAAGCAGGTGGAATCGAATAGTAGCTGGTGTTATAATGCATCATTCACATCAGCCTCCATTTGAGAAATGAATCCTGTCATCAGCGAGACTCTATACACCCCCGGGTGCTTTAAACACCTTTACAGATTCATTCAGTGTGTTTTATTAGTCTCCATAAAGCACTGAATTTCTGCTGTTAATACTGATCTATGCGTGTGTATGTGTGTGTGTCTCAGTACAAAACATATTTGAAATGATTGATGGCTTTAAGCTTTTTGGCTTTACGGTTTAGCCGTGCAGTGGTTAAATACTGAAAAGCATGCATTGACAGTTCTTTGACAATTTACTAAGTGCATTAGATATTCGGTTGTTGTTTCAAAAGAGCCCTGTGCCCTTTCTTAAGACATAATAATGCAGTTTAATCAGTGACTGTACAGATCTGCACTATGGCATTTCAAGGACTGGTGCTCAAAAAGCAAATTGAGAATCTCAAACATGAAAGAGATGAAGAGAGAAAGCATTGAAATGATCCCAGCATCTGGCTCGTCCCTCAAGAATAACGGCTTTGAAAAACCATCTTTCCGTATGGTAGGACTAAACGCTGTTAAATTAATGCACACTTTAATTATCGCCGACATGCCGCAAGACAACGTCTATTTTTCTCTGTCTGCCAAACAGCAAACTCATCTACATATCATTTTTTCGTACCATATATAGTCTGGTTTAGAGTATAAAAGAACTACACAACTGATCACGCTGACGGCTTGTTCCACAACGCATGTTTGTTGCTAGTTTAAAGAAGTTACCATTTTCACTGGCAATGAAAAGGTTTTTAAGAAGGTTTTTGGAGACATTTATTTCTGAGAAGTTTTGGTAATGACAAACAGGCAGAATGATTGTGTAAAATCTTTAATTTCCTGTGATGTTATTCCTTTTTGTCTTTAGTCAAATTCGGTCAAAATGACATATTCAAAGTTTAAAATGGCTTTTTATGAATATTCAAATTCAGCTAAAGAAGCAAACATTTCATTCAGCCACATACAGTTGAAGGCAAGATTATTATCCTTAATTCATATTTTCATTTTCCTTTGGCTTTGTCCCTTTATTCATCAGATGTCACCACAGCGAAATGAACCGCTAACTTATCCAGCATATGTTTTACACAGTGAATTCCCTTCCAGCTGCAACCCAGCACTGGAAAACACCCATACACTCTCATTCACACACATACACTACAGCCAATTTAGTTTATTCAATTCACTGTGGGGGAAACAGGATCACCCGGAGGAAACCCACACTAGCACAAGGAGAATATGCAAACTCCACACAGGACTGCCAACTGGTCTACCTAGGATTCAAACCACTGACCTTCTCTCTGACCTACAGTGCTAACCACTGAGCCACCGTGTCACCCACTAATATTTTAATTATTTTTCAAATATTTTTCAAGTGTTGTGTAAAAGAGAAACAATATATTTACAGTATTTCCCATGTTATTTTCTTCTGGAACTAGGCCTATTAGTTTGAGTTATGGAATAAAAGTCGTTGGTTTTTGTTTTGTTTTGTTTTTTGTTGTTTTTTGTTTTGTTTTATTTATTTTTTTTGTTTTTTTTTTGTTTGTTTTTTTGTTTTTTGTTTTTTTTGTTTTTTTTTTGTTTGTTTTTTGTTTTTTTTTGTTTTTTTTGTTGTTTTTTGTTTTGTTTTGTTTTGTTTTGTTTTTTGTTAAGCAAAGAAACCAAGGTCAATAATATTAGCCCCCTTAAGAATTTTTTTTCCATTGGCAACAGAACAAACCACCATTATCCAATGACTTGACCCAGTTAACCTAATCATGTAGTCCTTAAATTGCACTTTAAGCTGAATACAAGTATTTGAAAATTTCTAGTAAAAAATATCATGTACTGTCATCATAGCAAAGACAAAATAAATTAGTTATTAGGATTGAGTTACTAAAAGTATTATATTTAAAAAAAAAAAATTAAAAAAACTTTCCGCTAAACATCAGCAAAGAAATATTTGAAAAAGATATTACATTTCACAAGAGGGCTATTAATTTTACCTTCAGCTATATGTTAAAGGAATGCAGAAGAAATGCAAATGTATATAGGGTCATCCCAAAGAATCCTGATGCTTTTCATGCTTCAAAACACATTTTTTATTATTTATCATATTTTCAGGGCCTCAAACTCCAAATGGTGTTGCTTAAACATACCCTGAATCACCAATTTTGAGCTTATTAGGATTGGCTGAATGAATTATTTCCAGGGTAAGCACAACTAATTTGAACACCCATGCTATCTTCAGTGTTTTTATATTCTTAGAGCACCAAATGTTCCCGTTTCTCATTTCTATGAGGCACAATCTTCAGATGAAGCTCTACTTCTACATTTTGAATGGCCTGATCCAGAACATATTGATCATGTGTGAGAATGACTTCTGTAATAGTAAGCGTTCCTTGAAAAGTGCTATCTCTCAAAATCAATTTTCATTTTCCACTTTGTCCCCACACCAATAATAAAATTAATCTAAACCTGAGTGTAATACAGAAACTGATATCATTTCCCTGGATAAATGTTTTTTCTTTAACCTTCCAATTAAATCTATGAGTGTATTAAATGAGCTCTAGGACGAGTTATTGATTGCTCATGCTCTTCAAAGAATCACTACATTAAACTCACCAAGAGTTAAGAAAGAAAACACAGTAAGACGATAGAAAAGCTGAATTTTACCCAAGATGGCATTAAAAGAACATGTAAATGAAGGTCAGTGTGTAGCGAGGTTGTTCATATTCTTATCTAGGGCACCACGTGCATAAATGCATTGATGGGATCTGTGAAGAGATGCCAACCACCGAGGATTTCGAGGACAACACATACACTTAATACACAAACACACTTCATTGAACATGTACACATGGACATCATCTGTGTGCCATTTTACTGCAGGTTATCTATGTTTATATATAAAAACTATTAGTTACTAGTAAATTAGTTATTAAAGTTATTAGTAGCTAATAAAGCTGTGGTAATGTTATGATTTTGAGGAACCCAGGCCAGGAGACTCGAGCAGAATTTTTTATTGAGACGTGTTGGTTGTTTTGCAGTCAAACAGCATCTTCACAAGAAGTCCACATGACTTTAGCACAAATCGCGCAAGTCTCAAGTTTAAAACAAGTCAGACATGGACAGAGTTGTTCTGTCTATTGTAAGGTTTTTAGGAGGGGGCAGTGGCTAATGATGCAGATGGCTTAAAAAAAGTACTGGAGTCAGCAAGATAAACGTCCTGATCTAATCAGCATAATAGTACCCATTCAGATGTATAGGTGTTATTTCAATCAACCATTTGAGACTTTGCCTTATAGTCAGGAAGTGCATGAAGTCAATAGTTAAAATGTCTTACACTTCTGCTGCGTCTTAATTCACATATGTACTTCTAAAGCACCATAAAAGTATGCACTTTTTTTGTAAAGGAAAAGCATATATTTTTGTGTGTGTCACAGAAGAGTATGCAAGCTTTGGGACATTCCACTTCCTCATTAACAGATAACTATATTGCTCAGTTACAGCCCCTGTCAATCATCTCGACACATCATCCACATTTCTTTTGTATTTAATTACCTTATTGGAGAAGCAGCAGCAGGATAATCTGCCATTCGCGAGTCTTTCATGCAGAGAAATCTCCTCAGATCTTTAGGTAATTATGCATTCAGAAGTTATTGTCCAAACATATCTTGATATAAGTTCACATTGTTGTTGTAGATTAAATATATTGTCACTCTCTACTTGACGGTTGGTCTCGCGTATCCGTTTTGTTTGTAGTTTGTTTACACTTTTCACCCTCGTTTGTAGTTCTAATAGATTTTTCTGTTTAACGAGTAATGTATTATGGGCAATATCAGCGGTTAAAGTATGGACGCTTCTACACTTCACATTTTTACCGGAAATAGTAAACCATCCAAGTACCTTTGGCATACTCTTTTCAACATACTAAGGTTTGGGACATACTAGTTCTATTTTCGAATACTATTTAGGATGGATAGTTTGGGAATTGGGATGCAGCGTCGGTCTGCTATAGTTTAATGAAATGAGAAATGATTTATTAAAAACCAAAGGACATTACTTCTCAGTTATATATTAATTATTGTTAATTTGGAACTAGATTATGTAAGGGATTATCAACGGATTGCCGTGCGTTAAAGGATTTTTATGCACGACGTGGAGGCAAAGGACCACACGACGCGCAGCGGAGTGCGGTCGCCTCCGCAAAGTGCATTAAAATCCTTTAACGCATGGCACGCCGTTGATTATCCCGCTTATTCCATAGTCATTTGCCAAGGTAGGCCTATATTTAAACTAGGTTTTCTCTTTGCTGGGCAATATTTGTCCGAATTTTTGTCCGTTATTAATTGTAAGATTTTCTAGTACCTCCAGTAAATCAGCTGTGACAGGCTGACAGGCAGACAGAGAGAGAGAGAGCGTGCATCTGCGTGCTGAGGGGATGAGGGAGGATCTGTTTGTTTATCTCTTAACATTAATACTGCGGAAACTGAGCTATGATTTACATTTCATAATGAAAATACAATATTAATATTATTATACTTATAAAAAGAACATATCAATTAAATACGCTTAAGGAATACGTATTATGAAGAGAAAGCAGCCAGGGCCCATTTTTAGAAATCGCTGCTGTTAAATATGTAGGGAAATTAAGGAAAAGAAACACATATCGGGTAAAGTAGGAGAACATTCTGCTTTATTTATTTAATTTTACCTGGAGTGTTTCGAGTCACATCCCCAGTCACACGTTTCTTTGGTCTTTCTACCGCTTTTCTGATGAGGGAGGATCTGTATGATAGCTTTTTTTCCCCTGAACATTACCTTTAATACTGCGAAAGCTGGCATACCTACTGTACAGTATAGCAGAATTTCCCCGATTTAGATTTCATAATAAACATACAAATCGTGTAAAAGGTGCCATATATAATAAATACGTGTCAGAAACAAAGACTGTAAAAAATATGGACGTAGTATCCGTGACGTCACCCATAGGTTTCTGATGAACCCAAAAGAAGCTACTAGTAGACGTGGCCAACCGTCGCCATTTTGTTCGCGCGTCATCGCACCAACCGAGGCATACCAAACAAGGGCAAAGAGGCGGAGCGTGGGCGGAGCTACAGGACGCATGCTGGCATTTAGCTAAGGGCTTTCTTATGGGAGAAACACATAATATTTCATTACCTGCGACTCGTTTGTGTTCTGACCACACGTGCTTGGTTGTATACTATATCAATAAAGTGTTTAGTCTGTTAAAAACACTGCTGTAATACATCAAGCCACTAAACATTGTTCTTATAACGTTTTTCAACAGGAAGAAAGTGTGAATTACATCCAAATACTTCAGATGTAGTCTGTGTTAGTAAATGCAGGGCTATTGATGAAATCCAGGCAGAACACTGTATGACAACGCTTCAGATGACGATTTTATAGCCTACAGCTGATCAATCTGTCAGATTCTGGAGTGCATTAGAGCTCTGAAGAACATTATAAATCATAAATTATCCTAAATAAAGCAAATACATTTATAGATATGGTATAAGTATATAATTTTACTCACCTGGGAAACGGAGGCCACGTGAATGGTTTGTGAGCACAATTAAGTGCACACAGCATGCCATAATATCTGATAATTGCAGGATTGTCATATAAAACAACACAAAAATACGATGAATATGCCGAAATCAGCGGCTAATCAGCCGGAATCAGCTGAGGTGACGTGACGGCGACCAGCAGGACTAGCTGTCACTCAAGTGGCCACGCCCTAAATTATGCAAACTTAATTTAGCTTAATATAAAGGAAACGGGTGAGTTTTAAAAAAATTCACCCCCTCACATTTGTCATGAAGGGTAATATAAGCTATATGAACCAAAATCGTTATTTGTACCAGGCTGTAAACACCTTTTTTTCTGCTGTAAAGTTGGCCATTTCACCAGTGGGCTCATTAGAGATTTGCTCTATTATGGAGCCAGGACTAGCGGAATTTCGGAGAACATTCTGCTTTATTTATCTTCTTTAAAACAAAAGCAATCAGCCAAACACGCAGGATCAGTGTAATATTACATTATTTACGGTCATAGATTAATTATGAAACTTACTTGCGATCAGTCAAAAACACCAGGGAACAAATTATAGGTTAAAATGTCCAAAGACTGACCGTTAGATACACCAAAGATTAATTATATATCCCATTTTAACAACAGAGATGCAAGAGATTAGATCCAGCGATGGGTCTCGAAATGCTCTGACCAACATAAAGCTTCCACTGGGGGGAGCCGTTCGCTGAGCTGCCGCTGATCGCCTGGAACTTCCAAAATTTTTAAAGACGCGCTATCTATGCACACAAACTGCCGATTTGACTTTAAAATAACTACATTCTCGCTTGAAAAACTCTAAAAACTTGATTTTGTGGCATAGTTTATGAGTATTTTCCTAATTTTGCGGATTTCCTGTCCGCCATTAATAGCCTCATTGGTTTTCTGTGCAGCACATGCGAGTTGCTATAGTAACTGTAAACATTTGGGAGAAGCACATTTATTTCAAACTGTGATCAAAACTGACTGGAACTACCTGTGCATCTCAACGAAATATACTACACCCTCCAGCCAATAAGAATCAAGTATTTCAACAGACCATGAAATAAATAAATTTATATTTCCACAGTAACTAATAACCCTAACTTTTCCGAATTTGATTGGAATACAATAATGTGCACCTTTTGCATAGCATTCCTTTTAAAGATGAAGCTTCTGGCTACATAATTCATAAATCTCATTCATAAATAGGGCTACGTTTTCAGAATGAGCCTGTGTTGGGTATTTTACACTCTAGGGATTTAAATGATATTGAGGAAACAATGTGTTTGAGGCTCAAGATATGTCATCTCCATGTACTAAACTCTTATTGTATAATATAACTACACCTAGTTATCCAGATTTCCTTCTGTAGCACATTTAAATGAGGTTTAGAGGTAGCTTTGAGTTACCGATATGCAATCTCTACATTAAACTTACCAAAAGAAAAGAAGACACATGCAAGGCATTGGAAAAGCTGAATGTTACCAAAAATGCCCCTCAAACACATGCAAATGAAGGTCAATGTGACGTGTTGCGAGGTTGTTAATATTCTCAGCTCTGGCACCTTGTGCATAGATAAACCTCTGATGATCTATCAGACATCCAGTTTGACGAACGACTTCACTCTGCATTCATTAGACAAGACGGAGATCACAAGATGCGAAACCATAGGAAACAAAAAAATATGGCAATATCGTTCGGGACACACGGAGCCCCATTAACCTCCTCGGCAGGTATTTATCTTTATTATCATCGAGCGAATTATAATTTGTCAACATGGGCCCGGATGCCGGTAAATACAACGCTTAACCTTAAGAACTTTGCAGGATTACAGAAGAAGATCAAATATTGTTTTAAGTACACAAATAAATTTGTTAGAGTGATTCTTTGGGGGGAAACAACAAGATAAATGGTTTGAAATATAAGTTCTGGTGCCCTCAGTCTGGGTTATCTATGGTTTTATGTATAAATGATGACAGTAATAATGAAACAAATTTCCCCTGAATGTCCCTTTTTTTCAGTGGAGCGAGAAATAAATGACTTTCTTTGTTCAATGTTGCGGCTGTTGTGTCATCGCTGGTTCAAGGTTTCTATCTCATAGCTTTCCATTTTTTCTGAAGGACTGTTCCCTGAAATGCATTGTGTTATTTTAGGTTGAAAGGGTTTAATGGCGTTTAGTCTTCTGAATTATTCGAACTGGCTGATGTCATACATAAAAACTGAATAAAAGGTAAGCTTAAAAACACAGGTAATTAAATGCACTTCTCAGAGCTCCAAGGCAGACATGAAAGTACAATTTGAGAAGTCCTTTGTAGATATTTCAAGCAGAATGATAGCTTACATATTCTTGTCACTCTTGTATGTTTATTTTACATAAGCACATTGTCTTGTTGATATTGTATGCATAAGTAGAGCCTTTACAGTTTGGATTTATGTCTTATCTGTATGACCTAAAATGACTTTAAAGTTCTTTCCGCAGTTTTCAGCAATAGGTATATGTATTCAGCTTAGTCCCTTTATAAATCTGGGGTCGCCACAGCGGAATGAACCGCCAACATTTGTTTTATGCTTCGAATGCCCTTCCAGCTGCAACCCATCTCTGGGAAACATCCATACATTCTCATTCACACACATACACTATGGACTAAGCCTACCCAATTCACCTGTACCGCATATCTTTGGATGGTGGGGGAAACCGGAGCACCCGAAGGAAACCCATGCCAACAGGGAGAACATGCCAACTCCACACAGTAATGCCAACTGACCCAGCCAAGGCTCGAACCAGCGATCTTCTTGCTGTGAGGCGACAGCACTACCTACTGCGCCACTATGTCGCCCTTCTTGTTACTCTTGTAGGTTTATTTTACCTAAGCACATTGTCTTGTTGTTATTGTATCCATAAGTAGAGCAATTACAGTTTGGATTTATGTCTTATCTGTATGACCAAAAATGACAGAATATTTCCTTCCACAGTTTTCAGCGATAGGGTAAATGCGGGAGTATGTGGAAAGACTTTTAATTTGTCAGTAACCTGGATTAAGCGCTTCCTGTGAACTGTATGTCTTTACAAAATCGGTGCGTTTAAGGTCTGTTTTCTTTAAAATCAGCGATCTCCACTGGCGGAGTGAAATCCGATAAAAAGTGGGTCTCAGATTGCACAAGAAGAACTGCATAAATTACATTTTTCACCTCCACGTCTTTAAAATATGGAGAAAAAAAAATTACCCCAGTATATTCAATGGAGCTTTTGCGCTAACCTGCTAATCCTGCATGCGTGTTAATGGCTTTTACCTCATTTTACGCTTGAGCATCTAAATCAGGGATCACCAATCTTGGTCCTGGAGGTCCGGTGTCCTGCAGGGTTTAGCTCCAACTTTTCTGCCCGGCTAGCTTCAACACCTGCCTGGATGTTTCAAGTATACCTAGTGAGAGCTTGATTGGCTTGTTCAGGTGTGTTTGATTAGGGTTGGAGCTAAAATCTGCAGGACACCGGACCTCCAGGAACACATTTGGTGATCCCTGATCTAAATGAATGCCAAAGTCTTTTTTACTGATTATATTTTAATTACATTACAATATCGATGCTGTAAAAGGAACCGTATAAAATGAAAAAAACATTCACCGGAAGTTTACCAGTATGGGAAAAAACACTAGCTCTTCATACACCCTATTGTAAGTCAACGCACAAAAGATTACTTTTAAAATACAGTTCAGTGCTGTTAGTTATATTTTCAGATCGCCTCTCTTAAATTCTGTTTGTAACACTAAAGATGGCTATGGAAAATAAAGTCTTTCAGAATTGTTTTATTTCATTTTTTATCAAAACATCATAAAAATAGGTTTGAGAGTAAAACTTTGGTTGAGTTTTAAAGTGAACCGCCCCTTTAACATCCAGCCTAACTATATTCATCCCTTCTTTTTCACAGTTACACACTTCTCTTTTTCGCTTTTACGCCTTTCAACTTTTTCCCCACCAAAAAAAAAACTCCTCTGGGTTCTCTGGATCTGTGGAGCGAAGAGTATATTCGACACCTTTCAGAGGAAATTGAGATGCAGTCTCAGCAGTAGAGCTCTCTCCTCTGAGGAGTGCATGAAGCTGACTCCACCATTATTACATGTGAACGTTAACAATGGACTTTTTATACACCCATATGCAGCTTACAGGAATGTGCTTACTGGAGTCTGAGGACCGTCAGAGAGAGAGAGAGAGAGAGAGAGAGAGAGAGAGAGAGAGAGAGAGA
>CAIGQQ010037704.1:2601898-2634142 GCA_903798035.1 Danio albolineatus | reverse complement strand
AGAGAGAGAGAGAGAGAGAGAGAGAGAGAGAGAGAGAGAGAGAGAGAGAGAGAGAGAGAGAGAGAGCAGGTGGAATTATTATGTGTAAAAGGAATAACTGAGAACAGGCCATTGTATTATAAAAAAAATGCATGTAGCCAAGGTGGCAATGCCATCACATCTTGAGTGGCCCTTATTTTCTAATAATTCAATGGACCAGAATTAGTTTTGCAGCTTATACTATGGTTACCACACCATAAGACACCGTTCAGAGGTTGTATTTTAAGATATATTTGTCAGCTTTTGTCCTCACTGCTCTGTGTAGGACTGGTTAATGTGTTATTGCTGTTTTTACTTTTTGTAAAAGGCTGTAAAATTACTGAGATCCTATCTGAAACTGAAACTGAACATCTTACAATGTTCATTGGCCAATCAGAATCAAGCATTTACCTGTCTCCTATGTAAATATGTAAATGGGAGTGGCCGTATCCCTTTTGGTGTGTGATATTTTCTACTAATTCAATGGACCAGAGTGAGTTATTTAGCATACACTATACAAGACACTGTTTATGTTATATATCAAGACATTTGCCAGGTTTTTGTCCTCAAACCACTGCTGTGTGGCATACTAGTTTCTTAAATGTTTTATCTAAGGCTTTGTTGTTGTTGTTGTTGTTGCTTTTTTAACTTTTGAATGTTGTAGGCTTGAAAAATAACAACACAGGCTCATTGTGAAAACGTAGTTCCACAAACGTTGCTGTTCATTACATGGTCAGAGGTACGTATGGCTGCGTTTCATTTTTTAAACGAACGGTACGGGACGGTGTGACGCCGTTCCTTTTCGCGCTTATGAACCGAGCGCTCGCCTCCGTGTGGACGACTTTCCCGCTGCAACCGGTTTGTCCCATTAGCTCGCCGTGTTCGTCGGCAGACTCATGACACAGAGAGGAGTTGAACACGACAATGGGGTTCGAGTCTGGCGAGGAGCGGCTCCAGAAAGCAGGTAAGACATAAGCAGAATCCAAAAAATAAAATAAACCAGCAATTAACAGGGTGAGAACGCGGTAAAATCTGAAAACGTGGTAAAAATGAGACAGGGGGGTTTTATTTTTTTTCTGGATTGCTTTTTCTAAAAGTTGTTGGTTGGGTTTAGGGAAGTGTGTGGGTGGGTCAGTCGATTGGCAGCGGTCTCTGGTGGGTTTACGCGAGAACAGCAGGCGCTAACGGCACTCGTGAGAGAAATTTAAGATCTCAAAAAGCGTATACATCGGCCTCTCGTGGATTCGCAAAAACAAAAAGTGCAAGAAGACGTAGCTCCGGGGACGTATTCCGCGGCCTCCAGAAACGTACTCGGGACTACGCTCTTAGAATGAGCCTGGGTTGAAAAATAATTGCAATCATTCAACATAATGATATAGAACTGTAATGTGGTCAAGATCTTCTTATAACTACTTTATATGTGCAATTATTTGATAATAACTCCACGCTTTTAGAATGTTCAGCAGCCAATCAGAATCAACAGACCTTAAAAAAAGAGCAACAATGTATTTTTTTCCTATTTTTAATGAAATAATACTCAAAAGAGTAGCATTTAAAATGAGTTTTAAAAAGTTTCTTGTTTTTGAAGATTTTGAAGAAGTTTATCTTTTGAATGAAATAAGCCACATACAGATTCACAACTAGGTTAATTTTCTCAAGTTACCAGCTGAGTATGGTGAAAATGATTAAGCATCTTTTCAAAAATAGATATTAGTCTGTCTTCGGGTATGTTTATTCTGGCCAAAAGCCAGCATAATACACTTGAGAGTGCTGTTTCATTGACCGCTCCAGAAAATAATGTGAAGAATGTTTTAATTCTCTCTGATAAACATTAGACCTGGCACATGAATTTATGAGTTTATTCATTACTATTGAAAATTAACAATAGATGTTTTTATACAAAGCATACGGGAGTCTGTTGACCATAGAGACTGAAAGAAGAGAAAGAGCAGGTGGTATAAAGCCGAACACTATTGACATTGATGAGACAAGCACTTGATGAAAGCCCACCCAGAGCTCCCTGTCGCACACCAACAGGACCAATACGCTCCTCAGTCATCCTTCATTAGGCTGACTTGCTTTTGTTTTTGGTCATGTGGCAGTGAAGAGCCAAAGAAATGTCTCAAGGAAATAAATTGGATTGAGATGAGATTTGTTCACCTTTTCAGTCTCGTAATGTTCAGCAGAGTCTGAAATTAACACTCAGTAAGAGTTAAATGGAAGTAAAAATATTCAGCTTTGACAAGTATATGAAACAGCATTGCTTGCCAGTTGTGTGGTAATTTGCCTGGTTAACCTAATAGTCTTTTAATTCACATTTAAGCTCAATATTCATATCTTATAAAATAATTAATAACACTTAGTTTAGGTCACAATTCAAGGTATTAACAAACCATTAACTAACACTACTAGCTTAATGAACTACTAATGAGCTGTTTATTAATAATCAGTGAGGTAGAAATTGGGTTTAGGGTTTGGGTAGGATTAGGGATGCAGAATAAGATCATATTACTATTTAACAGTTAATATCGTGAATTGTGACTAACTAAAGTGTTACCAAATATTATGTACTATCATCATGGCAAAGACAAGAAATTATTTGAAGAGCTATTTTAAGTGTCATGTTTAAAAATTTGTATTTAAATACTGAAGAAAAAAATGGATACTTAAAAAATACTTCTAAAAATGGATAAACATAAGTGAACCACAAAACTGTTATTTTACATGTGATCTTGATGTTAAAAGAATATAAATAGCAAACGAGTAGCATTTCAAAAGAGAAATCTTCCAGTTTTGACCTAAATAAAAATTTATTGGTTAAAAGCTTGAAAAAAGGCCATTTTCCTGTTTATTCATTACAATTATGAAATGATGTACACTAAAAAATACAGTAAAAATGGCAGCTGTGGTTGCCAAAATGTATCTGTTAAAATACAGCAGGAACATAAAGGAAATGTGTAAATTTTACAAAATTACCGTATTTTGTACACACCAATGTTTTAACATCCGCACAGCTTTATTACACAAACAAAAGGAGTTTTTAACACAACAGTTTTTACCATTGATATCACAGACATTTTTTTACACTTCAATATCGTATTATATTACAGTTTTTCCCAATTGCTTACACACATTTTCTGAAAGCATGCCTCATATTGTCAAAACTCTACACACAAATCAAAACACACACACACATTGAACAAAACCCTTCAATTCTCCTGCAAAATGAAACTTTACATTCAAAACAATGTAATTTCTTCTCAAAGTGTTTTTTGTTTTCAAATGACACACACAAGCCATCACATGAACAGACATTTATAAGGAGCAGTTGATCACAGATGTGCTTAATGTAAAATGTTCTTAATGTTTTGTTTAGTGTTACACTTACTACAGACAATACACAGGCCTACATAAGTGCATTGTAAAATATTTCAGAATATTGTTTTTATACAAATATTGATTTTACACACAAATACATGGCACCAAATATATTTTACTGTATTTTTCCCACAAACACAGTGTACACAGTGTTCATCCCAACCAACACAAAGTTGCACATAACGTGGCCTACATATACCATCAACAGAAGTATTGACTAAATACAGTTACGTGTGACACACTATAAAAAATAAAAGTTCAGCACACTGTACTTTTTCTGTCATATGTACTAAGAATAGTGAATAATTATTCATAAAAATATTACAAATAAAATATATTACAAATTACATATAAAAATATATGTTGTGTCAACAATATTCGCTAACATGTTATGACTACATGTTTAACAGAGTTTTCTAAACAAACTTTTTTTGTGGTGAAGAGGAATGTTGATATTTAAATAATTTGTGCATGTGTGATGTGACGATTGAAATTATCTGTTGCTTGTATGAGTGGTGACACAGTGGCACAGTGGGTAGCACAGTCACCTCACAGCAAAGAGGTTGCTGGTTCGAACCCCGGCTGGGTCAGTTGGCATGCCTGTTCAAGTGCGTTTCCTCTGGGTGCTCAGATTTCCCCCACAGTCCAAAGACATGCGGTACAGGTGTCTGAGTGTGATTGGGTGTTTCCCAGTACTGGGTTGCAGCTGGAAGGGCATCCGCTGCTTAAAACATATGCTGGATAAGTTGGCGGTTCATTCCGCTCTGGCGACGTCTGATGAATAAAGGGACTAAGCAAAAGAAAAATGAATAAATGAAATAGGCTTGTGTTTGTCATCGTTAGGTAAAATTATTAAAAACAGGATGCTAACTAGTACTAATTACTTATTTTGCTAATTTAAAAAGCATCATCAAAAGCAAAATATTGTTAGTGAGAAGAACTAAAAAAAGAATTGTTGAGAAAACTTAAAGTTCTTACTGCATCAAGTTTCCTTGTTTTTTTTATGTTTTCTCAACAATTTTGTTTTTACAGTGCAGATGTTTACACATGTGATGAGTTAGTATGCAAAGTAAGGCAACTGACTTAACAATTTTGAATGACAGTGTGTTCCTTGTAAAAATTTGATTTTCTTCATGAAATTGTGCCAAATGCAGAGAATTGTGTGTAGTGTTTTGAAAAAAGTGTTTTAAAGCTGCAATTTGAGTGTAAAGCAGGAATTGTGCTTTTAGTGTAGCAGAATTGGTTCAGGGGTTGGTGCATCAGTTACGTGATGTAGTCATTGTGTCTGAAGTACAAGTAATGGTGTGTAAACAACTAAGAAAAACTGTAATATATGTTTATTGATTAATTTACTGGGTGACACAGTGGTTCAGTGGTTAGCACTCAGAGCAAGAAGGTTGCTGGTTCGAGTCCCGGCTGGGCCAGTTGGCATTTGTGTGAGGAGTTTGCATGTTCTCCATGTGTTCATGTGAGTTTCCTTCGGGTGTTCCGGTTTCTCCCAAAGGTGAATTGAATAAACTAAAATTGCTTATAGTGTATGACAGTGTATGGATGTTTCCTAGTACTGTGTTGCAGCTGCAAGGGTATCCAATGTGTAACACATATGCTGGATAAGTTCCCGATTCGCTCTGTTGTGGTGACCCCTGATTAATAAAGGGACTAAGCTGAAGGAAACTGAATGAATGAATTAATGAATGAATGAATTTTTCACTGCTAGTACATTTTCTCACCAGTCACCATCCATTTGCAGGTGTGACAAACCAGTACGTTATCATTCCTTCATATTAAATTTTAGGCGTCACGGTGGCGCAGTTTGTAGCACTAACGCCTGACAACAAGAAGGTTGCTGGTTTGAGTCTGGGCTGCGTCAGTTGGCATTTCTGTGTGGAGTTTGCATGTTCTCCCCACGTTCGCGTGGGTTTCCTCCGAGTGCTCCGCTTTCCCCCACAAGTCCAAAGACCTGTGGTATACTGTAGGTGAACTGGGTAAGCTAAATTGTCTGTTGTGTTTGTGTGTGAATGAGTGTGTCTGGTTGTTTCCCAGTGATATGTTGTGGCTGGAAGGGCATCTGCTGCGTAAAAAATGTGCTGGATAAGTTAGATTAATAAAGGGACTAAGCTGGAAAGAAAATAAATGAATGAATGAATAAATATTAAATGTTCTTTTTCTGTCTTTGCGTATGTTTACTCTGGCCAGCATCCAGCATAGTAATAGACTGCTGTTTCATTGACCATGCTGCAAAATTATGTAAAGAATGTTTGAATTCTCCCTGAAACAAAGCCAATCTGTTTGGCCATGAGCACTACATTCAGATAATTAGTTTTAAAGAGCATCATCTTTATTTGCTTTATGGATATTAATTCAGCCGTCTTCATGTGTGTGTGTGTGTGTGTGTGTGTATAGGTGGGTGATTCATTATTTTTAGCTTAGGTGTTTGTTTATATCGATTCGTCCTCATTTTCCTCATCCTGTCATTTGAAATTTTGACAGCACTGAAGGTGTCTGGGTCTTATACTTTACGTCAGGGGGGGAGATACATCTCGTATATAATAAAACGCCATCCAAATGAAAACAGATTGGGAGGCCAACCATGCAGCACCTTGGGCCTCCATTACTGGGTTGGCTTGCTGAGCGCAGAAGACGGATGAGACTATTCATTTTCAGTGCCGAACGGCCTCACTGCGTAAGTGGAGCATGCAGCAAATGCACGCTGTTGAACACAGTCCCAACATCAGCCAGTTTTACTCAAATTTACTCTTGTAATGAGTATTAAAAGAAAAGATGCCCTGAATAGGAAGGTTTGCTGCAGGGACGGTTGCAGCAGCTGTGCACAAGTAAGAAAGTAGGCTAGTCATAGCATAAACACCATTAAGTTGTAATTTGCACAATATGAAATATTTCTCATTCACTGTTCAATGTAATGTGTTGTTTACATCATACAGTTTTGTATAAACAAATTAATATTTATATTTGTATTGGCCCTTTATTTAGAAAACAGTACACAGCAAAAAATCCAGTGTTAAAAATACAGTGTGATTATTTTGGTGTTGTTCAGTGTTAAAACCGGAGTATATTTTAATCCATGAGTGCGACAGAGTGTATATTTAAGAGTTTTTATTTCAGTGTTAAACTTTTAACCCAAAATGCAGTGTATTTAAGTCCAGTTTTTTTTTTTTTTTTACTCAACCGGTTCTTTCGGACGAACAGTGATCAAACCAGTGTGTTTTACTTAAACATGAAACATGTCTTGTTGCATTTTAAAAAAACAACGAGTAGAATGTATTGAAATTATTTCTAAAAAGATAAATGAATATTAAATAAATTAAAACTATTTTCAACATATTTGATCTGTCACACACACACACCAATTGATAATATAGGGAAAAAAGGTAATATATTAACACTTTAAAGTGTAACACACACACACTCCAGTCCGATGTAAGAATAAACTCTTACAGTGTTAAAATGAACTCTGTGAGTAATGTTCAAATTTCACACCTTAGAAAGTGTTATTTTAACTCCAAAATGGAGGGAGTCATATGTACACCCAAGGAGTGTTAAGTTTAACTCAAATTGAGTTAAATGTACACTGATTTTTTTTGCTGTGTAACAAATCTGTACATACATTTCAACATCCAGATCGTTGGACTAACTGCATCTCTGTTTAATGTCTATCGTCTTCTTTTTTTCATACTTATTCTGTGTTGTCACTTGTCACTTTATGTACACTGGAAGCTTCTGTAGCCAAAGCAAATTCCTTGTGTGTGGAGCACACTTGGCAATAAAACTGATTCTGATTCTGTTTCTGATACTAACATGAACAAACAATGAACAATACATTTACTACAGTATTTGTTCATATTAGTTAACATTAGTTAATGAAAATACAGTTGTTCATTGTTAGTTCATGTTAACTCACGGTGCATTAACTAATGTTAACAAGCACGGACTTGGATGTTAATAATGCATTAGTAAATGTTCAATTATGATTGATAAATGTTGTACAAGTGTTGTTCATGAGTAGTTCATGTTAGTAAATGCATTAACTAATGAACCTTATTGTAAAGTGTTACCCAATTAACCAACTAGTAATAGTTAGCAAGGTAGTACTTGGGTAGGATTAGGGATGTAGAATAAGATCATGCAGAATAGGTGCGTATTAATTACTAATAAACAGCAAATATCTTTAAGGGGACCTACAGTATTATGCAAAAATCGCTTTTATAAGGAGTTTAAACCCAGTTGTGTGGAAACATAAATATAGCCAGCCTCTAATGGTAAACATTAATTAATTCTATTTTCTATAATTGCACTTCAGTTTGCAGAAACACTTTGATTGACATTCTTCCTTTGTGTGTGTCATCAGATGGGGAAAACTCTCCCTATTAGTGAAGATGTCTTCCTTATTAGTATAAACAGCTATGAGTAAGAAGCAGCCATCCACCATTAGAGTTTTCACACCGAAGATAATGTCAGCGACTAAGAGGCAAATGAAGAATTTTAGGCCCGGTTTACACTAGTGCGTTTTAGTTTAAAAACGGCGTTTTAGCATGAAAACGATCTGCGTCCACACTAGCGTATCTCAAAAGATCTCCCTCCACCAGAAACGTATATCACTTGACCATTCGCGCACCCTGAGCATGCGCTTTCAAGTATAAACAGGAAGCACATGTCTCGCTCGGCGTTTGGTTTTTGTTAGTCAACAAACGCTGGTGGAACGATGAACGCGATGGCAAAGAAAGCAAGAGAGGTCTTTTTGAGGACAGACGACGAGGTCGAGTTGTTACTTAAAGTAACAAATGAATATAAAACATCCATGGCTATCGAAAATGCCGTGTTTACAGTGAAGACTGGTCTGCCGTCTGCCGGTGACGTCATAGCCACGTGCGCTTGACGAATAAGGAAAGGATACGCAATGACCCAAAGCCCCAATCACGTATCGGATCTCAGCAGCCACGCCTCTGTTTTCAAAGATATTTGTATACGGTCTCACATATTCATGCACATATTTAGTACAATTTGCTCATCCCCCAATGACAGTTGGGTTTAGGGTTTGGGGTGGGGTTCCTTTTTAAAACTGTACATTTTAATATGACTGAACTTGTACATAATTTATTGAACTGTTATTTACATCACATTACAATATTTACATTACATTATAATTTATTTTTTGAAATATGCTCACTTAGTGGTTTTTAAAAAGATTTTACCAGAATATATTTTATAACTTTTGCCATGTGTTGTTTTGTCAGTTTTATTATTAGTTCATTCATTCATTCATTCATTTTCTTTTTCGGCTTAGTCCCTTTATTAATCCGGGGTCGCCACAGCGGAATGAACCGCCATTATTAGTTCATGATTGTATATTATTGTATAAAGTCATTTGATCAATTTTAAACTCAATAATAAAAAAATAAAATTAAAAAGAACAAAATAAACAAATGAAACAAAGCACAAAGAAAGCATGCTTCTCGTTAAGTTTCCATGATGGATATAGATTATTTGTTGAGCAACCTTTTTTGTTGCTAATTGCTCCCACTTTATATAAAGTAGTCTTCACTACACTGAAAAAACAATTTAAGTTAAGTGGTTGTAAATTTATTTACAGTAGGTGGCTGAATTTAAACAAATAAATTAAAATGAACATTACTAAATTTCATTTGTTTTTTTAAATTCAACATATAAATTGTTTGCATCAATTTTGCAAAACTCGTTTTTCATTGTAGGTACTCAAAATAGGAAAATAATCACAATGTTCTTACTGTGTTTGTGTTGTATTGCATATGCACTTATGATGCTATTGATAATGTTAGGTACAGGTTAATTAATATGGGTTGGTTCAAGGGTAAGTTAAGCTGTAATGAATGGTTCAACAACAGTGTAAATGCAATAAATTAGTCACACTATTTCAAATTTCCAATGGGAAACCATGTACATAATAAATGGATTGTACCAAATGATTCTCTAAATTTAAGTACATAGTGTTTATAATGTGTAAGCACATGGGCCACAATATAAAGTGTATCTGCTAATTTTGACCATTTTAATATTACAGCATTAAATCCTCATTCTTGTTTGCAGTTTGAACTAAACCACAGACAATGCTTTAGTTTGCGCTTTGAAGGCTGTTCTGTCACGATCACCAGCGATCTCTCCCCTGTCAGAGATCAGGTTCACACTTCCGGGAACTACAGATCGGCCATGTGGTGGACTACAATTCCACTCATGCAGCAGACACACACACTCCTGCGTCAAATCACAACTGATTGCTCACACACCAGCTTGAGGACCGGAGGCCAAGATGGCGTTCATCGAGACGGACACGTTTTGAGTGGTGTCGTCAGGCTTTTCTGAGATTAACATGAAACAACTCAAAAATCCCGAAAGAAATTGAACTTGTCTCTTTTTAGATCGTGTGTAGGCCATGCTCAGATGGGTAAAAAAAGAAATAGAGATAAAGCAGTGTTTAAAGGTATAGAAATGGCAACTGAGGAGAAAGGCAAAACAAGTGGCGCCGAAACGGACGACGACATAACAGATACGTCTCTTCTTTACACTCCGACCAAAAGCCCACCGGGAAAAAAGGGGAAAATAAAAATGAACATTGAAGAGAAAATTGATTCACTTATTAATGCTGTCGCTGAACTCGCATCAAAATGTGATGGGACATTTCAAAGAGTGGAGTCCATGGAGAAAGTTTTGGAGAACACAGCATCTTCTATCACCACTCTTTCTACTACCGTAAGTGAATTACTGAAAGAAAGTACATTGCATAAAGAAAAGATTCTACGGTTGGAAAAAAAAGTCACCATTTTACAACAAGAAAACAAGCAGTTAAAAGACACATGCATAGGGATGCAGAATTATAAAAGGAGATGGGACCTCAGGATTTACGGTGTCAAAGAAACTGGGCTGAACAAGGAGAATGATGTAAGAGAGGCTGTTATCAAGATCTTTTCCAAAGTATCGCCAAAGATTGCGCACAAACTCCCAGATGTCGTGGATTCGGTGCACCGACTGGGACAAAAAAGAGGCGACGGTCGACCCAGAGTGATAATTGCACAGTTTGCCATGCGTCTTTACCGAGATACAGTGTGGAGAGATGCTAAAGAAAATTCGTACCTGAAAGAAAACCAGCTACAAATCAAGGAAGATTTGTCTTCAGAAGATCGAGCCGCAAGGAAAAGAGCATGGCCACTGGTGAAACAAGCGAGAGAAGAGGGCAAGAAGGCTGGTTTTCGAGGAGGATTTGCCTTCATCGAAGGAGTGCGTGTCAGTGTCCCTGACACCTGAGATGTTGACAACTGCTATGAGCAGTCAGAACTTTATCGGGAAAAATGCAACTGTCTAAAATTTGAAGAAATTATTGTTTCGTGTTTTCTCAATTTTACACTCTTTATCCTAAGGTAATTCTCTTTTATTTTTGTTTATTAGTTCCATTTAGCGATTTCTGCATACGGGTTCGGTAAGTTTAAGTTAATTTCTTTAAATGTTCGAGGCATTCGTGACGCTGTTAAAAGAAAGGCTATTTTTCTTTTTGGAAGACACACAGAAGCTCAAGTCCTTTTTTTTCAAGAGACTCATTCATGTGACTCTGATTCGAATTTCTGGAAAACCCAATGGGGAGACTATGCTATTTTTTGTCATGGATCCAATCACTCGGCAGGTGTGGCAATTTTCTTTAATAAGTTTAAAGGCAAAGTTTTGGAAACTTTTCGTTCAGACAATGGAAGATGGATTATTTTAACTGTTAAATTGGACAATTCTACACTCATAATTTGCAACGTATACGGATATAATGTCAGAACACATAATTTAGAACTGTTTAAAAAGATTGGTGATACAATAATAGATTTAAAGAAGAAGTACAAAGATGGAAATATAATTATAGGTGGTGATTTTAACGATGCCCCAAATGATGCTGTTGATCGTTTCCCATCTAAAATTAATTCTACATTTTCAGATTTATATTCCTTTATAACTGATAAGTTGCAAATTTTAGATGTATGGAGATATTTGAACCCCAATTCCCTTGAATATACTTGGAGTAATGGGTCTTTTTCTTTAAAATCAAGAATAGATTTTTGGCTAATTCCACATGATTTAATTCAACATGTTTCAGAAACTAAAATTATTTGTGCCCCTCTATCAGATCACAAATTAATATCGATATCATTTGATGGGTGTAAAGGTAAGTCAATTCGCGGATATTGGAAATTGAATAACACCTTACTTTCAGACAGTTACTTTGTGAAACAAGTTAAACTGTTAGCAAATGTTTTTAATGATTATAGTTTAAATTTTACACAAAAGTGGGAACTCTTTAAATTTAAAGTTAGAATAATTGCTATGAAAAGAGGTAAAGAATTAAAAAAGAACAAACTTAAAAAAATTACAGAAATAACTGATAAACTTAATTCATTAATTAAAATAAACTCTCTATCAGACGACAACAAAGCTGAATTATATTCTCTAAATTTAGAACTAGATAAACTGTATACAGAATTAGCTAAAGGTGCCTATGTGAGATCAAGAGCTAAATGGCTAGAGGAAGGAGAGAAAAATACCAGCTATTTTTTCTCCCTTGAGAAAAGAAATTATAATAGAAATTCTATTTCATCCCTGAAAATAAATGAAAGTACTTCCAATAACCTTTCAGATATAACATCGTTTATTTTTACATTTTATGAAACACTTTATACTTCTAATACTGACAATGAAAAAATAACAGACTTTTTGCAAACAGTTGAACATTCTGTCCCAATAGTTTCTAATGATTACAGAGAATATTGTGAGGGTGATATTTCCAAATTTGAGATTTCTAAAGCTCTTTCCTCCATGAAAAAAGGAAAATCCCCTGGGACAGACGGATTAACTGTTGAATTTTATTGTGCCTTCTGGGACATGATAGAAAATCCTTTATTCAATATGTATAAAGAATGTGTAGAACAAAAAGAATTGAGTTCAACAATGAAACAAGGTGTTATTAGCTTAATTTTAAAACCAGATAAAGATCCTTTAATAATAGACAATTGGAGACCAATCACTTTATTAAATGTTGATTATAAAATCTTAGCCCGGGTTTATGCTACTAGATTAAAAAGTGGATTAAGTGACATAATAAATGAATCCCAAACTGGCTTTATGGCAAAACGCCACATTAGTTCAAATATTAGACTGGTACTAGATTTACTAGATTATAAACAATTTGTCAATTCAGAAGCACTTATTTTGTTTCTTGATTTTTATAAGGCATTTGACACAATTGAGCACCAGTTTCTGTTACAGGGTTTACATATGTTTGGTTTTGGAAATAAATTTATTCAGACTGTTAAAATGTTTTATAAAGGTATCAACAGTTCAGTTATAGTACAAAACAATACAACAAAAAGATTTTTTATCAATAGGGGTGTGAGGCAGGGTTGCCCAATTTCTCCATTTTTGTTTCTGACTGTGGTGGAATTATTAGCAATTAGTATAATTAAAAATCCAAATTTGAATGGCATAACTTTATTTGATAGAGAAATAAAAATATCACAATTGGCGGATGATACAACTCTATTTTTGAAAGATAAGTGTCAAATTAAAACTGCAATTGATTTAGTTAAAGTTTTTTCAAATGCCTCAGGTCTTCATTTAAATATTAAAAAATGCGAGATTCTTCCAGTGCATGATTCTGGTGAGCAGTTGTTGTTTAATATTCCAGTTAAAGAATGTGTTAAATATTTAGGAATATTTATATCCAAAAACTTATTAGTGAGGCAGCAACTTAATTTTAACAACAAAATTAAGAAAACAAAAATGATTTTTGACAACTGGTTAAGAAGGGATCTTTCCTTTTTAGGTAGAATTTTATTAACAAAAGTGGAAGGAATGTCCAGATTTATTTTTCCAGGACTGTCTTTATTTATTCCTGATTCTGTTGGTAAAGAAATTAATAAATTATTAGTAAATTTTTGTTGGAAAAACAAACATCATCAGATTAAGAATTCTGTATTGACTGAGAAGAAATGCAATGGAGGTTTTGAGATATTAGATTATATAATTATGAACAATACATTTAAAGTTAATTGGATGAAAAAATGCGCAATTGACCCTGATTCATTATGGTTTTTTATTCCACATGGTATATTTAAGAGGGTGGGTGGTCTTGAGTTTCTTTTGACCTGCAATTTTTCACCGTCAAAATTACCAGTAAAATTATCTAAATTTCATGAGCAAGCACTGTTGGCTTGGAAACTTTGCTTTGTGCATAATTTTTCTCCTCACAAAATGAAAATTTGGAATAATGAATTGATTACTGTTAAAGGAAAGAGTTTATATTTGGAGAAATGGTTAGAATACGGGTTGGTATACGTAAGTGATTTATTTGATTCATCTTTAGGGATTTATTCATATGAATCATTTTTATCTAAGTTCAATTTTCCTGTTAAATTTAAAGAATTTTCGACAGTGATCAAAGCTATCCCCTCGGGACTTGTTAATTTAATGTGCAGTCATTTGGCTTATTATAAGATAGATAATAAAGAATGCAATTTCCTGATAAATGGTAAAAATATATTTGACAAAAAATGTTCTAACAAAGACATAAGGCAAGTATTTAATGATAAAAGTAGAACTATTCCAAGAGGAAAATTTTATTGGAATTCTTTATTATGGGAGGTTAATTGGAAAAAAGCATGGCTGCTACCATACAAATTTTGCATTTCAAATAAAGTTAGAGAAATTCATTTAAAAATCTTACATAAAATATATCCAACCAATGTGCTACTTTCCAAATTTTCAGATGTTGAGAAAGAATGTTTATTTTGTAAAAGCAGTGAGGAATCCTTATGTCATTTGTTTGTTGATTGTCAGAGTGTGCAATTATTTTGGAAAGATTGTTTTTTTGATTATTCTGCTAAAAATAATATGTTGATAACGTTGAATGCAAAAGAAATAATTTGTTATTTTGAAAACGATGATAAACAAATTAGCAATTTTGTTAATTTCATTATTTTAAATGGTAAATTCTTTATCCATAAATGTAGACTTTCAAAATCTCCTCCTTTATATAAAGTCTTTGTCAACGAACTTACTCTATTAATGAAGTCTCTCAAAGCTGTTAAAAATTCAAAAGCTCTGTCTATTGTAAGCTATTATGAATCTGTTTTTGGCGTCTTGTGAATGTCTTCCATTTGTATTTTTAATTTTTTGTTTATTTATTTGTTTGTTTTTTATTTGAAGTTGAATTATCTTTGGAATTTCTGTTAATTGCCTGTTTTTGCTGTATTTGTACTAATGCATAATTAAAAAAAAAAAAAAAAAAAAAAAAAAAAAAAAAAAACCAGCTTGAGGACCATCACGACTGATTACATGCATCTCAAAAGCAGCACACACACTCACAGTCTTCGCAGCGACATTATCATCTGTTATGTGTTCTCTGTTGTGACTTAGTCAACGGTTTCTTTTTGTTCCAGTTTTTCAGTGTGTTTTGACCTCAGCCTTATGGTTTGTTTTTCCGTGTTTGTTGTTTACTTTGCGATCACATGCCTACTTTGACTTTTTATTAAATACTCTGCACTTGGATCCTCGCCCCGTTGTCTTCGTCTCACCACCCCGAACGTGACAGAATGTCGCTGCGAAGACTGTGAGTGTGTGTGCTGCTTTTGAGATGCATGTAATCAGTCGTGATGGTCCTCAAGCTGGTGTGTGAGCAATCAGTTGTGATTTGACGCAGGAGTGTGTGTGTCTGCTGCATGAGTGGAATTGTAGTCCACCACATGGCCGATCTGTAGTTCCCGGAAGTGTGAACCTGATCTCTGACAGGGGAGAGATCGCTGGTGATCGTGACATGTTCCCTCTTGTAATGTTGCCATGTCTACACATTTTTGTATTTGTCTTTGTGCTTGCTGTTTAGGCCTGGCTAACAAATTATATAAGCTAATATACCTTTTAGTGATGTGTTTATTTCATATGATTTTGTATTTATCATTTAGTTAAATTTATTTAGACCTATTTTTGTATGTTGTTTCTTTTATATATCAATACCAGACCATACGAATTCCTTAATGGTTTGTTTTTCTCTGTGCTGAGGGTTATTATTGAGAGCATCATCTCTCAAATCATCTCTTCATACACAAGAGAATTCCCTAAATTATCATTCAAAGTGTGTACAGAACAAGACTTGCTCCTGAAATTGGATGATTGACACTGTTGTAACCATAATAACTTCCAGACGTCTCTTGTGTTTGGTATCTGCTATTTTGACCAGTTTAATATCTTCAAACTCTTTCTGTGGTCTGCTTCTCAACTAAACCAGAGACTTTGTGTTTGGTTTATACTTTGAATGCTGCTTCACAGTGAGCTCTCATAGTGTTGCCATGTCCAATTATTATAATCATCTTTCAGCTTGTTGTTAGGGTTTGGCTGATAAACCAATCAAGCTTATAGAGTTATTACAGTGGTCAGATGCAGGTAGTGATAATCTGACAATTTTGACAATTAAACAACTTGTTCTTGTTTGTTGCTTTTTTTTAGCATAATCTGGCAATATGAATAAATCAGGGCTCATTCCTCTTTCATTGTGTTCTCTTCTTTTGTGCAGATAGTTACTATTGAGCGCATACATCGTTTATGATGTGCGTTAAAATACGTCACTAACAACACTTTCAGTTCGGTTGTGCAGAATTTCTGTACAATCTCAATCTGGCTTCAAAGGTTTTCTATAAAATACATTTTCTCATTTCAGTGAAACATTATGATGTTCGTTTCAGTTAATTTCACATGCTTTCATGTGCTCTGCAGCCTCTGCATTTTTGCACGAGGCATTTTGTGGATAAGAAACTGGTCTGATTAGATTTCCCACATTTCTTGCTTAAAGGTCCTGTGAAATTAAAATAAAGCTTTTAGATGTTAGTAAGGGTGCTTTCACACCTGCCTTAGTTCGACTGAATCGCACTAGAGTTCGTTTTCCCTCTTTGTGCGGTTCGTTTGGGCAGGTGTGAAAATAGCAATCGCATTCAAGTGCGCACAGACAAAAATGGACCAAACAAACGTTCCGAGACCTACTAAAGGTGGTCCTACACTCTCAGAAAAAAAAGGTACACGATCGTACAAATAATATTCCTTGAGGAACAGTTTTGTACCTTTGTAAAAACTGTACCTTATATGGTACTGAAAAGACCTCTTTTGATACTGTTTGGTGCCTTTTATGGTACAACTGAAATGAAGGTACACAATTGTTCTCATGTAAAAGGTATACAAAAGTGTTGAACAACTCCTTCTTTATTACAGTATCTATGAAAATAAAAATGACTGGAAAGGCAAAGTGTTTTTTATGAATAATTTCCATGTTAAAACAAGAATCATCATTATAAAGTATATGTTTAAAGATACCTATAAACATAATTTTTTAGTTCTATAATACAATAATACAAAACAACTGGTAAAACATAAAACTATAGGTACTGTAAACTAAACATTTAAGGCATTTTAATGAATGTTTGGTAAGCATTTTTGAGAATGTTAAGGTACAAAGTGTCTTGTCACTGTGGTGGTACCTTTCACAAAGTATACAATATTGTATCGGCAGGTTTTTAAAAACAAAGGTACATTTGGTTTCCCATGGTACAAATCATGACCTTAAAAGGTACAAATTTGTTTCTTTTCTTAAGGTACAATTCTGTCCCATAAAAGGTTACTGCCCCAGTGAGAAGGGTTTGTACCTTCTTTGGTACAACATTGTATCATTTTTTCTGAGAGTGTATCTTAAGGGGTTTGAAGGAAAAATATTTGTTTACAGCACTTTACCAACAGATTTAAACAGAGAGAGAGAGGGGAAAACATTCCCTGATTAGTCGTTGGTAATATTTCCGAAAGATGACCATGTCACAACTTAAGTTAACTAAATTAATTCACACCTCCTCCTACCGCCTTTGCCGACTGCAATGCATTAAACATTGTTTTCCAGCCGCAGCTGTGCTTCATTCTCAAAATGTATAGTTTGTCTTAAGTGATGTATACAAACTATATAGTACACTATGACCAGGGATACAATCAGCCAGTGTCGCGACATTGTGTGTCTGCCAGTTTGTTTACTTGAGGGATTGGCATTTTCCCACATGTTAATTCTGGCCATTCGAAAAGCAGTTTAGGAAGAAATACATTCAATAACATCTATATATATATATATATATATATTTTCTGGCCAATAAGTGATGTGTATTTTGTCACATGACTGCATTTTGGTTCTTTTCAACTGGTTCGGACCAAAGCAATCAGAGTGGTGTGAAAAGAACCCAAACAGTAGAAAAATGCTACAATGTATGATTTGATGCCCTTGGTCCAGACCAAATGAACTGATGTGGGAAAAAAAAGCACCCTCAGACTAGGGACATCTATTGTGCTCCAAAACAGTGACAAAATTCCCTTTTAGAACATATTAAACTGATATAAACCTCCAAAGCTTTTTGTCACTTTCGCCTAAATGGATCAGCAGTTTTTTCCACATCACCTCTTACTTCAGTTTCTCATCAAATCTTGACCAATCGAATGCTCTCTAGTATCTGACATCCCCTGCCCCCTTCAAGAGGCTCACGCCCCCACTCTCACTGGCAGAGCTGCGAATAAAACACTATAGGCTGTTTTTTAAAACAGGAGGGACTACTCTATGCCCCACCCTCCGTTCATGTTTCAGTTGAAATTACATCAAATATCTAATAAAAATGCATATTTAAAAGCATTTCATGAGACCTTAAAAGGAAAATATAGTCTAATTTGAGCTTTCAGCAAAGTTTGTTTAAAAGTGCTATTTCTCCAAACATTACGTATAAAAGAAAAGGCCTCAGTGTTTGGCATTTTGTAAATCCGATTCAGAGATCAACCCTTGTTTCTGTTTTGAATTACATCTCATATGGGTTGCAAATTAAAATGTCAGAGCTTTTGAGCTCAGTGAATTTTTTTCAAACCTAATGAGGTAAAGGTCCTTGCGATCAATGCCATCCAAACAAAACCAGAAACTACAGCCAGATTTAAAGACACAGAAATGTGGACATCCAATTTCCATTAAGATCCCTGATTATCCAGCCCGCTGTGTTTGCTCTTTGACAGAACTGAGAAAGAATATTTACTTGAATTTCGATTGCAGTGTTTATTACAGCCATAAAGGCTTTTGTCATTGTAGAATACATGATCACCACCCAGTCACCAGAGAGTTATTTTACTGTACGCACTTAAGCGGGTTGGAAACGTAATTTACTCTCGTTGTTCCTTAGTGGCAATAAAAGCTTAATTTTATGCATCATAATTTGACCTGCTGTGATTAACAGCCCTGATCGAATGGCCCATCCATAAAGCTCAAGCTGAGGAACATCAGACATGTGATTCGATCAGGTCATCTAAAAACAGTATCAGAGACATCGTGGAGACTGGGTTTTTGTTCTTTTATAGTCAAATCAATCAAAGCCTCACCTTGAAGTGTTCTCATTATGTCAATATGGCATATCAAGATTTCACATTGTGGAATAATGCAAGCAGTTGCATGATAACCGCATCCGGATAGTATTCATAGCACTTCACCTTTTCTACATTTTTTTTTTGTTACAGCCTTATTCCAAAATGGGTTAAATTTATTTATTTGGACAAAATTCCACACACGTACTGACAATGTGAAAAAAGATTTTTTGAAATGGTTGCAAATTTATAAAAAATAAAAAACCTGTTGTAATTCATCTGTGGTAAATTAATTTGATTGGATATAATTTGAAAAGACAAATATCTATCTAAGACATCTGTCTATATAAGGTCCCAGGGTTGACAGTGCGAGCACAAACCAACCATGAAGACAAAGCAATTGTCTTTAGACCCCCAAGACAGTATTGGCTCGAGACACAAGGCTGGGGAAGGTTACAGACAAATTTCTGCTGCACTGAAAGTTCCAATGAGCAAAGTGGCCTCCATCATCCGTAAGTGGAAGGACTCTTCCTAGAGCTGGCCGGCCATCTAAGCTAAGTTATCGGGGATGAAGGGCCTTGGTCAGGGAGGGGATCAATAACCCGATGGTCACTCTGTCTGAGCTCTGGTCTGGAGAGAGGAGATCCTTACAGAAGAACAATCATCTGTGCAGCAATCCACCAATCAGGCCTGTATGGTAGACTGGCCAGACGGAATCCACTCCTTAGCCGGTAATTGCCAAAAGGCATCTGTAGGACTCTCAGACCATAAGAACCAAAATTATCTGGTCTGAGGTTCAGACTAAAGTTGAACTCTTTGGAGTGAATGTTTGGAGAAAACCAGGCACCACTTATCACCAGGCGAATACCATCCCTACAGTAAAGCATGGTGGTGGCAGCTTCATGCTGTGGGAAAGTTTTTCAACAGCAGGAACTGGAAGACTAGTCAGGATAGAGGGAAAGATGAATGCAGCAATGTAGAGAGACATCCTGAATGAAAATCTGTTTCAGAGATCTCTTGACCTCAGACTAAGACGACGGTTCATCTTTCAGCAGGACAATGACCCAAACACCATCAAAATATCAATGGAGTTGCTTCACAACAAATGTCCTTGAGTGGCCCAGTCAGAGCCCCGACCTAAATCCTATTCATTCATTCATTTCTTTTCGGTTTATTCCCTTTATTAAACCGGGGTCGCCACAGCGGAATGAACCACCAACTTATCCAGCATATTTTTACGCAGCGTATGCCGTTCCAGCCGCAACCCATCTCTGGGAAACATCCACACACACTCATTCACACTCATACACTACGGACAATTTAGCCTACCCAATTCACCTGTACCGCATGTCTTTGGACTTGTGGGGGAAACCGGAGCACCCAGAGGAAACCCACGCAACCACGGGGAGAACATGCAAACTCCACACAGAAATGCCAACTGACCCAGCCGAGGCTCGAACCAGCGACCTTCTTGCTGTGAGGCGAACGTGCTACCCACTAGGCCACCGTGGCGCCCCTAAATCCTATTGAATTTGTATATATTAAATTTAAAATATAATAATAAAAAATGTATGTATTTAAAATTGTAAAGTTTATACATAATTATTTTATACAGTGGATGACAACCATATTTGAGTGGTTTACAATGTGAGGGTGAGGACACATTAGCGATCGCTTAGTAATTTTTAGAAAAATGAAAATGGATAAATTATTATATTTTATCCATAACTTACAAAAGATTAAAATAGTTACATTAAAATAATGAATATTAAGTTAATATTAATATAAATTAATAAATGACTATAAAAAATATGGTTGTTGGACTGTTTTGTCTGTCATTTTTTGTGTTGTCAATATGCTGGTGTATAGGCCTATGGTTGTGTTTCTGCTGTTGCATGCAACGTTTGTATATTATAACCACCTCAGAAAATAGCAAGGGTCACAAGTCACTGAAATTGTTATTTTGGGAGTCGCGGGCTGAAAAGTTTGGGAACCCCTGTTCTAAAACACAATGCAATGCAAAACAAACTGGTAAATACTGCAATATATATAAAAAACAATATTGTGTAAATGAACACTGTGTATGTATATACTGTAGTTTTTATTTTTATAGGAATATTATGGATTTAGTAAACATCATCTGCCTAGTATGAATATTCTGTCTATGAGATGGCGTGTCTATGAGGTGTGTGTGTGATTCATTCATTAGTCTGAGCTTCTTTTTGTACTTGAAAGCCCTACAATTAAATACATCTAAAAAATAACCTAATTTGAACCTGCGCGGACCGACCTACCGCTGTGATTATGCTATAGAGGAATTTTTAATTAGGACCTTATTAAGAGCTTGACAACAAACATGATTCAATTTGAAATCTGCATGTGGATGGTAATTACAGCTCACATTTCTGCATAAACTTGATTGAGTCAAGGACTTTCTGAAGAGACCTTCAAACATCCTTACGTCTGCATGAGCTGCAATCCGGTTACCGAACTTATCTGTCCTCAGATATACATCCTGAAACTTCAAAGAGATTGTGCAAATATGGAATTTCATATCTGAGTGTTGCTTTATTTTAGTCCAAATATTTAGTCAAGACAAGTCACGTTTATTTATATAGCGCTTTATACTATACGTCTGGTTTTAAAGCAGCTTCATGTTAATAGAACAGGAAGTATGAAAGTCTACTGTATATATTATTCGATTTCAAACAAATCCAATTTCAGATTTAAAGGAGAAGATAATGGAGTCGTTTTTCAGCTCAGCTTAGTTCAGTGTTGTTTCAGTTCACTTCAATAGCTGCCAGAGTTGCAAAGTTCATCAATTATGAAACAAGTTCAGTTTTAAGCAGTTGTACAGAAGCCAATGGTGATATTATTTAGCTCAATTCATTCCAAATGTTTTTTCTCATCCAGTAATGTCAGTGTATGGCAAACTGTTTTTACTTTTAAACAATAAAATATACTAGTATATATTTTTTTTATGGTTCTAGTAGTTTTTGTTTCTTTAGATACTTGTCTCTTTTACATTAAGTACTAATTCCAGAGGCCACCTTGATGTCAAAATGGCATCAAAAAAGCTAATCAAAACCTTGACATCAACAAATTAACAACAATAAAAAAGTTTTATTCATCTGAATGTTAAAACTAAAATTTACATTGGATTTTGTACACAATGCATGTAGGCCAGCAGCCATTAAACTATTCCTTGTCTTTTTTTAATGTGTGTATTTAAGCTCAAATCAATATCAAACTGAAAGTTTTAACATCTGATTTTGTGCTGGCTGTGCTTAGAATAAAATGGTTGTAATTATTGATTGTATTACTATAAGCTGAACCCTGGCTGATTTAAATTGAAAATGATTAACATTTAAAAACATTTGATATTTTAAAAGCCATCAAAAAGTCATTGGTAACATTAATAAAATAACTTAGAGTTATGCAATATTAAATAAGGAGGGAAATAAAAATGTAATTTCACCATTATGGTATGAATTTTCAGTCCTTAAAAAGAAACTTTCAGTGAAAAGTTCTTAGAATCATTAAATGATTCCTCATATTTTAAAAAAATTAGTTGTATTAATATAAATTGGCAAAAAATGTACTTTATTAGAATTGTTGAAATTATGTATTGTCGCCGTTTTCCAGTTATATCAGTTTGAATGATGACAGGAATGAATTCATTTATGTTGAAAATAGCCTGTAATAAATCAGGAAAACAAGATAAGGTCAAATTAATTAATTCTTACACTCTTTTCATTTGTATTTGTTGGTCAAAGTTCAATTTTTCTGATGAAGTAGAAAAAATATATATAATTCTGAACATAATAATCATGATTAATAGTTTAGCCTAGGGGTCACCAAACTTGTTCCTGGAGGTCCGGTGTTCTGCAGATTTTAGCTCCAACCCTAATCAAACACACCTGAACAAACTAATCAAGCTCTCACTAGGTATACTTAAAACATCCAGGCAAGTGTTTTGAGACAAGTTGGAGCTAAACCCTGCAGGGACACCGGACCTCTAGGACCGAGATTGGCGATGCCTGGTTTAGCAAGCCTACTCCAGTCCTGAGCATTTTATGGCCCCCGGCCACATGAGGCCCGCTGAACTTCTTTGATCGACCTGCGTGAAGTATTTATTTAATTTAAATTCAATCGCAAACAGGGCCTTGCAATGCGCAGGTCTGATATTGTGAGTCAACCAAAGGAGACTTTCATTTACGTATAGTGTCTTTTGCATGCTCAGTTTTAACTCACGGCTGAACTACCATAGTACAATGCATCTTTTGAGAAAAGAACAATGTACTGACGAGTGTTTCTCAAAACCCGTAGTTTATCTGTCACAGATCCATCATTTGAATCATGTTAGTTAAAACGCCCATAATGATGCTCTTCACGGGGTGGAGTAACAACTTATTTAGAGAAGAACCCCATAATTTCTTTGTGCAAATTACATTGTTTTACACGCACACACATTTTAAAAATAATTTAATATTAGTTTTGGTAAAAACATGCACTTGTTTTCCATAGTAATTGAAATATAAATGGCACATATAGGCCCACTGTTTCCTTTACAAATATTATTGAGAATATCCAATATTCTATTCTAAATTAACATAAAGTCACTTGCAAAAGCTAACACATATGCTAATATCATTTATAAATCATATAAATGAATAAATAAATAATGAGGCTATTTATTAAGAAATGAAATTTAATTCTTATTATTAATTAAGTAACAAAAATATATACTTTAATATTAATAATAATAATGATGATGACAATTATTTATTATTATTATTATTGTTGTTATTATTATTATTATTATTATTATTATTATTATTATTATTATTATTATTAAAGTAGGATATTGTTTATTTATTTCTTGATATGTCTACTTTTACAATTTGACACATAAAAACCACTGCAGAAGCGTTCTAACCAACAGGCCCATGTTGGTACAGTACAGATACTAAAATAAATAATTAACCTACTATAAATTTAAACAACTGATGTATGCAATTTTTTTGTTTTCACAAGCTTTGGAGACATAATGTAATTTCCGCTTTAAAATAACAGGTCACCTATAGCTTTCATCCTGAACCACGACTGTGTTCAAAATGACATCAATGTTTTCAAAGTGCGCTGCGAAGCGAGCACAACTGTAAACATGAAGATAGCTAAAACTGAACTTTTAAAATGCTTTTAAAGCAAATTACACCTGAGAGAGGTGACTTTTTTTAAATCATTCCAAGTTTAAATGTTTGAATGTTCTAAATGAATAGAGCATAGGAGGATAACTGGGAATAGCTCACAGCCAGGAACTAAGTTTCTAACTACAGCTCCAGAGGTGTAGTTGCAAGCACAGAAGTTTGCGACGAAATTTGCGAATGGTCGTTGAAACGACGGATTTGGCAAACTATGTTTGTAACAAAGTAACTTGTAACCTTAGTTGGTTAACGATGGTTTTCGTGAACACAGCAGCTTCACACTTTGTATGGAATTACACAGTAATAAAGGTAGACTAATTACCTCAGATTAACAATTTAACAAATGCAGATACAGATCCTTTCTCAGCGATGATCATTAAATCCACCTCACATTCAACCTGACTTCAGTGCACTTGTTCAGCCAAACACAGGCAACAATTCTCTCACTGAACATTAAAAAAATAATAAATGAATGAAAATTAACTAAAGTGAAGCAATCAAACAAACAAACCTGTGACATTTTTATAAAGTTGATATTGTGATGCTGGTCTTTTTTTATACTTTTATGAATAAATATTTGTAGTCATTATTCAATATTTATGAATGTTTATTGGGTATGGGTAGTTATCAGAATGTTGTTGTTTTTTTTTTGTTTTTGTCTTTTAACAAATTAACTGTATTGATCTTGCCCTCTAAAACAGCCCCAGAGTCTAACGTAGACCCTTGGAAGAAAATAATTGCTCACCCCTGGTTCAATTGGTATGATTGAGTTCATGTGACAACGTTTTTTTTTTTACTGACTAAAACTTAACAAAAACAAAGGAAGATTGACTAAGCATAAAAAGTAAAACATTTGTCATAGATCTTAGACTCAACAATAAAAAGGCTAAAAAACAATCAACACTATTTTTGATCTCAATTTTAATCTATTACTGACAAAATCATTGTGGACGTGAAGTAAACATCTCAACCTGTTCCTTGGCCGTTCTCTTCAGTGTGTCAGAGAGATTGAAGACGTGCGTTTTGCACATCTGATATCCTGTAACCCCTGCCTGGTGATTTATTGAAATATGTGGCTAATGTTCATTTATAGGGCAACCCAAAGGTCGTGTTCATAAATCTGCCTGCTGATTAGCTGCTCACTATTTTCAATTAACGAACTTTAATCACTTAGTGTGCGCGATTAAGCTAAAGTGTGGCTGATTGAGAATATTACATTCTGTGGACTACAGTAAATGCTTTTTCTTTTTTACATGTATTACTTTAGCAGATGTTTTTATCTTAAATGACTTATGAATTAGGATGATGTTACAGGAACTATTCAGGAGAACAAACAACATTCATAGCACACGATTTTGGGAAATATTAGATAAGCAAACAAGCTTGAAGAGAGAGGACGTTTAAAACAAAATCTGATTAAAAATAAAGCAGAACTGTAGTTCGTTTTTTCCAAGAAAAGTCATTCATTTTCCATTCGAAATTTGTGATCAAACCAACATGAACGCATTTGATAAATCAAAGGAGACAGAAAAAGGACAGAAAAGACTTTGTTGTTCCATAAATTCAGATTTCTAAATGCCTGTTTTTTGTTCATTTTGTTTTATGATGAAAAGACGTCGATGAAAAGATAGCTGTGATTATTTCAACATGAAGTGTCAACTGAACAAAAAAAGACTTGATTAAAATGTAGCATTGCGAAAAATATATCTTTACCAATATTTTTCCCCCACAATAGTCAGCAATATACTACAAACCTTAATGAGTTTTTTGCTTGTGGTTGCCAGATGTCAAGAGCCCAATCAGATCGTTTCACTTAAAAGAATACATTTTCTGCCTGGTGTTTTGTTTAATCTGTGCAATTTGGCAACCATTTAAATGTACACTGCAGTGTATGTTTCGAAAATACAAACACACATGTCAGATATTCTGCTCATATGAAAGTCAAATAGAGACAGTTTTTCTAAGCTTCAGAGTCATTTTCATTTTCCAAGCAAATGGTGTGATCAAATAAACTAGTACACATTCATTTAATCAGTAACACTTTACAGTAGAGTTGTATTATTTCAAGTTAATGAGTTTGCTAACATGAACAAAGAATGAACAATACATTTATTACAGTATTTATTCAGCTATGTTTTAATGTTAGTTAATTGAAAGAAAGTCGTCCATTGTTAGTTCATGTTAACTCACAATGCCAAGATTGGAATTTAATAATGGATTAGTAAATGTTGAATTATGATTAATAAATGCTATACAAGTATTTTTTTCATTATTAGTGTTACCTATTAATAAAAATGGCAGAAAAATTCAGAAAATATATTTATATTGTAAAAGGTCTAAGTCTGTTTCAGCTTATTATTATTTAGGAACTAGTTCCATGGATTTCCATAGATGTTTACTCAATTTTTCCCTTCAAAATATTCCTTGAATAATCTTTTCAAGACCCAAACTTGACTCCAGAGACTGAAATATCGTCTGGATTTGTGTTAACTAGTGCAGTTATCATTAGTAATTCTGAATGTTGACTGGAATTAAGAATAACCCTTAATTTAGTGATTTTAAAATATGTTTGTGCAGACAAAATGCAATAAACATTTGTACTTAACTAAGAGAAAACTTAGTTAGGAGTGAAATATTACTCAACTATTTAAACTTAAAAGATTTTACAACTTCGATATTTTTGCTTTTATAATATTTTATTTGATACAATCTTTACGGTGTTTATCAAATTTAATCATGATAAATCAGGATAAATTTTGATTTTATGTGTTTCTTGAGCATCAAAGAAATCAGCATATTAGAATAAGACTGGATTAATATTGAACATTTAGCATTGAATCACAGGAATAAATGAAAAATACAAAACATATTTTAAATTGCAATGTTTTCTCACAGTACCCATTTCTGGGCACATCGAAATACGTAACTGGAGGTACGTCTGCTCACAGTTTTTGCAAATCCACCAGTGGCCACTGTGTAACTGTGACCAACTGACTGTGACCACTGTGACCAACTGACTCTCTCACCCCTATCCCTTAACCCAACCGATAGTGTTTTCAAAAGTAATCTACAATAAGAAAATCATTCATGGCTATGTGATTTCACAATTTTTTCAGCCTATTATTTGTTTATTACTTTTTTTTTTGCTTTTGTTTTACCTGGTTTCTGGAACTGTTCTTCTTTACTGGCGTACGCAGAGAGCTGGTAACCCCAGAAAAGCTGTCCATCCGGAGGAAAGAGCTAAAAGGAACAGAAGCCTTTGGCGGCATCACACCGCCCTGTAGTTTTCATTTTAAAAATGAAATGCAGCAATGCGTACCTCTGGCAACATAATTCGCAATCTCCAGAAACGTAGACAGGGGTGCGTATCCACAATGAGTCTGTGTTGGAAATAGTGGTAACCCTTTAGAATAATGGTCCATTAGTTAATGAATATACTAACATTACATTTACTAGCAAAATTAAGCTTGCATAGTATTTATTAATCATAGTTCAATGCATTATTACCATCCACAGTTGTGCACTGTTAGTTAACATAAATTAACAATGAACCAACCTTCATTCATTCATTCATTCATTTTCTTTTCGGCTTAGTCCCTTTATTAATCCGGGGTCGCCACAGCGGAATGAACCGCCAACTTATCCAGCATTTGTTTTACGCAGCGGATGCCCTTCCAGCCACAACCCATCTCTGGGAAACACATCCATACATTCTCATTCACACACATACACTACGGACAATTTAGCTTACCCAATACACCTGTACCGCATGTCTTTGGAATGTGGGGGAAACCGGAGCACCCGGAGGAAACCCACGCAACCACGGGGAGAACATGCAAACTCCACACAGGAATGCCAACTGGCCCAGCCGGGGATCGAACCAGCGACCTTCTTGCTGTGAGGCGAACGTGCTACCCACTAGGCCACCGTGGCGCCCTGAACCAAGCTTATTTTACTTAAATAACAATAACTAACTTTAACAAAGATGAATAAATACCATCGTAACAAATGTATTACTAATTGTTTCTGCATGTTGGTACACTCTCAGAAATAAAGGTATGCGAGCTGTGACTGGGGTGCCACCTTTTCAGAAGGATTTGTATTTAAAAAGGTCCATATTGGTATACCTCATAAATATATTTTAGTACCTAAAACTTTTAAGAGGAACACTTTTGAACTTTTTAGTTATTAATATGTACCCTTAAGGCATTAATAAGGACCCTTTAGGTACAAATGTTTTAAAAAGGTACAGTTCACATACCTTTATTTCTGAGAGTGTACTTACATTAACTAACATTAACTAATGGACCATTGTCAAAGTGTTACCAAAAAGTATTACATTCCTACAAAATATACAATTATTTAAAGGAGTGCACAATCTCCACCCCTAAACATACCTCTCTATGGTGGAGGAGCAAATGATGCTAAAATATATGAATGAGATCCTACAAAAATAACGTGAATTAGCACTAATCAAAAATTAATACGAATTGCAGTGAGTTGTATGAAAGTGATTGTCACTGTAGTTATAAAATACTGATTAATTCATTTATACACACAGCAAATTGTGAGGTGTTGAATTTTTGGTGTAAGCCCCTGCAGTGTTATAGTGTTAAAATTTAAGTGTACATTCATTGTTTTCAACACTGATGTGGGTTAAATTGTGATGTTTAACAGTGTGCATTTCTGGTGTTGCCTTTCCATACTCCTCATCGGTGTTAATTTTCAGATTTGAGAGATGACATTCCTGTGTTCAGTAAAATTACTGATATAATTGTATTCTAATTGACAGTCAGTATTTTTTGCTGACTTGTCAACTTGAAAACCATACCACAGCAAATTTTCCAGTGTGCATTTACACCACAGGTGTTGAATTGAACACTTTTCTGGTGTCTATATGAGTCCCACCAGCCAAGTGTCAAGGTTACACTTTCAAAAGTGTTGAATATATACACCTCTGCAGTGTAAAATATGCACACTTTTGAAAGTGTAACATGAACACTTGGCTGGTGGGACTCATATAGACACCAGAAAAGTGTTTAATTCAACACCTGTGGTGTAAAATGTACACTGGCAAATTTGCTGTGCAGATAAGTTATATTGGCATTAACAGTCATTACCAATCCAGCAATGATAACATGACTCGTCTTCTATGTATTTATTATTAATCTGCTGCTATCTATGATCTCCTATAACATAGGATTTAAGTGTTTTGTCCCCCACAAAACAAAAATACTACACTTTTTAGTACAATTACCAGATGATTTATTAAAGGGCTGCTGTCCACTTTGGGTGTAGATAACAATCATTAATCCAATTAGCGATGAGCCACTAGAGCCTGGAGGACTCTGGAGAAACAGGTTTTGTCATTAAAATGATTAAGCCTATATATAAGCATCTCTAACACACATTTATCAGTGATGATTAAAGAAAAACGGTAAGATGGATCTGGTTTCAGAGGGTTTTTAGGAGGTTGGTGAGACGGTGAATAATAGAGATGCTCGTTAAGGATCGTTACAGATTGTTATTGCTCTTGTGTGCGGTTATAAATGTAAAGTGTATGAGAAGTGCCACTCCAGCTATTTCTGTTTCTGCACCTCAGCACTCCAAGAACCAAATCCAGCTCAAATAGCTGTTGACAAACTACTTTCCTGCAGTAAGTGCATACTCTGAAGTACAAAAGTAAGATGAAGTCAGTCATTTTGCTGGAATAAATGTTTTTCTTGGAGACAAATGTGTGCACTCTAAAACCTGATTCTTTAAAGTCAATCCTTCTGTTTATTATTTCCATCTGTTTTGTAATTAGATGTGAAATTTGTTAGTAATTACAAGTTGTACTCTTAAACTTTTCTTAAAGTGATAAAAAGTTTTTATAAATATATAAATGTTTTCTCTGATCATAGTTTATATGACAAAATATAGAATTGTTTTTGAGTCATGCTTTTACAATGAGGTTCAATTAGTTGGTGTTGGATAATATATTTTCTAACATGAACTAAGAATGAGCAGTACGTAAAAATGAATATGCACAAATACTCTTATAAATTTGTTCTTCGTTGTTTAATTATCTTACAACTCACATAACCTGTTTGTAAACCTCTGTTTTAATAATATTCTTTTTCAGTTTTCAGTCTTACTTGTCTTTTTTGTAATTAATTGTAAATTTAACCAATTTTGGGAATCTTGTTCGTGCCACAGGCACCACGGTGGTGTAGTGAGTAGCACTGTCGCCTCACAGCAAGAAGGTCGCTGGTTCGAGCCTTGGCTGGGTCAGTTGGCATTTCTGTGTGGAGTTTGCATGTTCTCCCCGTGGTTGCGTGCGGGTTTCCTCCGGATGCTCCGGTTTCCCCCACGGTCCAAAGATATGCGGTTCAGGTGAATTGGGTAAGCTAAATTGTCCATAGTTTATGTATGTGAATGAGAATGTGTGGATGTTTCCCAGAGATGGGTTGCGGCTGGAAGGGCAGCTGCGTAGAACAAATGCTGGATAAGTTGGCGGATCATTCCGCTGTGGTGACCCCAGATTAATAAAGGGACTAAGCTGACAGGAAAATGAATGAATGAATGTTTGTGCCACTTGTTTCAGGTCATTTCGATCCCTACTTTTGCAATTCTTCAATAGAATTCATATCTGAGAAATAAAGTCAGTGTTTGATAAAGTGTATGATACAAATTTGACACCTTTATTTATCTCACATAAGCGTTCTAGCTCACAATTCCCATTTATCTCTTTCAGTTCTGAGTTTATTTATAATTTTTCTGAGCTGTTTTTCCTCTCTCTATCTTACAATTGTAAAATGATATGCTATTCAACAATTTGGAGTTTAAATCCTGCAATTTGTAACATCTTGCAATTCTGATTTTCTCACAATTGAGAGTTACATGCTGTCTCATAAGTGTAGTTTATTTATAAACTAATTTCGAGAGGATCACGTGCAGGTGATTGCTTGCAGCTGGTCCTGCATTATTCAATCTATGATTCACCAATCAGATGATTCCACTAAAAATACCATAAGTTCCATATCACAGCCATCTTCGTTTTGAAGAATCCCCCCTTCCACCCCTACTCCTCCTCCTTTCCTAGATGGGTGGCACAGCGGCCCAGTGGCTAGCACTGTTGCCTCACAGCAAGGTCCTCACTGGTTCTAGCCCTTACCAAGCCAGCCGACGTTTCTGTCTGGAGTTTACATGTTCTCCCCGTGCTCACGTGGGCTTCCCCCGGGTTCCCCGGTTTCCTCCCACCGTCCAAAAACACGCAACTTAAGTTAATTGACTAATCCAAATCAGCACCATAGACATGCTCCTAGTAAGTAGTTATCTTTTCATAGCAATCACTATCTGTTCATTAGCTACTCGCAGGGGGAGTTCTCGAGATCTACCTGAGCTCAAACTCTCCTCTCGCCTTGCAAACAGGGGGGAGCCCCGGGATCGTGGGTCTTATGAGCTCAGGGCTCTCTCCCGGGACAGCATGCCAAACAAGCTTTATAATCAATCATCAGCTAAGTGTAACTCTTGAATTCTTAGGTTATTTCTTGCATATATCTCATGATTCGGTCTTAATTGTTTTAAGGATTGTCATAACTGTAACACTTGCAACTCAGAGTATCTCAAATGTCTTGAAATGTTTATTTCTTGAAGGGTTTGTAAGATGTCTTGAATTTCCTACTATCAGTCTTGGAATTTTGAGCCTTTTTTCTTAAACTGCACCTATTGTTCTCATAGTCATGAATTCCTATGCTAATTTGCAATTCTTGCATGCTGTAGTTCTTGAAGTCCCGGGTTTATCTCATAAATTAGATTTTTTTTCTCAGAAGTGCAACTTCAGTGACTTTATATCTGGAAATTCTGATTTTAGAGGTTTATAGCTTAAAATTGCAAGACATAAACAAAAATAGTCTACATTGTGACTTAAAACGCATAAGCATGTAAGGGTCCCTTTATTAGTCCGATGACGGAGCTAACAGTATGGGTGAAGGTAAATGCGTGTAAGCCTTTTAGCACATGTGAAAAGAAATATTTTTAATTATGAAAGCATATTTTGATTTGCTTTCATCTCCGAATTTAATCTGACTCCAATTCATTATAATTTAGATATTCATTCATCCAATTTAAGCCGATTACCTTATAGGTTATGATTTGGTCTAATTTAGATTGATTAACCTAATAAATCCTTATTTTCAAGTAATGGTTCATTGCTTACCCGAAGTCG
>CAIGQQ010037704.1:2536073-2601888 GCA_903798035.1 Danio albolineatus | reverse complement strand
TGAAGCTGATTAGAGAGTTTATGGTTTTACTGCCTGGTAGTTCTCGTGGTCTTCTCTCGTGGAATTCCATAATTCTCAGGGTATAATTATTATGGAGAGATATAACCATCCTTACAGCATAAAAAGTTACTTATGAAAGTAATGCATTACAATATTGAGTTACTCCTCAAAATAGTAACTAGTTGCATTACTTGTTACTTTTGAGTTACTTTTTCTCACCTGGTTGAGGCTTGATCCCTTTTAGAACTTGGAGGGAGTTTTTTGTTTGTTTGTTTTTTGTAAATAGTGGAGTTCTGCATTTAACAACACACAGTTTAACCTTCATGTACCTTTAAAAAAAAACACATGAAAAATGAATGTAGAATAATGCTATCTGGTGACACGGTGGCACAGTGGGTAGCAATGTTGCCTCACAGCAAGAAGGTCGCTGGTTTGAGTTTGCATGTTTGCGTGGGTTTCCTCCGGGTGCTCCGGTTTCCCCCACAGTCCAAAGACATGTGGTACAGGTGAATTGGGTAAGCTAAATTGCCCGTAATATATATGTGTGAATTAGAATATATAAGTGGAAGGGCATCCGCTGCGTAAAACATATGCTGGATAAGTTTGCAGTTCATTCCGCTGTGGCTACCCCTGATTAATAGAGGGACTAAGCCGAAAAGAAAATAAATGAATGAATGATTATGCTATATTCTGAGAAAGCCCTGACCCCAGAGCTCTACATGTATATATACAGATTGATAAAAGTTTAAAGTAGGGCTGTGCAATATGGACACAATAATCATATTGCGATTTTTGGAACGAATTTTGCGATTGCAGTTTTATTTGCAATTTTGGCAACTGTTTTTGCTACATACACACTTTCTAAATGTATTCAGTGCACAAGAAGTACATTAAACACTTCACAATGAAATAACATAGTATTACGTTTATTAAATAAAACTAGTAAAATTGTCTTTAAAACAGACAACATAAAATAAATTAAGATTAACTAATCTCAACTGTAGTTAAAAACATACTGTACACAGTAGTACTAACTGCTTGATAAACAAAACTGTAATAAATTGTCTTAAAAACAGACAACATGAAAAAATAAAGATTAACTAACCTCAATTCCAATAAAAACGTAAATCAAAACCACCTATTCAGTTCTCTCACTCAACTTCGTCGTGCATGGTGTGAGCTCTGATTGGTTAACATCTTTATCCCACTCAGCTCTGATTGGTTGACATATTAAAATCAAGCGCACAAGAATGTGAACAAATATCTAAATAAATTAATAAATAAAATTACAGCCTTCGCATGTGCTTAAATCACTATTTTTTTTACGATTGCGCATAATTGCACAGCCCTTCTGTAGTTTAAAGCAATGTGTTTGCTACTTTTGTACTTTTTGTTTTATTATAAAGTCACTGTCCGTTCAGTTAATCCTCTTTTCCTTTACAGCAATTTATTTTTTAAGAGTGAATTAACTAAACTAAACAGTAACTCACATTATTTTTTTTAAAAAGTAACTCAAATATTATTTCTTAATTTTTAAAAATAATACATTATGTAATTAATACTATTATGTAACTCGTATTAATTGCATGAGATTTGTTTGTTTTTTTCTTTTTGTTTTGTGTAGCTCTCAAAGATCATTCATTCATTAATTTTCTTTTCGGCTTAGTTCCTTTATTAATCTGGGGTCGCAACAGCAGAATTAACCGCCAACTTATCCAGCATGTGTTTTACGCAGCGGATGCACCTCCAGCTGCAACCCATCACTGGGAAACACCCATACACTCTCATTCACACACATATACTACGGCCAATATAGCTTACCCAATTCACCTATAGCACGTCTTTGGACTTGTGGGGGAAACCGGAGCACCCAAAGGAAACCCACGCGAACATGGGGAGAACATGCAAACTCCACACAGAAATGCCAACTGACCCAGCCGAGACTCGAACCAGCGGCCTTCTTGCTGTGAGGCGACAGCGCTACTCACTGTGCCACCGTGCTGCTCTCAAAGATGATTTTAATAATAATCATAATAACCGTTATTCTTTTTGGGTTTCTACCAGACGGTGGACAAACATGACTTTTCAGACATTCAGTAAAAGCTGCTGCTATGCCGCCACAGCTCTACAGAGTGATTTAAATGTAAATGTTCAACAATATTTTCCCTGTATGAGCGGTACACACATTATAAAGCAAATACATTATGCATTACTTTATATAACGTTAGGAATGCATGCATATTCCTGCTAACGCTCTTACTAATTCGCATAATATTGCTTTTGCATAATAATGAGAAAACCTTTTTCCCTGTTTGGTTATTGCTTATGAAATTTCTCGAAAAAGTTTCTGTAGAGCTAACACGTACTTTTTTGCCTTAAGGACTTAAGAGCTGTTGGGGTCAAGGTGGCCCGTAGCCTAAAGTAAGTGGGTCACAGAGAGTAATTAAAGTAGCCTGTAATCTGTAATGGCTTTACTGACTGCTGGTGTTTGTTTTTCTGCTGCCCTGCCTCATTTTGGTCATAGTCATTTGTTTTTTGTCTGTCATTGTGAGGGTCAGAGACATGAACGTGTGAGGTGGGGTTAATGTTCTGACCCCTAAATGGCATCTAAAAGGATTTATTAGGCTGACAGGCAGCTCGGTACCTGCCGAGAGGACAAGAACGGCAAAGGGGGACATTATATAATTTTATAGAGAGAGTGTGTGTAACATTAAATGAGTTCATATTAAGCAAACAGTCCATTCCTGGTTGTTTTAAAATAAGAGTTTCATGCGTCATGAAAACGTACTGTAAAAATAAGCCTTTTTTCCCCATTTTTATGACCTCACAAGTAATGGAAAAAGTTCACAAATCAAGCACAACCCCAAGTGAGAAAAAGATGGGACAGTATGGAAAACGCAAATACCAAAAGAAAGTAGTGATATCCAAATTTACTTTGACTTTTGTTTAATTGCAGACAATATGAACACAAAATATTTAATTTTTTTTTTTTTCTGGTCAACTTCATTGTAAATATGCATCCTTTCAGGGCCGTGTACAGACATTTTGAGGGGCAGTGGCCCAAACCAAAAAAAGGTGCACTAAGCGGGTGGGTTCTTCTAATACAAATTTTCCAGTTGTTATAAAAATTGAAAATTGTTATTTATAATAGAAAATTGCTATTTATAATAGATCTGATTTTGATTAGACAGCACTTTTTTGACAACACAAGTTGTCAGCACTTTTAGAAGACCATTGACTGCAATGTGAATTGTAATGAGACTATTTACCTTGTAATGTAACAATCGTCAAAAACTGTTGTCTCCACTTTCCAGAGAGCGGGCACACAGATTGTGAGTGACGATGCGGTATACAGAGTGGGCAGTAAAATATAGAGTAGATTAACAGAATCAGTGGATGTTAAGCAAATCGGTAACTGAACTACAGTCTAAGAGGGGCACCAAAGCCACTGAGTGCAGAGGGGCAGTGGCTCTAGCCACCGGGCCACCCCCCTGTGCACAGCCCCGCATCCTTTCCTGTCATTCAGACCTGCAACACATACCAACAAAGTTAGGACAGGAGCGATTTAGGTCTAGTAATAGGGTAAATTGCTTAAATAATGATGTGATTTGAAACAAGTGATGTTAACAGGTGATTGTGATTATGATTTGGTATAAAGCAGCACCCAAGAAAGGTCTACTCTAGTCCTTCAGGAGCAAAGATGGGCTGAGGATTGCCAGTTTGCCAACAAACATGTAAGACAATTATTGAAATGTTTAAAAAAAATGTTCCTCAAAGAAAGACAGGAAGGTATTTGGATTTCTATAACATAATTAAAAGATTCAAGGAATCTGGAAGAATTTCAGTGCGTAAAGGACAAGTGCGCAAGCCTAAGTTGAACAACCGTGATCTCTGATCTCTCAGGTGGCACTGCATCAAGGATCGTCATCCACCCCATGAGCTCAGGACTACTTTGGCAAACCTTTGTCAAGTACCACAATACATAGTTATACATCACCAAATGTCAGTTTAAGCTGTACTGTGCCTAAAGGAAGTCCTGTGTCAACCGTGAACCATGTTTACATTTAGTTTCCTTATTTCAATATATAAAATTCATTCATTTTCCTTCGACTTTGTCCCTGTTTTATCAAGGGTCGCCACAGCGGAATGATCCGCCATCTATTGCGGCATATGCTTTACACAGCAGATACCCTTTCATTCACAACCCAGCACTGGGAAACACCCATCCGCTCTCACATTTACACACACACGCATACCAATTGTGCTTAACCAATTCATAGCGCATGTCTTTGGACTGTGGGGGAAACTGCAACACCCAGAGGAATCTTACGCGAGCACAGGGAGAACATGCAAACTCCACACTGAAATGCCAACAAGTCCAGCCGGGACTCAAACCAGCGACTTTCTTGCTGTAAGGCCACAGTGCTACCCACTGAGTCAGAGTTCTGCCCACACCCAGATCAGCCAGTTTTATCAGTTTAATTAGTTTTTATCTAGAAGTAACGTTATAATTGACCAATCGGAATCAAGTGTTTCAGAGAACTGTGTAATAAAAATACATGAAATATTCTCTCAAATGTAACCTTACCTTATCAATTTCTGACAAAGAAAAAGGTAATTGATGCTATTTATCTTGTCTAGGCTGTTCTTACAGATAACATTAAGGAAATAATAGCTTTTAGTGGGCAAAAGAATAGAAGTCGCTCAGAGTGTACTTCTCTTTTCATAACCGGCCATAAATGGTTTAGCAATCTTATCAATATTTCACTGTGGAAGTTACAAATCTTCTCAGACGAAATGCTTTGTTGAAGACTTCTCTCACTTTCTCTTCCTCTCACTCTTTATTTTTCCTCCTGTAAATACAACGAGGACCACATGAGTCTTGTAGTCTCAGAGTCCCAGACCTTAATTAAAGCTGTTTGTTTTGTTTTCATCATATTCCATCATTAAGCAGTGAACAGAAATAGGCACGGAAAGGAAAAAAAGAAATTACTGTATGTATTATGGGAATTCCTGCCATGCTGGATCCTAGTTTAATTGGCTCACTTATCAATCTGTGAAAATCAATCATATATGCGAAAATGCAATGTTTCATATCAGTTTAAATAAGGTTAACAAAGAGCATATGCTTCAAGATACTGCCTTTATGTAACCATAATTTCTCTTTTTTTAATCGATTTTGAGAAGTTCGATGTTCTAGAACCGAGTGTGTTTAAATGTCTTCATTTTGGGTGTGATTGAAGTAATTATAAGTCTTGAAATGTTCCACTATGTGATGTTTTTTCCTGCCTTTTTTTACCAGCGAGGCCTGACAGTGGGGAAATGTGACCTGTCTCGATACAAAGAGAATGGCTGATAGAAGATTCAGCACAGATTTCTTCATCAAAGTGACCTCAACTTCCACACGAGTCTGAAATATTAAACATAAAAAAATCAAATATTAAATATTGATAGAAGAAAGTGTGGACACCAGGCTTGTGCGTCATATAAGATTGAGAATGCCTTGAATTTGAGGGAGTAAACAGAATGAAGCACTGTCCCAAAATAAGTTAAAATTGAATTGTTCCAGAAGAGAGAGAGAACATTTAAGTTGAATTAGTGTTTGTTACATTTAAAATGTTGATTTATAGAAAAAAAAAATTATTTTACTTCCCTTTTACTTCTTTTAAGAGTGATCAAGCCATAAAAAGAATGAATGATAAATCATAAAGCAAACAGAAATTATAGTCATACATAAACAACATTGATTCTCTAAATACATTTTTAAAGCAAACTGAACTATAGGAATTGCCCTAAACCAGGGGTTCTCAAATTCCTGGAGATTTACCTTCCTCCAGATTTCAGTTGCAACCCATATCAAACATACCTGCCTGTAATTATCAAGTGCTGTTCAGGTCCTTATTAGTTGGTTCAGGTGTGTTTGATTAGGGTTGGAGCTGAACTGTGCAGGAAGGTACTGTAGATCTCCAGGAGCAGGGTTGAGAACCCCTTGTTTAGGGTAATTCATAAACTGTAGTTCAGTTTTGCTTTAAAAATGTTTCTTTACAATGGTTTTGTTTTTTCTGAACACTACCTTAATTTACAAGTAACTAAAACTCACTTATTCAGAGGCGAGAACTGGCGGACGTGGAACAACTTTAATCATGAGGTAAACACAAAACAAAAGTTTCCATCTGGAGTTCCTTCAAGGGACTTGACTCTTGTAAACACTTGCTCCAACGAGTTTGAACGGCTCTCACCCCCTGCCCACACTCGTCAGCGCTACCAAGCCGACCAATGACAGAGCTGATAGATGGTAATTCCAAATATGAAATTTAACCATAAGCTTTGTAAACATTTTAAAGGGCACCAATTTTATCCTTCTTCAAAATGTGTCTGTAAAATTTCAGCTCAAAACACTCATCAGATTATTCATTAAAGCTTTGTGTATATTGGAAAGTTGCTGTTTTGAGCTGTTTTGACTTTGTTGCTGTTTTTGTAGCCTGTTACTTTACTGGAAATGAGTTGGTTCTTCCTGCCCACTGTTTGTCTCATACCTAAAGAAATCGCGCTCTATTGCTATGATGGGTGTAGCTTCTCCTGCTGCATCTCACGCATGAGCAGCACAGTGACAGACAAAAATAAAGCAGATCTTCTTTACTACGCTTGATGTATTTGTTGTGGAGTTAATTCAAGCCTTTCTGCAACAATAAGTCACACATAATGTCATTAAAAAGTTTTTACACACACATAAACTCACGTGCACACACACACGTTTAGCTTTGCACTGTTTTTACACAGTGACAGGATACAGTTTAGTATCCACTGCTGTATGGACATCCGTTATGTTTATGTACAAAATAAACCATATTTGAGTCCATGAACCGGGATTGAAGCATCTTCTTTTATAATTGTACTGACATGCAGCTGTAGTACCATCGTTATTATAAACTTGGACTGTTTTAGAAACGTTTTAAACTTGTAAAACTCATTCTTGAGGTGCAGCTGAACACAGAGAGCTGAAGAGGTCCTTTAATCCTGGTTGCTTTGCGCACATCCTGTCTTGTGGATATGATTATAGGCGTTACTATGGAGACATGTTAATACACGGCTGTCAATCAATTTGGTGGGCGAGGAAACTTCTCTACTACATTACGTTGCAGTAGGCCTCAAAATAAGAAGGATTTGAATCCTATTTGGGCGCCACGGTGGTGTAGTGAGTAGCACGTTCACCTCACAGCAAGAAGTCGCGGGTTCGAGCCTCGGCTGGGTCAGTTGGCATTTCTGTGTGGAGCATTCCTATGGTTTCCTCCAGGTGCTCCGGTTTCCCCCACAAGTCCAAAGATATGCGGTACAGGTGAATTGGGTAAGCTAAATTGTCAGTAGTGTATGTGTGTGCATGAGAATGTATGGATGTTTCCCAGAGATGGGTTGCGGCTGAAAGGGCATCCGCTGCGTAAAACAAATGCTACATAAGTTGGCTGTTTATTCCGCTGTGGCGACCCCGGATTAATAAAGGGGCTAAGCCGACTAGAAAATGAATGAATGCATCCTATTTTTAATGAGGGAGACTTATTGCCTTTATATCACTCCAGTATAACTGGACGCACTATACGTACACACAGTCCTGTCCAAACCACTTCCAAAAGATGATTTTCATTATAGGCGCTCTTTAAGACAGTTTGATGTTTCCCCATTTCCTGTACTTGCCAGCCTGAGAGGTGTTTCAAAGATGGTCGCCAAGTGAAATGATTTCTCTTAAAGGGACTTTGGTTATATTTGAGGATCCCACTTATAAACAGTGGCACTCACTACTGGTATGCATGTGCACATGCGTGATTATAAATAATGAGCTCCAAACAAGGTGCTAGACATCTGATTTTGCATACCAGGCATTGGATTTACTTTACCTTACCTCAGATTTAATTCAATTGGCTGCGATGGAGCTGGACATAGAATAGTACACATGCTTGTGCAACATGCTTGTGAGAAAGAATATAAACTTGCTTCCTTTGTGCACTGATGCAGCTGTAGTCACCATTAAATACGATCAAGATTTAAATAGGGCATTTTGCTTACATTTTCATGGGATATATGGCTAATTCAGCTGAAATCCATGTCGTGAATGGAAAACCTGCATTTTGCACAGTTGAACACCATCCAAGGCAAAAAAAAAAAAAGAAAGAAAAGATCAATGCTCACAGTATCTCAATAGCGAAAAGCATGAGGCAGTAAAAAGTGGACATTTGACCCAGCAGGTCACAGCTCAGCCTCTCGACAGCCTCCCTCTGATAAAATAAACCCGTCTCTTATCAGTGCTAAGAGCTGAATTCTTCTCAAACATCTGTCTGCTTAATGAGCTGTTGGAGACAGAGTTCATCGTGGCCCAGTTTCTGTCTGGTCTCCCTGCTTAATGACTTACAGAAACATCAAGAGGGAAAAAAGAAAGGAGCATGGAAATGGATGGAAGTGGAACCTCTCAGACTCCTCCAGGCCTTCATTTGAAATGTGTGAATAATTTCTGGAGGGGGGGAAAATAATAATAATAAGACATGTGAGAACTGGTTGGAAGTGCACTTTAATTTAACGTCACCTTTCACCCTGAAAAAAGTATCTACTCACCAGAACAAATTAATGATATAGTGAGGTACATTTTGTGGGTAAAAAAATAAACATTTAATTCCTATGACTATGGAAGTCTGGTTTCTTTATAGAGGGAATAATTAGACATTTCCCACCCAATATCCTTTAGTTAACAGCTGAAAATGCAGTCGGAAACAGCCTCTTTTAATATACAATCTAACTTTATTGCAGTTTTAACCTTGAAGACCCTCCTCGCGCTGTGTTATAAAAGCCTGAAGTTCATTTTAATTAGCACCATTAGATGAGTAGTCTATCTAATCCTCCTCAATCCTCAGTGAATGTTCTCCTCAATATGCTCAGAATGCTGTAATTAGATCTTTCTATAGAGCAGCCATCTATACGATTAAGGCACAGGAAGTCCCTCATTGATAGTGACAGGTATAATTAAATCATGTCAAACATTTCCTTCATATTCATAATTTTGTGCCCTTGAAACACTCTGTGTCAGAAAAGGTCAATATAATGATCGGAAGTAGAAGCTTGTTCAAGGGTTTTACTTTTTATGGATTTATTATATATTCAATAAATTTATTAACTTGCTCTTTATTGTTTTTTAAGCTTTTAGGGTAAATATATTTATTCCATGGTCTGTTGAAATTCTTGATTCTGATTGGCTGATTGGTATATTTCGTTGAAACGCACAGGTAGTTCCAGTCAGTTTTGATCACAGTTCGAAATAAATGCGCTTCTCCCAAATGTTTACAGTAACTATAGCAACTCTCATGTGCTGCGCATGAAACCGATGAGGGCTAATAATGGCGGACTGGAAATCGGCAAAATTAGGAAAATACTCAAACTAAGCAACAAAATCAAGTTTTAAGAGTTTTTTTTTATGGATAGCGGGTCTTTAAAAATGTTGGAAGCTCCAGGTGGTCAGCGGCAACTCCGCGAACGGCTCCAGGCTTTATGTCGGCGAGACATGGATCTAATCTCGTGCATTGTGTTGTTAAAACGTGATATATAATTAATCTTTGGTGTATCTAACGGTCAGTCTTTGGACATTTGAACCAATTTTTTTTTTTCTCAGGTGTATTTTTTTGGCAGATCATAAGTTTCATAATTAATCTATGACCGTAAATAATGTAATATTACACTGATACTGCGTGTTAAGCTGATTGCTTTTGTTTTAAATAAATAAAGCAGAATGTTCTCCTACTTGTCCCGATATGTGTTTCTTTTACTACATTTCCCTGCAAATTTAAAAGCAGAGATTTCTGAATTAGGCTCTGGCTGCTTTCTCTTCATAATACGTATTCCTAAAGCGTATTTAATTGATATGGTTCTTTTTATAAGTATAATACTATTAATATTGTATGTTCATTATGAAATGTAAATCGTAGCCCAGCTTTCGCAGTATTAATGTTAAGAGATATACTCATACACACAGATCCTCCCTCATCCCTTCAGCATGAGAGGTCCGCTGCGCATCATGTGGTCCTTTGCCTCCACGTCGTGCATTAAAATCCTTTAATGCACGGCAAGCCGTTGATTATCCCTTACTTATATTATATTTGAACTTATAAATAGCCTACATATTCAAAATGACTTTCCTTTAAACCAGTATTTAAACATTTCAATAAAAAATGTAATCAGTTGAACACAACTTCATATGAATATTAAAAAAACTGTTGTGCGAGCATGTGTGTGTGCTTATTATTATTTGTTTACATGAATTTTACTTCATACTTTACTCTCTACTTTTTCACTTCACAGTTTAAGTCAACAGATTTTATTTTTATTTTATTTTTTATTTATTTATTTTAAATTTATTCTAAATTTATTTTATTTTTATTTCTTTTATTTTATTATTATTATTATTATTATTATTATTATTATTATTATTATTATTTATTCAGATCCCAGTTATCAGGTCACAAAAAATTCCATTCGTTATTGTTGGTTAATTTTTTAACTAAATTTTATTTACTATATTTATACACTGTAAAAATGTATATGCACAATTAGTCATGACAGCATTTGTTTTTAGGTCATTGTAACTTATTAAACTAAGTTCATCATGCTCTAACTTAATTTTGGAAGTTATGCAAGCTGTTTTAAATCAGTTTAACATATTTAAGGCAACCAGGATTTATTTTTACAGTGTAACTAAAAATGAACAATACTTGTACAGCATTTATTAACCATATTTAATTTTAATTAATCATTTAGTAATGCATTTTTTTAATTAACTACTAGTAGTCTTTCATAAAAAAATACATTAAAAAAATGTTTAAAGATGAATGTTATAATTTCATTTCTGGTCCAAATTTGGTTTAAAAAGTGTTAATTCATAAACACTTTGTAGCTCTTTCAGGTATTTTTCATCCAATAAATTACAATACAACTTTTATTTGTAACCTCATCAGGAATTACTGGTCGCTAGTGCTTGTGGTATAAAATGCTGTAGCTGTTCTTATTGATTCATGAACCCAAAATGTTTTTTTATTCCTGCGGCATAATCTTTTTCGAAATTTTGAAAGTTTCTTGACAAACTTCACAATGTATGTATATTAGATGATATGAAAGCAATAGCACACATACTGTATGAGCACTGAGTCTATATGTGTTTTTCTTCAGCATATTGGTGAAATGGAAACTCAGTATGAAGTCATTTTATATGAAGAATATTTTCAGTGTAATGTATGAAGGTAGAGGCGACGATGCTGGCTGCATTTTTCATTTTATTCTACAATGATTGTATTAACCTGCAGAAAGAGGGAGTCGGTGAGGTGCAAATTTTACCTCTTATTATGTAGGTCAGACTGTCTGCTGAGGGGAAGAGGATTTACCCATTTTCTATTGTCGTTTTTTTTTACTCTTGGAAAACAGCAAAAAAAATAGTATGTCGAGCAACGTGAGCCACATATTTGCTGTTGGCCATCATACAGATTGCTTACAGTTGATGTCTCCCTTTGCAGCACTTACTGTAACTGTCAACATTGGGATGTGTAAATAAGGGATCCCCCCCACCACCCCGCCCACCCACCCCCTCAAAAAACAGTTTAGATAATTAACATTAATAAAGAAATAGAATTATCAAATCTTATTAACCTTTTCTTCACTGTTTAACACATTCTGATTAAAGAGCAACGAATGAATCTCATTTATTATGATTTTTTGTTTGATTACATTAAAAAAACCGAGGTGTCACTTTAAAATACATTATCATAACGTTATAATGAAAGCATTCGATTGCTTTCCTAACTTTTTATGCTTATTTAGGACAAATAGGTTGTGTTTGAAAAAAAAACACCAAGATCGACATCTTTAGATGTTATTATTATTATTAATTATGTGTATATGTCTGTTCAAATACGCACCCAAAACCTAGACTTTTGCTCCCCTTCAAATCGCGTGTACAGAATCCGTTTGGGAAACAGCGTCTATTTATCACTATGGAGTGCGTAAGCTGAGTCACAGACTATATGACTGTTTTGAGGATTGCATAGGAGTAGCGACGGTACCTGTAATAAAAAGGAAAGGGAATCCCGCCGTTTCAATATTTATATGAGTGTTTCAAGCCTAAATAAACCGAAAGCACAGAACGGACTTACATTTAAGAGCAAGCGGCGGCCCCTGGTGGTTCGGCGGTATGGGTTGCGTATAGGGAAGATTGGCTCTTTAATGTTTATTGACACCCTGCAAAGAAAGACTAAAAATACTGGAGAAATACGGGAAAATACCTTTACGGGATGATAGCGGCATAGAACTGTAAAATAAAGGAGAATCCTGGGAAAATTGGGAGGGTTGACAGGTATGCTGTAACAACTTTTTTGTGTGTGTGTTTTTAGAGGTGCCATATAATTTATTGATACAATATGCTAAGTTATTCTCTCATATATAAATGGAGGGCATGTAGCTTAGGTAAGAGTAAAAAAAAAAAAGTAAATTTTTTACAGGTCCATTTCAAACCCTAGGATTTTGCCCTTATACAAAAGGGTTGTTTTTGACCATATTTGGAAGGGTTATGATGCATATAAACAACTTGTTCTCCTGCAGCTCATGTCAGTGCCTGACACACACATACACACACACACACACAAACACACATGCAAAATAATCATATTTCAGTAGTCCAAAATATTAACAAATTGAATAAAAACTGTGCATAGGTTTATTTTAGCTAGAAGGAGTGAGCGAACATTTCTAGGCCACCAGAAGCCCTAGTTTGCTCCTGAGTAGTGCAAAGGATGAAATATAAGCTAAATTATGCTTGACAAAAGGGACATACAGATGCATTCAGAGTTGGATTTTGTGGTTTTATTGGCAGAAACACAGGTAGGAATTAATGTCAACCTCTGCATAAACAGTTGAGTTTGTGAAGTGTTTTGGCATTCTTTCACTTCAAATTCATAGGAAGCTGAGGGATATTACTCAATGCATTAACATTAATTAAACATTTATATGTGGTGTTTACATGTTTGTTGCCTCATTACATACACTGCAAAAATCACAATATACACGTTAAACTAACAAAAATGCATGTAATTAGAGCTTATGCCTCTTTACATTCTGTATATCCTGCGATTTGTGTTCTTATAAGCTGTGAACACTTCACACTCATTTATTCTTCCTTAAAGCCTGTACCATTTTCAAAATAAGTGTCTCATTTACATAGTAAGTATAATACAAACTTTTATCAATTTAAAAGTACAGAAAAAAATCACCATTGTTATAATTGCACTTAAAAATGTTGTGGCCAATCAAAAGATGCCTGATGTGTACATACTATTGATCAAATGTGGCTTATCAGAGTCAGTGTTTTGTTCAGATTGACCTTTTTATCAACAGGATTTCAGACATATTTTGAGACTGTTTGACGCTCACAGTATATAATTTCTATGTACTGTACTTTTATTATTCAGGTATGCATGTAAAGTGCACAGCATAAATTAGTACACCCCTTTTTGAAAATAAATATCTTGATCAATTTCTCAGTGAGTTTGGTCAATAAATGAAGCTGCAAATAAATGAAACTGCAATTATTAATATGTTGACCAACATGAGCCTCATGCATTATTGAAGGCCATAATACCTATTGCTTACTGTTTGTCCCACTTTTGTGACTGACCATTTCAGCAGTACTTATGCACGATTTTAAAAAATAATTCTTTCTCATATTCAAGGCCGATCCTCCGGTGATTTTATTTGACCTCATCTGCTGAGATGGCAATGTCCTTGCACGAAGGAATGATTGGTCAATCCATCTTATTTTGACTGAATGGTGACCAATGAATGATGGCAGAACTGATATTATTCCAGAATGAGGAAGCAGGGCTTCTCTGAATGTCAGCAATTATAGTGTTATCTTCACCTGCCCAGACGGACTTATGGCTTTAATCGTAAGCGATGCCGTGAATGAGTCTGAACCAGAGGCTATTTTCCACACTTCTTCACCAATCGCTTTAGAGCCAAATTCAACAATGAGGCGCTTAAGCTGGAGTCTAATGACCACATCACGCATGGAGAAGAGGGAGGTTTAATATCTCCATTACTTTCCTCTTCCTGTCACTTGCTGTAAAACTGTATATAATAATCATTTCTCACATTTTGCACAAGTTGATACAATTACAGCTTGTAAATGACAGATATTTATTTATTTTATTTTTTTACTTGTTTTCAATCACATTTTTTGCCAGTTTTACTTTTATAATGAAAAGTGTTTATTCTAGAGTTTTATATATGGATAAAGGAAATAAGGAATAGTTCACCCCCCACAAAAAAAACTGTGTTTGTAAAGTGTTTCTAAACCTTTCTTTCTTCTTTTGCACACAAAAATTTTGAGTGAACTGACCCTTTAAGAGAGAACTGTGTATGTGTTATGAGGAGTAGCTTTAGAAATAAGTATTTATTTAAGTATTTATTTCCTATTTTAAGAATTATTATACATACAGTATTGAACAAGTTATGTTTTTTTCTGGGAATAATTCTATTGGAGCTGTTGACATGGAATTGAACCAGCTTTTGGTAAAACACAAACAATACAAACATAAAAATAAAACTTAGTTATGCATAATAACATTGCAATGATACTAGAAGAAAGTATTGGACTACTGAAATGTATTTAATACATACATTTAATATATTCAAGTCGTTGTATAAAAGACTTTTTTAGGTGATGGCAGCTTAGAGGGGTGGTCCATTTCATATTTTAAGCTTAAATTGGCGTGGAATGTAGCTGTATGAACATAAACAACATCTCTTAATGTAATAAGCTCAAAGTTCAATCCTAAGAGAGACATTGGTTTTTACAAAGCCTACAGAGAACGCACTTTGGGGATTACAAAAAAAACATCCGGGCTAGTGAGATCACAGGAGCTTCCGGTTACATGTGCTAACCATGCGCATACACCGTGCGCATAGGCCTACACCATGCGCAGCAATAGGGCATGGCCAGAGGCACTGTATGTTATAGCAGAGAAAGCTAAAATGCCCCCCAAACGCTGCTACCCTGTATTTCCACAGAGCTTGTTCTGTTTGTGTGTTTAGGCTTCCAAAGGACACGACACAAAGAAAGAAGTGCTTCCAATTTAATTTGAATTATGGTCCAGAGAATTATAAAAAATATATATATAAACATCTCTTGCATTTGACAAAGGACACCTTCCAGAATCTCTCCCAGTTCAGTGCTGGATTCGGTTAAAACTCCTCCAACCGACGAAACTGTGGATTGTGAGCCACAACCTGTAAGTGTTTTTATTTGTTAAAATTGAGCAACTACATGCACAGTTTCTAGCGTTAACAGTATGTTGTAGCGAGGACATAAACAAGGATGTAAACAACAGGAAATGCTGTTTGGCACCGCTAACAATTTAGCTACAAATCCATATGTATCAGTCAAACCCCTGTAAACACCCACAATCAGCAGCGCTGCAGTGTTTCTTTATGTGGATGGTTTCCCTGCATTATACATACCAGATAATAACCTCACAAAAGATACGTGAACGTTTCATATTACTTACAAACTTTTCTAAATATATGTGAAAGACACTTGTGAGATGTAATTTTAGAGAGCAGGCGTGAGGTTCAGCTATGTGCTCTTTATTTTCTGTCAGATTCAAGCACAAACTGCTGCGGCTAACAGCTACTTTGACTGACAGTGTTTACACAGTGCAAAAGCGCATGCTTGAAGGTGTGTGGTGCTTCCTGGTGACGTGGAGCCGATCCGCAAATCACAGCACATTATGTTAGCTGACCAATCAGAGTCCCTTGAGGGCAGGCTTTTCAGAGGAGAAAGGAAATATGACAAGTCGTTTTCATGTTAGCTGTGTAGCTGTATATAATCAAAGTAAGATACTGTATATGAAAAGATCATTTTCAATGAACTTTCTCATACAAATGAAGCATGAGCACACATTGCTTTGTATTTTATAAACACAACCAAGCCTTAAAAAATTACTGTGGATCATCCCTTTAAAGACGCCACTCATATGGAGAATGAAGTCACAAATTGCTCAGGTGTGATTTTTGTAAAAATCTTGATCTCGTCTATAATCTGAGCTTTAATTTTTATATTGTATTCAAGTCAGGTGATTGGCTGGGCCATTCTACACTACCTGACAAAAGTCTTGTCATTGATTCCAGTTGTAAGAGCAAAAAATAATAACTTGACTTCTAGTAGATAATTTGGGAAAGTGGCAGAAGGTAGATTTTTCCAATGAATCATCTGTTGAACTGTATCCCAATCATCACAAATACTGCAGAAGACCTATTGGAGCGTGCATGGACCTAAGATTCTCACAGATATTAGTCAAGTCTGGTGAAGGAAAAATCATGGTTTTGGGGTTATGTTCAGTATGAGGGCATTCGAGAGATCTGCAGAGTGGATGGCAACAACATCAGCCTGAGGTATCAAGACATTTGTGCTGTCCTTTACATTACAAACCACAAGAGAAGGCAAGTTCTTTAGCAGAATAGCTTTATAGCCTCCACATCAAAAGTCCCTGAATGCAACGATGGTCAAGGTGCTCCAGGATTGGCCTGCTCAGTCACCAGACAAGAACATTATTGGCATATCTGGGGTAAGATGGAGGAGGAGGCATTGAAGAAGAATCCAAATAATCCTGATGAACTCTGGGAGTCCTGCAAGAACACTTTCTTTGCCATTGCAGAGGACTTTATTAATAAGTTATTTAAAAATCAAGGCATGCTCTTATTTTATTTCTGTAAAATGAGCATAATCTAAGGGCCTTTGCCTTTCATATAAGCCACTTCTGATACCAAATGCTCAACGAGAACAAGTTATTATTTGTTGTTTTTAAAACTTGGATAGGCAATGGACTTTGAATTGGATAGACTTGAATAGACTTTGGTCAGGTATAGTGTACAGCTTGATTTTCTTTCTCTGAAACCATTTGAGAGTTTCCTTGGCTGTGTTTTAAAACAATGTGTTGCTGAAATGTCCACTCTGGTTTCAATGTAGATGTAATGTAAATGTTTGACTGAAACAGCTAATATTAATTTACACAGAGGACGAGCAGAGGGTTGCTAAATAACTATGAGAGATTTTAGTTGCTGTCTGGGCTTTCACTGCTTTTTCTACACCTTCCTTTCTTCATGTGTTCAATACCTTTTTCCTGTGTCATATTATTAAACATAACTTTGTAAACAAATTAAAATTGATTTCTTTGCATATATGGATTTCTTTGGTTGTTACCAACATCTGGTTAAAAAAAAATTCAAGTCAGCAGCACCTTTTGAAATATGTTTTCTGAGAAAAATGGTAAAAAAATGAAATAAAACTTATTTCCCCCACTGAATATATAACACTTATTGCATAATATATAAAAATAAATATTTTAAATCGTTTGTAAATAATTTATCCTTCTATATTAGTAATTACTTGTTTTAGATGCTCTCCACATAACTATATTTTACATTTCGGGAGAAAAACTATAAAAAAAATGAATCTGTCCTCATTTCCTCGACCTCCTACATTTCTAAACCTATAGGACTTCCTTTGTGGGTTAAGAAAAATAAGCATGCTTTATAAAAAGAAGATTTTTTTTTTTAAATATCTCAGTTTTCAGACAATAAATGTCATTGGACTCCAGTATTCTCCCTTCTTCTTTCACAGTCTATGATTGCTTTCATTTCAAAACTCATACGGGTATTCAGGGAATCGGCCTTAACCCAGCAAACATGTTTCACACCCTTAATTTATTCCTTGCACTGATGGCATAAATATGTTAATATATAAGCTCTGTGCTCTTGAAAAAGTCAACAGTTGGTCTGTTAATTGCACCAGACGAGCGCTGAGAGACAAAAACCAACTCCAGCTCTCTGCAAACAGTCAATAACGTATAATTATTTATCTGGATCTTCCTGCGCTTGTGTGAACCCCAGAAGCCTAATGATGTGATGTCCATCTTCCTTACGTTCAGAATATATATACACACGCCGCCCGTGTGCTAATCTCTAGCCTCTAAGCATTAGACTCAGAGTCAACAACTAATTAAACGCGTCTTTAAATAGAAACTGCATGGGAGGAGATGTTTTTCCACCTCTCATATTCATATCATTAACGCCATTAAATACACAGGGAAGGATGCAGAGATTATTCAGGCTCAGGCTCTGCAGAATTCATGACAGGCTAGAGGATGTTTGGTCCCAATTCACACGGATAGGTCTGAACGCGTGTGTCGGATAAGATGAAAACCTGAGGCTGTTCGCAAACCTGCAACTAAACGGTGGGATTAAAGGCAAGTGGAAAGGCTCTGTGTTATAAATCACAGTCTGGGTGATGGAGAGCTACAGCACTGGGACTGGAGTAATGCCGCCTTTACATGCATGTGTAGCAGAGACACTTGGATTACAGTGGAACAGGAAGCCGATTTCAGTTCAATAAACGTCACATGACGATGCACTGCAGCTACACTTCACGGCATTGAATTCTTGCTTATTGAACTTGCTTAAAGGGCACCTATGATGCGGAATTTACTTTTGGAAGCTGTTTGAATAGAACTGTGTAGTTATAGTGTGTTCACAGTCATATTGGAGTCTCTTTTTTAATTTTCTGACATTCCTGAAATAAGATCCAAATTCCAGTGATTTTGAGGCCCACTGCAACATGATGTGGACAGCATTTTTTCCTGCCCACCAAATTGATTGACATGCATGCATTAACATGTCTCCATAGTAGTGGATATAAATGTCCACAAAATAGGATTTGCAAAGAAACTGGGATTAAAAAACAGGGATTAATAGTCTCTGTGATCAGCTGTACCTCATGAATGAATTTTACAAGTTTAAAACATTTTTAAACCGAGCATGTTTGTAATAAAGAAAAGATAGTAAAATCACTATATAATTCATAACCACTGGAATCACCTCAGCCGCATAGTGTCAGTACAACAACATATGGGTATACTTTAATCATATAGCAGTCCCAGTTTTGGATGTTAAATCTGGTTTATTTTGTAGAGTAGTATAATGGATATAGCAATGTGTATATATTAAATTGTATCCTGCTACATTTGCCGCAAGTAGATGTGCAAAAACAGTGCTAAGTTAAATGTGTGTGTGTGTTTACAGCAAACTTTGTAATGGCATTTATATGGCACTCATCATTTCAGAAAAGCTTGAATAAACTAAAACAAAAATACATCAAATGACCTTACTTGGTATTTTTTACTCAAACTGAAACTCTGCTTCATTTATGTCTCTGTCACTGACTGCTGTTTATCTGATGAAACAAAGTAGGAGCAGACATGCATGTGGGAACTGTAGGGAAAACAAGCTCATTTGCATTTAAAGGCACATGCTATAAAAACAATTTGCTCTGACCCCAAAATGGGGTTGTTGAGCAATTATAATAAATAATCTGGTGAGTATTGTGAGCTGACACTTTACATACACGTACTGGAGACACCAAAGACTTAAGTATCTAACATCTTGTAAAATTAGTAAAATTGGAGCCTTTTAAAGGAACAGTTCACCCCAAAAGAAAAATTGCCCCATATTTTGCTCACATGCAAGCCAACCTTTGTGTATATGAAGAAGAAACACAGTTAGCTTAAAATTTGATCTTGGCTCTTCTATGCAATGGATTTTGTGCATAAAACCATCATAAAGACAACTCATAGACCACCAGGGGGTTAACACGTCTTATGAAATCGATCAATGTGCTTTTGTAACTCAAATATTTCTCATTTTGAAACTTTAAAACACTAAAACCCGCATGCACATTCTCAACAACTTCTCAGCTGACATACTTTGTCATGTGTTCATTCCTGTGTAAAACAATAATTTAGTCCTTTAAATATAAAACAGTCAACATTTATTTAATGTATATGTTTATTTTGGCCTAAAGATGTAGTAAAATCGATAGTGTAAAAATCAATCTTCAAACCATTATGTTGAATAAAATTTTGCACTATGGTACAATATTTCTGCCACATTCTGACATTTTATTTTCCCATACTGTAAATCATTTCTTTTAAATAGTGTTTTCTATGTACATGTAATCACTATTGTAAATTTAACTTCACATGAATATCAATAGGGGACATCTTTGACCAGTATAGTACATGTATAAAAAAATAAATAAATAAGGTAACACTTTATATAATAACTTAACACTAATAATAATTTAATAATTTAATAATAATAATAATTTATTAAGCATTGTCACAGTCACACAGCGAGGACAAGGATGGTTATCTCTTTTCATCAATTTATTCAAACACACACAGTGTATAATTCAACTGAAGAAGCGGGTAAGTGATATTCTTGGGTGGAGAGTAGACTAGAGGGTTGTTCACAATGTAAACAAAGGATCTTCACAAAATAGAGATGCGCGGTTTGCGGTTACAGCCGCGGACTCCATGGATAAACCGCGGATCGGGCGAATGACGTGTCGAAAAATAATATCTTAATTAAATTCGGGCGGGTGGCAGGCGGTTGTACCAACTCGGAGACGGAGTTCACTGCTGATATTCTAGGAGCTTTATAGGGTGCTTTCCTTGCTTTCTTTTCTCATGTCTTAGCTGCACCCCTCCGGGATGCGAGGGAAGGACGCAAGGAAAAGACTCGAGTACCGAGGAATCGAATCAAGTGAAAAGACACGTCCTCGTATAATGCTGGACTAACTACATGTCTACATTCAAGTCATTCTCTATTCCCTAATAATCAATAAAGAAACATTCATTTAATAGTAAAAAGGAATAAGCCGTTCAAATAAAAAGCCCAATCAGTGGATGGCGGGCGGGTGCGGTCTTAAAAATTGGTCAAAAATGTTGGTGCGGATGGATGGCGGATGGATGATGAGTTTTGTGATGCGGTTGCGGATGAAATAAAAGCCCATCCGCGCATCTCTATCACAAAACCATCAGAGTTAAGTCACTTCCCTTAATCATTGCATCCCACACGTTAGGAGAAAACATCCTTAGAAGAAGGGAAAGATCCACATAAGAAGGTGAGCCGGGGAGAAGGTGAGGTGAACCATCTGATTTCGATTCCAGCCAAAGACTGACTGGAATCAAGGAGGCTTTATAGGGGAACTGGTGAGTGGGTGCAGGTGTGTCTTATTAGTAATCAGGGCAGTGTGCACGGGTATGATGAGAGGTGGCTAGAGAAGGAGAGCGGTGATTGGAGCAGAGTGAACGAGATGGTGAGGGTGACTAGTGATTGGAGCTGCAGGAACGAGCCAGGGATGCGATACATTAGTCAAGAATGCAGCATTTTTAGATGCAGTTATAAACTGCTTACTAACATCTGTTAATATAGAGTTAATGTTTAACAAATAATCAATTCACTATTTGCTAATGCTTAATAAATGATTCATAGTGTGCAGTTATTAGAAAATGTCAATGTTAAATATATATATATATATATATATATATTTATGCATATATATATAATATATATATATACATGTATATATATATACATGCATTACATGCCCAAAAAAGTATAAATTATGTTTTTCTTATTTGCTTTTGTATTTTGAGATTTAAGGTGTTTATGAGGTTGACTACATTTGACTGCAGTTTATGGGTAAAAGAAACACTACATGGCATGTATGAAGTCAACAGTGTTTGTTCCTTTTAACACATGATGATATTTACATTGTCATATTATCAATTAATAAATTATTACATGCAGTTCTTTGCACAACACCAAATAAATATCACAAAACAATGATATCTATAACATAACAATGGTCTCTATGATTTGTAATCAAATACATTTGCCTCACCTATTTATTTCTATGGACAACTTCCTGGCACAAAAACATACCTTAAGTAACATATTTCAAGTAGCAAAAATGTAGACAGTGCCCTCTAGTAGATTTGTCATCTGAAACATGCAGCAAAAAGTACCCAGAGCAACATATTTAAGGTTTTGCAGAAATGTCATCGGAAGCACAGATTTCCAGTGAGCCAGGATTCAATAAATCCAGCTAAATGTACATGTTGTGGCGCCAGCTCTGGTTTTACATCAATAAAGGTGCTCTGTTTTTAGACATGACTAAAACAATCTGCATGCATCACGTGGAAATGAGGTTAGAGCATTAGAAAGACGGAGAGCGTCTCACAAGTGCATTTATTTATGTGGCATGACCTACCTTGAAATTGCAAATTACGTTTTAAGTAGGAAGTTAAGAAGTGAGAAATTTGCTTTTATCCACAGACATGAAAGTCAGACTGAAATACACCAAAGCATAAAAAGGCTTTTGTGTATTCAACTCATTTACTAACTCCTTTAATTAGTGCATACAGACTTCAATCATTTTCATATAAATCTAATTAGATTTACAAGCTCTGTATAAAAATTCACTTCAAACTTTGCATCACAGATTTTTCTCTGTATTTTATAAAACTGCAAATATCTTAATGTCTTGCATGAGGCCTTGTATTTAAAGAATGTTTCAGTTTACAATTTGTGTCAGAAAATTGCTGAAATGATGATGGAAAGGACTGACATTTCTCTCCTCGGTGAAAACTGTGATTTTACACAAGACAAACGATGAAAGCGTTCATCCAAACCTTCCCAAAAAACATTCTGTACTCTTGGATTCTTTATATGAAGCTTGCAACCATTTCAGGGTCATTACTGCTGCACTCATTAAATTGAAAATCTATTAGCTTTGTACTGAAGGCCTTTTAGTAATTATGAGGACTAATTGACTCCCCCATCGTCCCTTTTTTTACACTGACTGCAGTCCCTGAGATGGATCTTTTATAGTACATTTTATCTTCAGAGTTTAAAAAATATGCTCCAGACCCTGTGTTTGCTTTCAAGCTATTTGCCTTTGATAAGGAACTTTAGCCAGTTGATTTGTTTTTCTGTTCTTTGTGTTCTGCTTTTAAAATGAATCAGTCTGCTGGAAAATGTCACATTGATGCAGTAAATGGTTTCTTGTGGTATGGATCTAAATTCACTGCACCATCTATTCGGAGAGCAACACTGAAATCCAACACTATTCTTTTGAAAGCTTCACCTTCTTTACTTAAAACTCACTTTCTTTTTCAATATTTTGTCTTTTGTTACAGTAAACCTGTCTAAACACTCTTAAAACAACATATAATATAATATTAGATGATATTAAGATTCAAAAGAATCTTCTTTTGGCTTTTATGATTTTTTAAATTTGACTCATAACAAGATTTATTATGATTCTGAATAAAATGTTGTATGACTATGGGACTATGTCTCTCGGCTGGCCTGGGAACGCCTTGGGATCCCCCTGGAGGAGCTGGAGGAAGTGTCTGGGGAGAGGGAAGTCTGGGGTTCTCTCCTAAGCTACTGTCCCCGCAACCCGGCCCCGGAAAAGCGGTAGAAAATGAATGAATGTTGCATGAAAATGTTGTAATTTTAAGTAATATTTCACAATATTATTGTATTTATGAAATTTTTATCAAATAAATGTTGCCTTAGTGTGAAAGAAAAAGAATATTAAAAATAAGATTAGACATTTTAATGAAGAAACTACAAATTTAACTGATCATAATATTAATATAGAGAATAACCATTATACAGTAGTATTTTTTTTAGGGCTGTCAAAATTAGCGCGTTAACGCACGCTGATTAATTTGAAATATTGAACGCGTTAAAAAAAATTTACGCATTTAACGCAGTGGCAGTTTTTTCTTATTTCCTGTTGTGGCTGACGTGTGTTCAGGGCCGGCGCATCCACAGAGGCAACCTAGGAGGCCGACAGAATAGACAGTGCGCTTTTTTCTAACATCGCAGACAGTCGCTCAAAGCAGTTTAGAATTTAATGTTTAGAGATGGCGTGACCATGATTCTGCTTGTGAGAGACTTTTCTCACTCTTAGGTCACATGTCAACAGACTGGACTGTCTTAGCAACTACCAAAATGCTAAGGAGGACTAAGCAAAATTGTTTCTACTTTATAATTAATGTTCTCAACTCGCAAAACAACTTTACAATGAATACAATTGCTTGTATTCAATACTTTATTATTATTATTATTTTTATCCAATTTCCATATTTGCAATGCCTGTATTTTGGATTTTTTTGTAGTTCACATAGAATCCAACATGGAAATAATTTTTGTTTGTTATTGGCATTGATTGGTTTAAAATTCAAATGGCACTTACATGCCTGTGTTTTTATTTCTGTAATAAATACCGCTTTTCGTGATTAATCATGATTAATCACAGACAAAAGTGTGATTAATTAGTTAATCTTTTTAATCAATTGACAGCCCTAATTTTTTTATATATTTTTAGAAACGAGGCCCACCCTAAACATAACTGCTGCTATCTGAAATTGCAGTGATACTGTCTTGGCTATTTTGTCATGAAAATATTTTTTTCATATCATAAAGTAACTTGAATATAACTCTACACCGTTTAGTATAAGTGTAGTATTGACCTTATTCTTCAATATGGAAGTGCGTTGGCTTTTGCTATTGTTTTAGAACTTCTGATTCTGTCGCCTATGGGAGAATTGACTAGGAATGAATGGATGGCAGAAAACGGTCAAAATACTTGCTCTACAAACAAGTGTTTGCATGACAATACAGACAACAAGAATGATATAATAAGAAAATATCAATTTGCAACATCAAGCAGCGTAACGAGCTGTTTTTAACGTCTTAAAATGAATGAGACCGGAAGTCTCGAGCCAAAAAGATTTAAATGGCTACGCCCGCTCATACGCAGAGATTAAGGTCAATAAGGCTTGTGAATATGCTAATTAGCCCCCATCTCCACAAAACTGTACCAGTAATACTGCTTCACCTGTACTTAGTTTACTGAGGTCCAGTTCTAAAAGAATAACACAGAAAGCATGCAAAAAGTAATTCCCTTATAAATGACTGAAAAATATTCACTCAACTCAGTTTATCGCAATCTCTGGAAGTTCTATAATAATCAATGATGTTCTCCTCAGAGCATCTTTATATCATAACAATTTATTATAAGATCTTTTTTAACATAGATTCTGACAAAGGGAAACAGCTGCTTGTGTTCAAGTAATCAATGGATGTGTCTGTGATTGGCTGCTTCACTCAGCACTGCAAAACACACAAACTCACCAGTGCAAACACACAGATATTGTCAATATTGTGTTACTGTAAGTTCATACTGCCGCTAGCGCGAACGTCAAAATTTGTCCTGTCAGTGATGCTTTGCCGGTGATTTTCCTGGCAATCTGACCATCCAATATGCTTACATGTCTTCTAACACAGTGGATCTAGAACTTTTTCCTCCAAGTACCACCTCAGAAATAAATGGTCCCTCCAAGTACCACCATATAACCGGTTTTGAAGTACAGCAGCATAGTAGGCCTAATTAAGCAGTTACAGCACTGCACAGTTCAAAAACAAAGCAGATTAATTCTTCTAATTGAGAATATTTATTATTGTCAGCCACTTACATCAAATGTTTAGCCTATTACAATCAATTTACTGATCACATCAGTGTTATCCTACCTGTAAAAGGGTTAAAAGTGTTCATTCTTTTACTTTAATTATTCAGCGATTCCTCCGCATACTACTAAAAGGAAGCTTGTGTACCACTAGTGGTACATGTACCACAGTTTGAGAACCACTGGACTAACATAAAAAAACAGGTAAAAGCCATTTGTTTAATAAGGCTTTTGTGTTCATGCTTAGGTGCTACTCTAATTTCAACATGCAGTTTACAGCATTGGTCTTCATGTTAACATTAATTTGTGTGCATTCTACATTACAAACCGGGATACCCGCTAAAGCAATAATCAACATCTTCTTCATCTTGCTTGGGAAGTAATGTGGTCAAAACCAACGTTTATTGGACTCTGGAATCCTTTCAAGTGATGGAATAGTACATTCTGATAGGTTGCTGCTGAATGTGTCATAGCACAATGCCATAAAGTTGATTTATTTTAACTTTTCTTGATGCCTACACCATCCAAAACATTCTGTGCCACTTTCATAAACACCTGCCACCAGCTCCCATTGACAAAAAAATGACTTCCGACTACTAAGACGGTCACAACGGTGCCAGTGTGAATACGTAGTAAAGATTTCAGTAAAGGTTTTTTTTTATTATTTTGTTTCAGAGTGGTTGGCTCTGTAGAACCCCCACTGAACTCATGATGGTAATTGATATCATTAGCCTTTTGGCTTGACTACTTTATCAAAACTAATAATGAGTTGCTAATGTCCACATTCACTGGCTCAGAGAGCTGTCTCAAAATCAGCATCCTTAGGTTGAACATGAGTGGGAGATAATGATTGAAAAGCCACACAATATGATGGATATGTTACATGTTTGTGACAGCAGAAAACAAAGGCTTTTAAACCATTTTTGAGACACTGCAGTTTAATGGAAAAAAATGCTCAGTAATTGGGTTGGCATGTGAATTTGAATATGGTCTGTCTGAATCAAAATTTACAAGGTGAAGTTAATCCACTGGGGGAAAAATAATGTTCTGGTAATCTTCAAAATCTGACCATTTGCTTCTACATTTGGAGTGGCAGTTCTTCTCCATTGATATCAGTTTGACAGCTTCAGCCAAAATATTCTTATCCACACCCTCTCACCATTCGTTTGTTATGAAGGAATGATGCACCAAAAGAAAGCCAGCCCCTAACAAATTTTCCATTTTAGTTGGAAGTACATCAACATACTGAACTAAAAGTGTCAGAAACGTCTGGCTCGTGTGGACTTTGATCATATTTCAATGATATTGAAAATTCCTAAAATAATATATAAAACAATTGCTTGTTTTTTAATTTACTTGTATTCATTCCGTATCAGACTACAGTTAGCTACTGTATTTGCTAAAACCTTTATTTTGCATTATGTAGGCTTAGCAAAATCATCTGCTCAAATCTGTGTAAATATAGATATTCATATACATTTACCTACCATTGCATACACACATCATCTTGCTCATTCATGTTCACAGAGCAACTTTATCACAGACGGCATTTAATATCAGCTCACAGAAAGAACAACTGATGACACATCTGCAGTTGAAGACAATGGTATTACAAAATTTATGGTTGTTTGTTTTTTTTTGTTTTTGTTTTTTTCAAGTATTTGTGATGTTTAACAAAAATTTAAAAGAAAATTCAAGAATTTCAAAGAATTTTTTATATATAAAATATAATTATTAAAGGTAATTATGTATTCTATACTATAATCCAATGAGTTGCCTAATTAATCTAACTTAACCTAATTACCCAGTTAACCAGAGTCTTTAAATTGCACTTTATGCTGACTCCTCGTATCTTGCAAAATAACTATATAGCTGTAAGAAATTAGTTATAAAAAACTATTATGTTTGAAATCTGGTCTCCATTAAGGGTGCTAAAGCCACAGCCATATCACCCTGCAGCCCAAGACCAGTTACTCACTGAAGCTAAGCAGGGCTGAGCCCGGTGAAGGAAAACCAGGTTGGAAACCTGGAGGAAAACCACATAGGAAAACCAGGTTGCTGTCGGAAGTGGTGTTAGTGAGGCCAGCAGGGGACACTCAACCTGTGGTCTGTGTGAGTCCTAATGCCCCAGTAAAGTCAGTGGGCATCGTGTTTCGGATGAGATGTTAACTCTCATCCTGACTCTCTGTGGTCATTAAAAATCCCATGGCACTTCTCGTAAAGAATAGGGGTGTAACCCCAGTGTCCTGGCCCTTACCGAACATGGTCTCCAATCATCTCCATCACTATCCCTGTCTCTCCGCTCATCATCCAAGTGACCCCCCTTCATGAATGTGAAGCGCATGGGTGGGCCATACACAATAAATGTGCTGTATAAATATCAGAGGTGGAAAGAGTACTGAAAAATCATACTCAAGTAAAAGTACCATTACTTGCCCAAAAATGTAGTGCACGTAGAGTAAAAGTATCTGTAGTAAATACTCATTCATTCATTCATTTTCTTGTCGGCTTAGTCCCTTTATTAATCAGGGGTCGCCACAGTGGAATGAACCGCCAACTTATCCAGCATATTTTTTCTGCAGCGGATGCCCTTCCAGCCGCAACCCATCTCTGGGAAAAATATTACTCAAAGTATGAGTAAAAAGACCTTTTAAAAGTACTCAAGAGTAGTGAGTATTACACTGTGAAAAGTTGATGCGTTTACAGAATGTTACGTTTACACATCCCTGCACAAAAAACATGTAGTGTATTTATCTATTTTCGTTCGTTCCTTCCAACCTTCCTTCAATTATTTGTTTGTTCTCTCCTTCCTTCATTCATTTGTTCCCTCCTTCTTCCGTTCACTTGTTTGTTCATTCATATTTTTTTGTTCCTTCCTACATTAGGTCCTTTTGTTCATTCATTCGTTTGTTCCTTCCTCCCCTAGTTTGTTCAGTCCTTCCTTGAATTCTTGCTTCATTCATTTGATCCTTCCTTCTTTCCTCCCTTCATTTGTTCGCTCATTCGTTCTTCCATATTTTTGTTCCTTCCTTCATTAGGTCCTTTGTTCATTCGTTCCTTTCTTTCTTCTTTCCTTCCTTAGTTTGTTCAGTCCTTCCTTGAATCCTTCCTTCATTTATTTGGTTCTTCGATCCTTCCTTCCATTCCTTGTTCGATCCTTCCTTTTATTTGGCCCTTCCTTCCTTCCATTCTTCATTCGTTCCATTTAGTGATGGTTTAAGGCTGTTTGGTGATTTCAGTCATCATACAGTCGACATCCATAATTTTCAGTGACATGCAGTCTATAAACAGTCTCTGGATCATTGCGTGTAAAGATTTTGGACATCTTCTTGGACATTTTTAATGTTTCCAAAAGGTTTGCTGCATTTATAAAGCGCCGAGGTTGTTCAGTATGATGTGACTTACTTTCTATGTGTGATTTAATTAGAGAGGAATCACAGGATTGATTTTTCTACTTCAGACAATGACCATAGACAAGAAAGAAATAAAGTAGTGACTGCTGGATGAAGAAAAGTAATGGAGTAAAAGTACCGATACTGCACTAAAAATGTACTAAAGGGAAAGTAAAAGTACACGTTTAAAACTACTTAGTAAATTACAATTCCTGAGAAAAACTATTCAATTACAGTAGTTTGAGTATTTTAATTAGTTACTTTACACCACTGATAAATACACACTACATTACATTAATCAGCAGTTGGGTAAAATTTTGAATAAAAAATAACAATTTCACAGGACAGATAATTTTTTCTTCATGTGTATGTGCAAAAACAATTATTTATTCATAATATAAAATAGATACTTCAATATACTGATTAAATATTGACTGGGGGGTGTTAGACTTTAAGGAGATCAAATTAATAACTAAAAACCATGATTTGAGCTGAAGCCATTTTCTTTGTACAACTAGTGACTGATCTCTTCCTTGACTCCTTTTTTAATACTAGCACATTTATAGCAATAATTATTAGGTAGCGTTTAACTGTGAGAAATCTGTACCTTCTTTTTTGTCAAGGTCTATGGAGATCATCAAACCTTCTTCTGACACTTGGCAGAATTGTAGATGTCATTACCCTTCCCTTTACAGCAGCGATGAAATGTCAAACCTAACCAAATAATTTCCCAGAAATGGTCAACTATCATGGACACGGACATGCTGCGCTAGAAGCTGCGGTGGGCTGAAGCAAAGGTTCCTCTAATGATAATCATTACCTCTAGCACACATCTTTCTGCTTCATTTAAGCTATTCTTAACAGAAAGATCTATCATAACCACCAGCACTCTCCGAGTTTGAGGCCTTCGTGATTTATTCAGATTACCATTTCACTTCTATGCAGCGCAGACATAAAGGCACCTTGAACCCTTTTTAATTAAGAGCGCCTAATTTAGAAGTAAACCCATCATTAATGCAGCACATTCATTATGGGATTCATTTGTGCCTTCGCAGCGCTGTCCTGAGAGTTATTCCCCAGTACACATGCAAATAATACTCGTAAACAAGCAGAGAGGCTCGTGGGAGAGAAAAGAAGAAAATTAAAATAAGACAAAAATCTGATGATTCAATCCCCTTGCTCTTTTGGATTTGTCTGTTTTTTAAATGGGTCAGCTAAATCAAACTTCACAGAGATTTTACTTTTATTGTGTTTGAAGAGAAATAGCCATAAATGCTGTTTGCAAAGGGTTTGACTTAAATAGAAATAGGACACTTAGAAAAGATTACATTTTTTTGTTGAAGTTTGTTGCTGTCTTTGTCTGAAAGCAAAACACATTTGTATTTCTACCTTGCTTTTAAACTATGACAATCAGACTCCAGACAGACTTAAAAACTCAAAACAATGTTAGAAACATGCTAAAAATGTTTTAAAATAGGTTAAAATAAGGTTAAAATTAATATTGAGGGTAATATTAAAATAAGGGAAATATTAATATTACAATATTAAAATAAGGGTAATATTAAATTCAGGTTAATTCACGTTAGCAACATATTTATTCATTCTGGCAATGTTTTTACTGCATTAAAAAGCATGTTAGTGTTGTTAAAACGTGTTAAAATATTCATTCATGCTGCTTATACTCTTAACGTGTTATAAATATGCTGGCAATCTGCTAACCATTCTAATAATCATTGTAATACTTAGCTAGTGTTACAACTTCAACCTAGACATCCAGTCAGTAGCAAGCAACTAGCCTAGTACATGCTAACTACATGTTAAATGAATAACAGAAATGCAGTGTGCCAGTATACTGTATGCTAGAAATTAAAGCTTTTAAAAACATGCTAGTAACATGGTAATGATCCAAGCTAACAAATCTTGCTAAAACGTAAAACAACATACTATTTCATGCTATCACTGTGCTAAACGCTAGCAATGCAAGCAACATTGTTTGTTCATTTAATAACGTGTTAAAACGTTTTTTTTATTATTTGTTCTTTTAATGTGAGAGTAAATTTCAGGCTAGCAATGTGCTAAAAACCTGTTAAATTAAGATTGTTAGATCATACGTTAGATCAAGTACGATTCAATACGTTAGATCAAGTACACTAAAAATGACTTTCGCTGCTTGTTCCAACTACTTATTTAAAATGAGTTGAAACAACAAGTTTTTGGGGACAACTTAATTGTTTTATGTTTAAACCACTTCAATTTGTAAAAAAAAAAAAAAAAAAAGATTTAGTTAACTTTATGGATCTGTGTTGGGACAACGTGAAGCAATTGTTTAGAACCCAGCATTTTTTTTCAAAAAACAAATCAAATCAATGTATTCTAAATAAGTTTGTTTGTATCTCTCTTTCTTTCTACTTTATTTTAAGTCTATTGACCTTATTTTCTGCATACAAGCAGGCGCAGCCATTTTAATAATTTTTGCTCAAGACTTCAGATCTCAATTACTTTTATTTATTAATTTTTAGACGTTAAAAACAGCTCGTTATGCTGCTTGACGTTGCAAACTGATATTTTCTTATTATATCATTCTGCTTGTCTGTATAGTCATGCAAACACTTGTTTGTAGAGCAAGTAGTTTGAGTGTTTTCTGCCGTTTATTATTCCAAGTCATTTCTCCCATAGGCGACTCAATCGGAAGTTCTAAAACAATCGCAACGCTATCTCGCGGCATCAACGCTATCTCGCGGCAATTCGTAACTTTTTATTTAGTGGCTAATAAACAGTTTAGTACGATTTGCTCATCCCCCAATGACGGTTGGGTTTAGGGGTGGGGGTTGGGTGCCACGCCTCCTTTTTTAAATCGTACATTTTCATACGACTGAACTCGTACGAATTCATACGAATTAGCCACTAAACTGGCAAAACGTAAAATGCTTACGTTTTCTCGTGAGATCAGGCTGGGTCAATAGCTTACATTGCTGATTTAAACATTCAGGTTGAGGCTAATCAGGTTGTTTTTAGCTGGTATCTTATTTTACAGAGGCTACAGGAAACAAGCTACAGCCTTCTACTTCTAGCTAAAAACTTTTTTTTTTTACATTAACTATATTGAAATTAAAATCTAAATCTTTAGCGAATCAGTTTGGGCTCTTGTAGAACAATCATTTTGAATCATTTTCAAACATTCCTTTAGTCTTCCTCTAGTCTTACACCAAACTTTGGAATAAATATGCACTTAGTATGTATCATTTTCGAGTCTGACTCAAAAGTGGGGTGACAGTTGAGGGATTAAGCACTAAATCAGCATAGCAGAATGAAGGATTATCTCACACTCATAACTGAATATCAGCTGAATATTCAGCTTATATTTTAAAATGAATTAAAAAGCTTTACATTTTCAAATGAATAATCCAGTCCTGTCAGAGGAGCATTTTTGTTTCTTTCAATTTACCTTTCCTTTTTATTTTTTAAAGCGAGATTACCATGGCTTTGTTTGCCATCAAACCATCACTCACTGCGTCTAGTCAAAGGCAATTTGATTGTCCCCATAAAATTTCAAGTACTTGTTTTAAAATTTAAGCACCGCACTTATAAATTCATGACCGTCCCAAATCACAGCACCATCATTACTCACCGCCGTTCAGAAAGAAGCCCTTTTCCCTCTCCGAGACAACATTTATAATCAGTGTAGGATCCTTAAATTCACAACATAATGTGAGATCCTAAAGGGGCTGTGTTCATAACTTTATAACCTCACGAGTTGGAGGATTCTGCAATTATTCTTCCATGATTATGCTTTCTCATTAGCCCGCTGACCCTCTGGAGTGTTGACGTGAATCATTGCCTTCAAGAGTCCTCGTGCACAATCAGTGTTTACCAGACAGAAATCTCTCGAGTCTGTTCTTTAAGCAATAACACTTGAGACAAAAGTGGTCTGAAATGCATGTAAAGAAAGGTCATAAGGATGATGATTAATGCCACCAAGCAAGGGGGGAATCAGAAAGAAAACTGAAATGTCACACAACTTTTGTTTAAGCAAAGAGTGATTTCAAAAAGACTAGGAAAGGACAGTCTGCGGTCAGCTCATCATTGTTGGCTAAAATAAAGCCATACCACCAGTTGTAGTTGTATTCAGGGGCGCCACTAGAGAGGGTGGGGATTTTACAACGATTCTAGGAGCCCACAGAGATACTATTAGGGGTCCACCAGATGCCCCAACCACACACCCCATCCTCCACCCACCCCCTCTCTTCACTTTCGTCCACTAACCGACCCCCATTCTCTTCACTTCGTCCACGAAACAACTCTCACAATTCTTTTCACTTTTTTTTCCTCGAAACCCTCAATGTTGTCAAAGGGCCCGTACCGGCCAGCGGCACCCCTGGTTGTATGAAACGGAAAATAGCAAGAATCAGATTTATTGACAGTTTGTGCCCATTCAAACTAATGTCAGGATTTACTAAACATACTTAAGTTTTAAAATATTTGAAGGCATTTATCAGTAGTCACATTCAACATGTAGTGCTTTTCAGATCATTTTGTAGTAAACATTTAAAGGTGCTGTAAGTTTTTGACTCTTTTAAAACATAAAAATACCATATGTTTGCAGATATTTAAGAAACATGCTAAGCGACACACTTGTTTATCTGAAAAATAATGCTGAAGTCAGATATTCTGTTTTGAAAATGTTTTTACTGTGCTGGAAAGCTGTCTTTGTCCCTTTAACCTGCCCAATGCCAGTTTAGCCATTTATATTTCAGCACTTCTGGTTGCCATGTTGGAAAACCGCATATTTCATTCATTCATTCATTTATTCATTCACTCATTCAGAAAGGCACTGAAAGCGTCTGTAACTGAAATGCGACATCCGGTGGACAGTAGCAGACTCCGAAATGAGTCGCAGATTCAGAGTTCCACATGAGGTTATTAATTAGCAAATTATATAAATATTATGAGTGTAAGCATTAGGTGAGCAGGTTACATTGTAGCCCTATTTCCAAGTAAATTTTGTCAAGCAGGTGTGTCAATGTTTTAGGTCATTGTAGTTGTTTTTTAAATTGAATTTTGAATAATAATGACGCTTTTTTTATATGCATTTTTTGTCTACTTAATTACAGTTATGGGAGTGTCAAAAAGTATCAGAATAGTTTTGTTTTATTTTTTCACAAGTTTGACAATATATTGGCAGTGAAATATTATACTCATTACTTCTCTTCATACTGATATAATTTCTGCTTCTTCCCAGGATAAATTTCTAATCTAAAAGGAAAACATGTTTCTGGGAAGAAAATGAATAAAGTATCCTCTGTAATCTTAAAAAAAGAAAAAAAAAACAATAGTTAGAGCTGGAGAACCCAAAAACGCTGCAGATGATCCTGGATTTGGCAGCTTTTGACAGTTTTCTCATCCAGTCTGTCATGTTTTGGTTTCTCGTGTCTAGCATCCTCCTGGCTGCGGAGTCTGATGCATTATGCATATTTTACCTCAGCTGCATCTAAACTCTACAGAAACGCTCTTCAAAGAATAAAACAGTCATGCAGGGCTCCTCTTTAATAATTGCATAAAAGGCACAGTTCAATCATTTCCACCAAACATATGTAATCCGACCGTGTCTAACCGTAGGCTCAGATAATTCTCTAAATACTTGAAAAGAAGGGGAAAAACCTTTAAAAGCAGGTTGTTAATGAGCCTGCCTATCACTAAATGGCACCTGTGGCGCAGATGTGAACAAAAACCAAGATTGCACATCTGTCTGTGAATGTGTTGCTGTTTGTTCGTGTAATTTATGTATGCTTTCTCAACTCCAGATGTCCTGTAGATACCGCTTGTCCTCTCGAAGTTCTGCGACTATCTTCATTGCATCCAGTTTATCAAGCTGAAGTTCATTTCCAATGATCTCCAGTAAAGTGTCATTCACGTCCTTTGCCATGTTCTTAGCATCCCTGTAAAATCGTTAGATACCGTTTTATTTCTGGTAAACAAAATACAACAGAGCAACAGAACAAAAGCCCCTTTCACACATTAATACCAGTGCATATGACCATAAAAACTCTACCTGTTAATAAAAATATGGGCTGTTCACATAAGTAAAGATGTTCCATAACCTTTCCAGAAAGCACCGTTCACACATTCTTTCCAGAACAACGTAAATTCTGACATCGTTAACCGGAAATGAGCTCTAAATGGCTGTTTGTATTTGTAAACATGTAGGGGGTCTGTTTTTTTTTAATTGAAGGTTTAATTTTTTATTTTTTTTTTACTTACAAAGTCATAGAGCCACTTTTGCTCCAGAGACATAGCAAAATACTAAACTATAATATAAGAAAAATGTTGTCGCTAGCATCCAAAAGCAGAAACACTACTGGCAACAACAAAAAAAAACAGTTATGTTTAGAAGGTTGACTACACATTTGTGTGACGAACATGGGCAATTCCGTGGAAATATGGAAAAGTATTGTGAACAACTCTGATGAAGCAATGTGGACACTTTCGCATTCGAGAGGTATGTGCTGCATTGTGAGACACTCTTTGAGTACTGTTGTTGTACCGAAATCTGACTCGCCGGTTGACAAACAGCACTTCCACTTCAAGTGCACGTCACACAGCTGAACGTTGCCCAGGTGGCAATAAAAAAACATAGAAACGTTGTCTGATTACCAAGCAGCAGCTAAACGTGCCTGGACATAGGGATCAAAGGCTTTTATTTTCAAATGTGAATGTGTCATTGACTATGTTTTCATGGACATCAATAATCGAATTATTTGTCTAAATCTGAATAAGACAATAGTATGATAAAGGGATGTTTACATGAGTTGCTTTTCGAATGTTCCTTTTATCATCCCGTTTTACATGTTATAGCACATAATTCGATTAACATCACTGCAGAATCACACTATCCACATTTCCTCCTGAGTTTCATGTAATTTCGGGAGTTTCATTTTTAATTTGTCAACTTTAACTGCAGTTTGGCACTTTCACTTTCATTCAGAAACATTTCATGCATGCCGACGTGACAAACAAGATATTGGATGAGAGTGTGACTTGCTGGAAGAGTGTTGTTTTAATGAAATTTGATAGCACAAGTCATATGGGGAAAAAACATTTCGCAATGCAGGTGTCTGTGGTACTTCACTGACTTAGTTGGTGCAAAGAATAGTGTCAAACTGCTGTGTGTATAGACTAAAATGTTGCAAAATGTATCGAAAACCGTACACGAAGGTAATAGTTTGATTAAGGTGTTTACATGTCTGTACTGCACACTTCAATAATGCAACTAAAATCGGCATTTCTGTTTAGTTCGATTAAGAGTCTAATTTAATCTGACTAATAAGATTTTTTAATTTTTCAGGTCGGATTTGAGTCGTTCTTCCTTCACATGAGAGATAGAAGCCAATCATATGCATTTAGAGCCGGAAAAAGATTTGATCCTTCCATTTCTCGAGTCCTTGGTTTTGAGTCATCTCTTTACATGTTGTCACATGATAAATGAACGATTCAAAAAGTATTGTGATCAATGTTTGGGCTAGTTGTCGATGGGTTTGGAAGCATCTCGTAACATTTTAATGTTTTTTTTTTTTTGTTTGCAAATTGAACGAAAATGACTCAAAGAAAGATTCATTCATCTTGATGAATGAGACTGAAAGGTCAGAGTCAGTAAAATTATCCGAACTTCCCATCACTACGCAGGGGCATGAATGAAATGTCCCTGAATGAAGTTAAAAATAACAAATTAAATGCCCAAAATTATATGAAACTCCTGATGAAACGTGAATCGCAATAATGTTAATTGAATTATTTGCTATACCATGTAAAACGGGATCATGAAAGGAACGTTCATATAAACACCTTAATCAAATTATTGTCTTAATCAGAGTAAGACAATAATTAGTTTACCTATGTCCATGTAAATGTAGTCACTGTTTACATCGTAGACTCTTAATCAGAGTATTGTCTTGATCATATTAAAATTGGATTATTGGTGACCATGTAAATGTACTTACTGTCATCAGAATGTTCTGATTGGCCCGCAGTAGACGACTCATGTCAGCTCATTCTGAACTTGTACATGCTCATTTTGTGTTCACACAGAGAAAACTCCAGGAATTTACTGTTAATACTACAACTTCTCATTACAAAAAAAGAATACACTGGTATTTGTAAAAAGGGTCTGTTCTCTCATTATCTCTTTACAACAATTTGCCAGTAATTTTCCCGGAAAAGTACGTATTCAACACTCGAAGTGAATCAAAAATGTTTTTCCAAAATTGTCCTAGGTCAAGAATGCGGGTTATTAAATAGTTTTAGGACAGTTTTGATGAAAGTTGATGGTCTACTTCAAATGTTGACTACTGTATGTGTGAAAGGGGCTATCGAATGTTAAACAAAGCTTAAAAATGTGTTCTTGTACCCACCCACAGACATAAAGGCAGCCTTTGTCTTTTAGGAGAATTCTGGCAACATCTTTAGCATGGAGGATCAGGTTATGCTGGACATATGTTGGTCTGTTAACGGTTTCCGCAGCATCGGGCTCATCTCTGGAGAAGCACACGATCAGATGGCTCAGGGTGCCATTATGCACAAATCTCTCCAGCTCCTCTCTGGAAATAAAACAGTAGATGCTCTTATTACAATGTTTCGTTGCTATTTCATCAGTTTGTGCTTGTTTTTTTTGTTTTTTTTTGCAGTGGTTAAACTAAACTTGCGCATTAAACATACGAATGGTACAAATGGCAAATTAGATTCTCTGAGATTTCGCAGTGGTGAAGTAACAACAATTGAGCTCATTAGTGTTGCATTTGAAACTCAGATTCTCGTCTCCCTCATCCATCTGGCAAGGAGTTTATAAAACCTCAAGGCTATTGGTGTAAATCGCTTCTGTAGCAGCTTTTATTTTCCAGCTCCTCACACAAGTTTGGCTGCTTTTTTAACAAAATAAAAAGAGAGCTGGAAGATGAGGTGTTAACCGACAGGGTCAAGCTCAAGGATTGAGACCCTTTTCTATATTGATTGCTCTGCTTGTCTGTCTCCTAAACTGTCCGCTTGCCAAAAGCCAGACAATATCACGTTTATGATTGTCTAATAGGAATAGGAATTATTCCAAACTAGATATTCTGTCATTATCTACTAGACTCAAGTCATAGAGTGTTGAAAACAAAAAGAGGAATTCTGTACCATCATTTTTTGTTCAGGCAATTACAATAAATGGGGCTTTAAAGGCAGAGTTTGGCCTAAAAAATGAAAATTTGCTGTTACTCACATTCATGTCATTCAAGAATCAAGACGTAGCTACATTTTTTATTTTTTCAGCTAAAACTGGTCTTTAGTGATTTACAGAATCAAAGACACTGGCTTTTTGCACTATGAGAGTCATAAAATTATATATAGGCAAAACAAAATTAATGCCTGTATCTCCAAAGGACACACAGTGGTATCGAGAAGCAAAACTACCAGTCTGTGCAAAAAACTCATTATTTACAACATGATTCCCTTTAATATCGGCAACCTTGGCAAATGAGAACAACACTTTATTTACAATAACGAGGGAGCATGTGGGCACACGGTGGCGCAGTAGGTAGTGCTGTCACCTCACAGAAAGAAGGTCACTGGTTCGAGCCTCGGCTGGGTCAGTTGGCATTTCTGTCTGGAGTTTGCATGTTCTCCCTGTGTTCACGTGGGTTTCCTCCGGGTGCTCCGGTTTCCCCCACAGTCCAAAGATATGCGGTACAGGTGAATTGGGTAAGCTAAATTGTCCGTAGTGTATGTGTGTGAATGAGAATGTATGGATGTTTCCCAGAGATGGGTTGCGGCTGGAAGGGCATCCGCTGCGTAAAACAAATGCTGGATAAGTTGTCGGTTCATTCCGCTGTGGCGACCCGGGATTAATAAAGGGACAAAGCTGAAAAGAGAATGAATGAATGAATGAGGGAGCATGTGTGTGCTTTGTAGTTTGGACATTGTGGTACATTGTACTTGTGCCTTTCCCAGATACTCCAACCTATATTTAAAAAAAGTAACATTAGATTTGTGTTTGCATTATCAACCCGAAAGCTTGTGTTTTCTCAGATAAGTCTTTTTATTAATCTAGGGTTGCCACAGCGGAATGAACCACCAACTTATCCAGCATATGTTTTACGCAGTGGATGAACTTCCAGCTGCAACCCATCACTAGGAAACATCCAACACACTCTTACACTACGGACAATTTAGCTCATCCAATTTACTTACACCATGTCTTTGGACTTGTGGGGGAAACCGGAGCACCCAGAGGAAACCCACGCGAACACGGGGAGAGCATGCAAACTCCAGACAGAAATGCCAACTGACCCAGCCGAGGCTCGAACCAGCGACCTTCTTGTTGTGAGGTGACAGCACTACCCACTGCGCCACCATGTCACCTTTATTATATATTATTCAGCAGATTTCTGTTGAGAATGGGTTCAAGACTGAAGTGTGCTGAGGCCGCTGATTAGTTACTAATCAATGTTCAGCTTCCTGCACAGATCAATTACGTCACTTCAGAAGTCCTCAACGTATCATCAGGAGCCTTGGTTATTATATTTTGTCTGTATGTGTTTGGGTGAGGGCTCTCAATGTAACAATTAAATTGCATTTATGAATGACTAATTAAAGGTTTAGGAAGAAAATAAAACGAAGTAAATTAACAGCAAATGTTAATTAGGCGAACTATCAACTTAAGCTTCAAAAAAGAACTTAAAAATGTATAAAAGTGTACCTGTGGGCAAATAAATCTTCTTAAGTCGTAACCGCTGTGAGCAGCTTATTGAGTTGTTTGTGCAGTCAATCGGTTTGGTTTATAAAACAAATTGTTATTCAGCCTAAGGGTGATGCTCTAAAGTTGACTGATAAGTTTAAGGGCACACAAAACACACAAATTGTTATCTTAGAATAGCTTGAATGTAGTACTTTCTGTGAATATTGTTTTTAAAGGAATGTGTGTATGAAAAGAAAGCCATAAACAGACAAATATATAAAGTTACTCACATGAGTATGTTTGAATGAAAGGGTTTATATGTATAGGAAGAACAGACTGAAGTAGATAAGGGTGGTTGATAAGTGGTTGAGATTCAAACCTGACCCACTGGCAGCTTAATTTAAGTTTTCACCACATTTTAAAAATGTGAATTCTCTTGGGCTCGGATGTATGATACAAGTATAATGATGAAACCTGTTCATTCATTCATTTTCCTACAGCTTAGTCCATTTATTAATCAGGGGTCGCCACAGCAAAATGAAATGCCAACTTATCCAGCATGTGTTTTACACAGCAGATGCCCTTCCAGCTGCAACCCAGTACTGGGAAACACCCATACATTCTCACATACACTACAACCAATTTAGTTTATTCAATTCACCGGTACCGCAGGTCTTTGGACTGTGGGAGAAACCGGAGCACCCGGAGGAAACACAGAGAGAACATGCTCCCCCGAACAGTGCTAACCACTGAGATACAACTTGTTAAAGCAGTTAATTAAATGTGAATAAATCCTGCTCAACCTACAAATAAAAATAGTCCAGAAAAATACAGAAAATATTTTAGTGGGACACCACCCCACGACAACATATAATGACAACATTGATGTAGCTTGCACAAAAATGGAAAACAATTGCTTGATACAACTATTCAGGCATCTACTGTATTATTTCCACTTCAGCTACAGAGAACAGCAGAATGATCAAAATCTGGACAAATATAATGTGGATGAAGAAAAAAAATGACATACGCCTACTGAAGAAATTGTGCTTTTTTTTGTTTAAATAAAAATTATTCTATTTACTATTGTCTAAATCCTCTAATGTCTAAATCTCTACAACTGTAATTTATTCAAAACAATTATTAAAAAAGTGGCTTTTATGAACCTATAACAGAAAATGTTTGGTACAAATGTGTACTTATTTCTAACGTAATCTAATCTTATACTACATTATATCATGTGAATGTGAAACAACACAGAAATCATTTCATTTAGTTATCAAGAAACTTGATCCAACTTGAACTGTCATCACTGTTATATCTGAAAAATAATATACTGAAACATCTTATTAACAGCTAGGCCTATTTATTTTATTTAAGGGGTCCATCTGGGAGCCACATTCATCTTAACTAGTCCAGGCAAGCTGACTTTCTAGTCACAAATATTGAATGTTTACAAAGAAAACAGACTTTTCTAGAGTCTAATCCGCTGCTCCCTCTCGTCATGTAATCCAAATCCGCAAAAACAAAGGGGCTGTGTGGTGGCGAGGGTCTAAGTTGAGTGTTCTTTGTTTCAACAACACTGATTAGAGGCTGATTTCACCCCTTTAACACTCATAAGTATCATGTTTGATTAGAATTGATTGTTGATGCCTTGTTTTCCTTAGCAGGCTGCCTGATAGTTACATTTTTCAGTTTCAGGGAGTGTTAAGGGTTTTCAGGCCAGGTTCGGACATTTTCTCATCTCAAATGCCACTGGCACTTTCTACTTTCCTCATTAAAGCATTGCAGACAATGAGGGTTTTATACAGCACAACACAAAGCACATTGCATTGATCCGCTTAATCAATGCAGAGGGGAAAAAATGATAAATGGGTCACACTTTACAATGAATTTCCATTAGTTAACGTTGGTTAATTTACTTAATAACATGAACAATACTTGTAGAACATTTATTCATCTTTGTTGATGTTAAATTTAACATTTACTAATGCATTATTAAAATCAAATTTCTGCTTGTTAACATTAATGTGCTATGAGGTATGGGCTAAATACACAACTATTTTATTAAGAAACTTTATTGAAGATGAAAGAATAATTAAATAAAATGTCTCGTATGTTGATTGTTCATTCATTTTCTTTTCGGCTTAGTCCCTTTATTAATCTGGGGATCGCCACAGCGGAATGAACCGCCAACTTATCAATATGTTTTACGCAGCGGATGCCCTTCCAGCTGCAATACATCTCTAGAAAATGTTGGTTGTTTGTGTTAGAAAGACATTAAAGCTGCATTCGAAACTGAATTTGAGCACATAATCTGTCAGTGTTTAAAGGAGTCATAAACTGAACTTTTCACATTTAAGAGCTCGTAGTATTACAAAGCACTCTGTTAGTTTTAAAAATCTAAACTTTGTGGTTCCTCTAAAAGAAAAGCTTACGTTGAAAGGCAGAGTCCGTTTTACTGGCTCTGCCTTTGCAGAAGATCCACACCTACTTCTACTTCACAGCCTGTTTAGCCTTATTCATATGCAAAACTGCCAGCCAATCATAGTAGTTGGCATTTACGTCCGAGTCTCCAATCAGAAACAAAGCATTCAGTAGCATGGGTGAAAAACACCAGAGAAAACTAATTAATTTATATTATTATGTTTTGATGTAAAATCTTGATGATGTTTTTTTTCTTATTATTGCTTTATAATTGGAGTGGTACTGAGCAGGCCACTGCTCATCTTTGCATTATCAAGTCACATGGGAGTCCTCTTTTACAGTGACAGAATTTCAAAGAAAATGACTGTTAAGGAATTTTTATTTGCTTTTTGGGTTAAAAAGAGCAAGTTCACTATATAACATTTAAATTTAATATTAGAAATTATACTGTACAGTTATTGAAATCTAAATGTAATGCTAATATGCATTCAATTTTAGGAGTCAAACAATGCTGATGTTGGCTAAAGGTCTTTGCACAGTGAAGTCTGAAATCTTCATACAGTACATGTTTTTTTATTATTATTCATATCCTAAAAATTTGTCAAGCACAGTAATCTGGAACCAATGTATATTAATTAATCCACTGTGGGGAAAATGTATTCTCCTCTCTCTTCATCAAAAAATGAAAAAGAAAGGAATATTGTGTCCACCCAAACCACTGCATGGAGAGGAAGGGGAGTTGCAGGGAATTATTGTGTAATTCAAAGATCATTGCAAGAAATCAGTGCCATTTTGATACTTTGCTAACGAATTAATTCTGATCAGAAAGTAGCAGAATATCAAAGATATGGTAGACACGCACTTTCAGTTGTACGGTGGCTTTGAATTGCCAAAACAACTCTCCATTTTTTGCATCTGTTGAAAGTGTTTTGAAAGGAAACACAATCAAACCAGATCTAAATTATGACAAATAATGTTTTCAGAGCTGTAAATGTGAATGACAACAGTAGGCTGAATTAGTGGGACACTACCCCACTACAGAGGAGTCAGGGCTGTCAGATGGTGAAAATATAATGACAACATTGATGTGGCTTGCACAAAAATGGAAAACAATTGCTTGATACAACTATTCAGGCATCTACTGTATTATTTCCACTTCAGCTACAGAGAACAGCAGAATGATCAAAATCTGAACAAATATAATGTGGATGAAGAAAAAAAATGACATACGCCTACTGAAGAAATTGTGCTTTTTTTTTTTTTTTGTTTAAATAAAAATTATTGTATTTACTATTGTCTAAATCCTCTAATGTCTAAATCTGTAGAACTGTAATTTATTCAAAATATTTATTAAAAAAGTGGCTTTTATGAACCTATAACAGAAAATGTTTGGTACAAATGTGTACTTATTACTAACGTAATCTAATCTTATACTACATTAGTAGACAACAGTAGGCTGAATTAAATTTTTTTACATGCAAAAACTTTAGATGGAAAATAGTAACTGTTTCAGAACAAAAGTATAACAATAATTTGAACAGCTGTACAATATAAACTAATTGGTGATTTAAGCACCACTGGTACATAATATGATTTATTGTAAAAACTTTTTTCCCCCACAGTTGGTCAGAATAAAACTAGAAGGACGTGTTTCTTGATCAGATGACATTCCCTGGTGAAAATTCTTATGTGGTTCAAATGGTCAAGAAGTAGTATCTCAAAGTAAAAGTATCCACACCGGTGCTGTGATTGACAGCCACACATAAACAGCAAAACAAATCCGCCAATGCTCAACCCATTTAAAGTGGGTGCTTCTGAAAATAGCTGTTATTACATGTTTCAAACAGAAATGGCGACATGGAGTCTTACAAACAACTTACAAATTGCAGCTTTAACTGATTGAAACGGACTTGAAATGTAATCTAATGTAAAGTGTTACTGATCAATGATTGGGGACAGACACAAATAACAATTCTACACAGAATCTATTGGTGTCTGTGTCTAATAAAGGCAAAGACCGATGGATAGATACGAATGGCGTGTCAAGACCCTGAGTGTGAATCTTGATTTTATTAGCCCCTATGTCAAGCAGAGGCAAGCGTTGATACAACATTGTGTGCTGCCCCTCAGTCGCTACACACACTCAGTGCTCACCAATCCAGGCACCAGTGTCATTACTCAGGACCTTGCGCTTGAGTTATGACTGTGTGCCTATGGGACAGCCAGACCCCAATCATCTTATATAATGCGTCGTATCATATGCCCCATACTCTCAGAGGGAGCACTTTAATTTCATTGCTTTCCCAATCATTACTCTCAAGGACAGTGCAACAAGAGCCTCTGGCTGATAGCAACCAAAAGAAGACGCCAGGAGCCTGCGTAAAGCTGGCAGATCTAGAGAAAAAAATGCTCTCAGGTTATGGAGATAACGTACGATCAGGTTGCAAAGGGGACAAGGTGGAGTAATAGTGCTGAGAGTCTGTCTGCACTGCAAAAAGTCATTTTCCAAATCAGTATTTGTCTCGTTTTCAGTGCTTGAAACAACTGTCTGGTTTGGAAGGTAAAATTGCATTAGATACTGAACAGATTTAGTCAATATTTCAAAACGACTATTTTATTAAGTCTAACCAATGTTTTTCGAGCATGTATCTAATGAAAGTTGATAATGAATAAAAGCAATACACGATTTTTATGTTATGTATGTAATCAATGCTTATAAACATAATATTTATTCAGAGAATTACAGTTGGTAATGAGGTGAAAGTATTTCCAAATTCAAGATATTTTTTTAAAACTGTAATAAACTTAAAATTGTTTATTATATGTGAACCTTTTAAATTTTTCAAATAAATGCACTACTAAAGCCTAGTTTATACTCGACGCGTCTGTTAGTTCGATTGAGTACGCGCGGCAAATATGATGTCATCGCGGAGTGTCCGGATGTTCACTTTGGGTGCGCGTGACATGATTTCGGCTGGCGGAGTGCATGATATTTTTTGAGACTCGAGCGAACAGTGTGCAGGGCGCCGCTTCTGATTTGAGTTGTGCATGAATCACTTTGAAGAGATTTTGTCTGAAACAAGTACGAATGTAAAGATATCTTTATGATCAGTGGTCACAGAGATAACCAGACGATCAATAATTCTTGGCTAGAAATTGCAACAGCATTGAGAAAGGAGGAAAGTTTTTGTTAAAAGGTTTGGAAAGAGGGATAAGTTTATTAAAGCCAAAGAGGCCAATGGAGACACAGGTACACAATTACAGAATATGTTTTTCCACCAGTCATAGGTTTAACACTGATGTATATATTACAATTGAATTTAAAACAATTTAATAGTTACAAAACTATAATGAAGTAACAAATTATTTCTTTGATAACTGGACAGGAATATTTCAACCAATCGGTTTATAACATGATGCCGTTTTTCTAGGCTTTATGGTGATAATGGTCAGGAATGTTGGATTATTATTGCCTTTTTAGCATGAGAAGAGGATAGAAACTAACCAGACAGTAATGTGTGAATTGTGGAGCGAGCTAAATAAAAAAAAAAAAAAAAAACATCTGTATTATTTATTAAGTGTACTACTTTTTGCTTTTATTCTTGCCATAATAAAAAAATATATTTGTTGAGGAACCCATGTTCTGTTGTCATTAATATTTTAATAAACTTTAATAGGTAAAACTGTCCAAGATATGAACAAAAGCAAGTGATACATCAAAGTTTGATTAAAAAAAATCTTGAATGGTTACAAAATTCTTTATAATTATTTAAATAATTTATAAAAATAATAAAAAATAGCTAGTTTAATAAACATCAATAATATTAATGATATGACGTAGTTCCTGAAACTTTCTACTTCTCTGTGTATCTGTCTGTCTTTACGGTCAGTTTCTTTTGACCGCCCCTGTCGTTTTAAAGAATATCACAACGGCGATTGCGGCGAGTTTAAAAGCCTCGTCCGTTTCGCGAGGTGCACGCGCACTCAGTGTAGGCGCGCGATGCGGCCCCAGGCGAAAGTATAAATCCAGCTTAACTACACTGTATGGTGCACAAAATGGTATTGTATGATATACTGCTACTGGAAAAGTATTGCAATACCCTTGGTTGACAGTTTTTCATGTTATCAGTACTTTAGTATCAGTACTTTAAAAATCAATGCGTAAATAGAGTGGTATTTGCTTTGTGTTGACAGCATGTGTGTGCCATCATCTACGCAGCACAGAACTGTATCAATATACTGACACATTATTCAGAATTGATAAAGAAATTTGCATGAATGAGAAAACAAAGCACAGGACGTGTATGATTTTAAAATAAGTGAAGCATGACAGACTCATAAATAAACTTGGGCTTGACTGACACACACCTGAAGCACATGAATGGAAATGACCCCAGCCAGTTCTGCTCTCTTTAGCATTTATTGCGTTTGAATGATCAAATACATGCTAAAAAAATGCGTCTAAAGGCTCATTTTGGAAAATAACCCAATAAACACAGTCAGTAAAAGCTTAATGTAGACAGTTGAGAAAGCATTCAGATCTGTTTATTATTCATTAAATTATTACTTTGGGTCAGCACAGCTCTTAAAATGACCACAGCCTGACTTCATGCTGCCCATCATTCAGCGTCAATTAAACAAGAGGATAAAAAAAGAAAATAAATCACTGCTCATTAGTAAATCACTTAACCTTAAAAATACAGAAAAAAAACATAAGCACTTTTTTTTCATGGAATAAAAATATGTATATTGTAAAATAGAACAATTCAAATAAAATAGATGTCATTTGTTTAGTAATATTTAGCTTCATCCTTTAAGATAACTTGACAAGATTGCAAATATCTACATACCTGTGGACTAGGCTGCATCAGAGAATAATATTTGTTCACCATAAACGTGGCAGGGTCATGTGATTTAATAGTTTATTAACATTTTAATAAATAAGACAGTGCTTCCTACAAGTTTAAAATTTACTTACGTTGGTGGCTGGATTGAAACACCATTTACCCACATCACATAAACAGTTAATATACATAACTATTTAATTATTTTTGACAATTATTTTATTTATTATGGCACTGTTATACATGGTTTCTCTTCAATGGGCTAAAGTAAAAAAAGACAGAAAAAGAAATCCACTATTTCTCTTACTTTTATGCTATTCAGGAGCCATGTGCAGCCACTGACAGGTAAAATTTGCTTCTCTCTATCAGGTTCAAAGCAAACTTGAATGCCAAAGCATTTAAGATATGTATAAAATGTATAAAATGTGTAATATATTGACATCATAAAATTAATAAAATATACAGCAAATGAGAAATAAATGACAGGAAATGGAATAAAATCCGACAATATCTCTAAAAATTATAATTACAAGATTAAAACGTGCAGATTATTTAAATATGGCAAATGCATAAACCATTAGTAATGGTGTACATATATTTTGAAGCCAGTTTAGACCAGTCATTTCATCCTCTGCAAGTATATAGCAAATGGTATTTTTAAAGATTAAACAATAAATTATTTAATGTTTCTCGCGTGGCTATGAGCGCAGTCAGCTGCGAAGGCAAGCGAAAGTAGGCCTAAGTAAAAAGGTAATGAAAAAACACATAACGACAGCTTTCGAAAGTGAAAGTAAAAGCTGAATCCCGGTCATTTTAGGACAATTTTTTTAAGTTCCAAAATGTCTCTGTGGATCTCTGTAGACTAGAGCATGCGAGACTACCTGTGGGAGGGTTGACAGGTCTCACTCACACAGAACGAACGGGTAAACAAGAGCAGATTGTCCACTACTTGTCCACTACTCGATCGCAGATGTTTGGTTATGTTAGGTGAATACAAAATAGCATGATAATAGTAGTAAAAATAAAATAAAATAAATTACATTTTTAAAAAAAGGGTCACTAAGCATACTTGGGCGGCCGTTAATATAACTGGGCAGCCCGCCCCAGTAAAGTCTATGAGTGCGAAGCCCTGCACTACTACTGTATGCTGGCCAATGGAAAGCTTAAATTTTTTATAAACAGATTTTAAAGTTATATGGGGATCATCTGTTATTGAAATACTTTTCTGATGTTTTAGGTTTTAGTCATGGTATAGATATTGTGATATTTTAGTAAGGTCTCAAACCAAATGATTTTTGGTATCGAGATAACACCATTAAACAAAATGATCTTTGAAAATAAGGATGAGGAAAGTGATTTTTGAAGCGTGTTTGTTTCATTGCATACACACTTACCTGAATAGAAAGTCTTTGTCTTTGTGACGGCATCCAAAAAACAGCCACGTCTCTCCGAAAGTCGCCTCCTGGTTTGTTTCACGCTCCTTTTCTCTGTTAGGTCAAGACAATATTTGGAAAATTAAACAATGTCTGTTAAAACGAAGAGTTAAAACACACGGAATACCAAGCACTCCACGGTATCATTTCTAAATCTCTTTTAAAATGATTTGATTTTCAGGCTGATATCTGACCAATCTGGTTTGTCAAAATGACCTTTACCGTGGTATCAAATCAATACCTAAAGAAATGAATTTAAAAGCTATTTCAGCCTTTCTATAAGTTTAGTAAGACAGGGTACAGACCCGAGTTCAGTAGCCAAGGGCTTTCTGACTGACAGGAGACTGCTTTCTAATACTCGCATGCATATTTATGTGTTTATGCCTCACGGTAATGTGTGCAAATGGTCAAATGTACTTCCTACTTAAAATGTCTCTTGGTGAGCTATTAATGTAAATACGTGAAGGCAAGCAGGTGGGGAAAAAGATGAGGTTTGTGCATTACGCTGTGTATTAAGTCTAATAAACCTGACACTGTCAATTACGTTTAAAACTATTACTATTACAGCCTTTATTTGATCAGAAAAGAACCTTTTTCAAGAGCGTCCTGGCCAAGATTAACAGTACACAGTTCACATGAAATATCATTCATCCATCAATACACATTAAAAAAATTACATTTATAACAAGTCAGAACATCTAGAGATCAGTGTTTCATATTTCATATCATTTAAAATCTTTTCAAATGTATGGAGTGAAATCAACTCCTTAAGCTGCAGCTTAGTTTGCAAGCTATTCCAAGTAAAGGAAGCTGCATATTTAATAGCCTTTTTCTCTTCATTTATGTATGCACTGCTAGTACACACAATAAAATGACTAAGACCGGACGGAAGACTGGAACTAGTTTTACAAATGCAGTAAGTTTGCAGATAAGAAGTGAGTAAACCCAGAATAGATTATACAAACAAAAGTGTCAATGTTTAAAACTACAGACAGATAAAACAGACCATCTGACCTGAAAGTACAACACACAATAATGATTATGAGCTTTAAGATTTGTTATAAACCACATAGAACCATGATAAACGCTGTCCAACGAATGCAAGCTCTGAGAAAAAGCTTGCATATATAAATAACATCTCCATAGTCTAATAGAATGGTGGCCAAGAGAGCTTAACATGCTGCAATTTAGGAAAACACATGCAATTATAAAAAACAACACCAGCAAATTAAGAAACGATCTTTATCCATCTGATAGCACTCGTGCTGCACATCCTCACAACGCATACACATTAAAACACACTGCATTTTCTGACAACACTTGCAAAAACATCAGACGGAAATGTTTCAAGTGGACCCAAAAAATATGACAGACGCTGCTGTGTCGTGACTATTGCTCAGTGAAGTACAGTTGAAGTCAGAATTATTAGCCGCCCTGAATTATTAGCCCCCATGTTTATTTTTCTCCCCAATTTCTGTTAAACAGAGAGAAGATTTATTCAACATTTCTAAACTAGTTTTTTAGTTACCTCATTTCTAATAACTGATTTATTTTGTCTTTGCTATGATGACAGTAGATAATATTTTACTAGATATTGTTCAAGACACTTCTATACAGCTTAATGTGACATTTAAAAGCTAAAGTAGGTTAATTAGGTTAACTAGGCAAGTTAGGGTAATTAGGCAAGTTATTTGTATAATGATGGTTTGTTCTGTAGACTATTGAAAAAAAATATATAGCATAAAGTGTCTAATGATTTTGACCTTAAAAGGGTTTTTAAAAAAATTAAAACTGCTTTTATTCTAGCCGAATTTAAACAAAAAAGACTTTCTCCAAAAGATAAAACATTATCAGACATATGAAAGTTTCCTTGCTCTGTTAAACATAGTTTAGGAAATATTTTAAAAAGAAAAAAAATAAATAAATCAAAGGGCTAATAATTCTGACTTCAACCGGAGGTGATCATTGAAAGGTGAGTTTTTTGTTTATTTTAACACCCTGATTCCAGTGTCTTTTGTATTTCATTAGGCAAAATAACCATAACCTAAACAGCCAGGTCTGTCACATTTTAGGGTCCTCTTGAAACATTTCCATTGTGTTCTGTGCTATTTTAAAGTGTTGTGAGAAAATGCAGCACGTTTTCGTAAATTGTTTGTGTTGTGAGGATTTGCAGCATGTGTGCTGTCAAACAGATCTTTTCTTAATTTGCTGGCGTTTTTTTTTTTGTTATTGCATGCGTTTTCTTAAATTGCAACGTTTAGGTCTCTCGGCCACCATACAATACAGACATGAAAGTTTCTGCAACAAATAAAAAATTTTTGCATCAGAAAGTTAACTAGAAAACAGAAGACCAAAATCATTTAAAAATAATTATAATTCAACAATTGCAGAATACGAGGGCCATTTGAAGAGTGTGTCAGTTAAGTTTGAGATACCTGTACTGAGAAACAAATGCAATCTAAACCTTGAGAAACAGAAATAGAATTCAGGCTTTGATGCATTGGTTTTGACTTAAAAAAAACAACATAAATAATAATAGCGAAACAACTGTACTGAAAACAAGAGGCAAACAATCTTCTGCTTACAATTTATTTCATTTTAATTACTCATATGTTATTACTTAGATTCTCTTACTTAATATTAATGTTTATGAAATATTTTTATGCTCACCAAAGCTAAATTTATTTGATCGAAAACAATATATACATTTATATTATAATAAATATGATTAATAAAATTACAATTTAGCAGTCATTAAATTAAACTTCAATGACATATGATCCATCTGAAATTATGCTAATTTGGTGCTAAAGAAATATTTAATAGAATGATTAATGATTATTTTTGTTCTATTCTGAAAAATAAAATTATTTAGAGCAACAAGATGGTTTTTCAAACATTGTTATAATCCTTTTTAGACAATACCAATATGACTATTTCATTCATTCGTTTTCTTTTTCGGCTTAGTTCCTTTATTAATTTGGGGTCGCCACACCCCATTAATTTGAACCGCCAACTTATCCAGCGTTTGTTTTACACAGCAGATGCCCTTCCAGCTGCAACCGATCTCTGGGAAACATCCATACACACCCATTCACATTCATACGCTACGGACAATTTAGCCTACCCAATTCACCTATACCACATGTCTTTGGACTTGTGGGGGAAACCGGAGCACCCGGAGGAAACCCACGCAACCACAGGGAGCACATGCAAACTCCACACAGAAATGCCAACTGACCCAGCCGAGGCTCGAACCAGCAACCTTCTTGCTGTGAGGCGAATGTGCTACTCACTATGCCACCGTGGTGCCCAATATGACTATGCCATTACAAAAAAATGGAAGAAATGTCATGATATCAGAGATTATAACCACTTTGCGTCGAGCTGCTGATAAGCCTGTCTGGCTTTATTCTGCAAATGTGAGAACAACTGGCTGGATATCCTTACTTTATGCACAGGTAATAGTTCTAAACAAATGCAGGCAGATTTAAAGTGATAAAAATACCTGTCAGTTGTCCGAATTCAGTCAAATATTGCGCTGAATTATTGCTCTGAATATTGGATAACAGAGTATATTTCGAAAAAGGGGAAATATTGCTGATCATCTTAAAAATGGTCAAATATGAGAAAGTTTATCTACGGTAGTTACAAATTTTACAGTCCTCTGTTTTTAATATGATCCAACTCATAGTTTCATGATGAAGAAACCGTAAAGTGGCAGTTCACAGTTAATTACCAACATTTGTCTGCTTTATTTGCACAAAAACACAATCGCTTTTTGTAGCAAAAACCTTGATATTCATCTGGACGCCTTCTTTGCGAGTAAGTCCTCTAAAAAGATCTGGCAGTGTTCCCAGAATTCCCTAAACTAAGGTGACATGCACTATCTGTACACTGCACCTGCTAAAGGTAGACAGACTTCTCCAAACAGATAAGAGAGAAGGCGTCGCACAAACACAATCAAAACAGTCTTCAGGCCCAGGAGAAGAAAAACAGCACGTCGTCTACTCCACTGCATCTTTACTCCGACATGATAATAGAAGAAGAGATCTGTTAGGGATGCGTTTCACAGGCCAGAAGCAAACTCCACTGCGTCTGCTCCTTTAGCCATCTCAGCCAACTCAAATGAAGCGTTCAGAAATAACACACGCCGTCTGAAACTTGCAGAGGCATTAATTGAAGCAGAATGTAGAAACACCCGAAGGACTTTCAGGGTGAGATGCCCTCCATCATGCTGATATCACTCAAAACACTGCAGCGAGCTGGGTTTCAGACACTAAGCTCTCCCCATCTGCTGAACGTACAGTTTAATTGCGATTTGAATACTAATGAGCCACAGTGTGGATGAGATGACCACAGGAAAACTAAACAGAGCTTTTCTTTAAACATCTACAATCTGCTCGGTTCCATTTCGTGTCCTTGCTTCAGTGACCCGTCAACTGGCGAGCAAAGCAAAATGCTCTCTTTTGAGTCGTGTTGTCGTTTGTGCGAAGTAGATATATTTAATTTAGAGGCGTGTAGAACAACAGCCAGGAATTGGCATGCTAATGGTTGGTTTACTGACTGATGTTAATGAAATAAAAGGTGGCTTTTTATACTCCTTGTTTATGGCTGATTTATAAAGTTGTGCGACATCAGTAAACAAAATGACAGCAAATAAATCATGCCCTTTGAAGCAAGTCAGATGTATTTGGCAGCAGTCTTGGTAACATGCCATGCATGGCTATTTCTATGTAGGCAATAAGCATATAATAAGTACTTCAGCAAACAGACCAAAATATACCTCACAATTGCGACTGAAAATTGCCAATGAATATCTTGTAATTGCAGCTTATGACTATTTGTCAGGACTGCCTGCACAGCTTTCACTTATCTTAGGGCTTAATTTAAGATGTGTAATGTTAAATAAGAATTTTTCAATAAATTAGTATTACAGAAGCAAATCTTAACTTAATTTGGCATTCTTGTCCTATCTTAGGAAATCATATCTTATCTCTAGTCTAAGTCCAGACTTCATTTTCAGTAAACAATTGACAGTAAACAATATTTTTTAAAAAGAAACATAATATTATAGATACTTTATAATAATATAAAATATGCATGTCCCTATGTCAGAGTAACAGTCGGTGTGAACGCACAGAGAAGGGTATAAACGGAGGTCGGAGCCAGCTCCAAGTGGGTGGGACTTGAGCTCCAAGTGGGTGGGTCTTCGAGCTCCAAGTGAGCTGTACAAACCTGGAATTTTTATTCATTTAATGTGTTGTACATGACACGGAGTCCAATATTGTGTTTTATTAACGTCTACACCTAAACCCATCCCTAAACCCAACCTCACAGTAACCTGTTGTGTCTTATTAACGTCTTCACCTAAACCCAACCTCCCAGTAACCTGATGTGTTTTATGAATATCCTCTCCACCTACACCACCTAAACCCAACCTACTTGCGGTTTAAGTCCCTCCCACTTGGAGGTCACCCAACCTACTTGCGGTGTAATCCCTCCCACTTGGAGGTCTCCGGGCTGCAGCAATACCTACGTGAACGCACAACATACACGAGCATCAAGAAAAGAAGATGCAGAATGTCACGCTTTTCAAGAAAAATGGACAAACGGTAATTTTTTTGTTGAAGTCAAAGGCAAGACGGTGTGCCTATTCTGTGGGGATGGACTTGCAGTGATGAAAAAAAAGCCAATCTCGAGCGTCGATACAAGTCGAAGCATGCTAAGGAAGCTGCAAGCACAAATGCGCTTGGATAAAGTAAACGACTCTTCTGCGGAGTTTGGGTGCCCAAGCAGCTTTCACAAAACTGCATTCTGACAAAGAGAATGTTATTCGTACACGTTTTGCGGTAAGTGAGCTAATAGCTAAAAACATTCTGAAGGAGAGTTCGTAAAAGATAGTCTTTTCACCGATGCGGTGCTGCTCGTGCTAGATAAAGTAAAACTTTTCCGGATTGTAAGTTTATCCTGAAGAACTGTCGCAGAGCGAATAACTGGCACAAAACATTGAAATGGCACTTAATGGCACTGGAAAAAAAATTCAGTTTTTCTCTCAGACCTGGAATGAAACGACAGACATAACAAATACTGCCCAATTAGCCATCTTTGTGAGCTGAATTACCGTTGAGTTCGAAACGTCTTCTGTCTGCAAGCCATGCACGGCACTACCAAAGGTGGGAATTTGTTTGAGCAAGCTGTTTTGGCAATGAACAAATTTGGATTACTGTTTTAAAAGTTAGGTGGCCTTACCACAGAGAAGCAGTTCCAACCATCGCATTAGAGAGGTTAGTGAAATATACAGTATGTTTAGCAATTTAGTGTGGCCCCTAAATGATGTTACAAAAATGTAAATGGCCCTTAATAGAAAAAAGGGTCCCCACCCCTGCTCTACTAGCACGTGCTGTGCCACTGCTGTGTAAATACTGTCAGTTAGTGTAACTGTTAGCTGTATCAGTTTGAGCCTGAATCAGATAGAAAATGAAGAGGACACAGCTAAACCTCATGTCTGCTCTCTAAAATAATGTCTGACAAGGGTCTTTCATAAATATATTTTCAGGTTATAAGCATATGCAATATAAAACATTCCATAGCTTTTGCAAGTTTGTTTTATGAGATATGCAACGCAAGGAAAGCCACCACACAGAGACACTGCAGCGCGGGGGAAGATTGTGGGTGTTTACAGCGGTTTGACAGATAAATATGAATTTGTAGCTAAATTGTTAAGTGCTAAATTGTAACTGTGGGGTGCACACACATAACCTGAATGGTTTGTGACGTCATTAACCCGGATGTTTTTTTGTAGTCTCCAAACTCTGTTCGCTGTAGGCTTTGCTAAGCTAACTCTGTAAAAGCCAATGTCTCTCTTTGTATTGAAACTTGAGCATATTGAATTCACAGATGTTATGTTCACACAGTTAGTTCTCTACACATAAAGTTTAAAATAAGACATTGTAGTGAACCACTCCTTCAAATTGTGTGATCAAGCGTGACAATACACTCTCAGGTCTGTTACCAAGCAACCAACACTGTGTGAGTGCTGACAAAACCAAAGAAAAAAAAGTGGAAGTACTTACAGCATCAGTCACCTGAACTATAACCAGTAATCCTCCATTCCAAATCTTTAAACCACACAGGTGTGGCTCTTTCCCAAATGTCATATTTGCAGCTATTTCTCACAATTGAGACTTTATATATTGTAACTGCGGCTTCATATCTTAATTACAACCATTTCTCACATTAGACACATTACAATTATATTATAATTATACACTTTATATATACAACTATATACAACTTTGACTATTACTGAAAACTGCAACGTTATCATTTACAACTGATTCTTCCAATCTTACTCACTCATTCACTTTCCTTTGGTGTATTACCTGCTTTGTCAGAGGTCGCCGCAGCAAAATGAACCAATTAGTCAATTGCAACTGTGTTACATAGTAGCAACCCAGCACTAAGTACAACCCTCAGTGAGAAACAGCCACACACCCTCTCATTTACACACTATGGCCAATTTATTTTGTCCAATTCGGCTATATTGCATGTTTTGGACTGTCTGGAAAACTGAAGCACTTTGAGGAAACCCACACGAGTATGAGGAGGACATGTAAAATTATTATAATTATTAAGCTTGTGCCAAAGAGTTTTGACTTTCTCAGTAATGTGACTTTCCACCTCACAACTGAAACTCTTCCTCTCAACAGCGACTTTATACATCACAATTTTTACTCCAGTTGCAACTTTTACCAACAAGTGTGAATCCCATTTCTCAAAATTCCAACTTTGTGACTTTCTCAAATGTTTGCAGCACAAAATGAGTGGGAACCACACTAATAAACCCTATACCTAATCCCTTATACCTAATATCTAAGATAATATTAGCTAAATAGTGCAAATATAAATGTTCTTTTAGTTTACATCAGCTGTATCCAAAAGGACATCGAGCATTTTCTAAGTTTTATGTTTTAGCCATAATTGGCACAATATCATGAAATGTTATTCCCATCTTGTGTGGTGAAAAAGCAACTGTGGCATGCAATTGACTGAAATGCACTAGGGCTGAAAATGGGACATCTGATTAAAAAAATTCCCACCTCAGTGTCTGAAATGCAGTAAACGTACCTCAATGGCACATCTGTCTCATTATTTTTTAAATTATCTCAATAATTTTTTTAATCCTACAAGCATTTACAATAGGGCTGATTGATTTGGAAAAATCTGACATTGAAATGATTTAGTTTTTCTGCAATATATCGGTATGAATGCAATTTCCCTGGATGGCTTGAATAGCACTATATAGAAAGAGACAATTCATTTAGATTTATTGGTGTGATTTTGTAGGGGAGTGAATAATGTATAAAAAAATTGATGTTATTTAATAATTAAAGGGCACCTTTGATGAAAAATCTACTTTTTAAGCTGTTTGGACAGTCATATGTGTAGTTATAATGTATAGACGGTCATTTTGGGGTGATATAAACACACCCAGTCCTTTTTTTTCAATTTAACAGCATAAAAACGGTGGACCAATTGGAGCGGTTTTGAGATCGACCGCAACTTGACGTAGGAGTGCGGTCCCCCCGCCCACCGAATTGATTGACAGCTGCGTATTAACATGTCTCCGTAGTAACGTGTATAATCATATCAACAAGACAGGACGTGCGCAAAACAACCGGGAATAAAAGGTCTGTTCAGTTCGGGAAGGTCATTAATCATCATCGAATGTGATCTAGAGTGAGTTTCACAAGTTTAACACGTGTTTAAAACAGTGCATGTTAATGAGTTACAGCCATTTACTTCAGCTTTACTTCATCACCACAGCCGCGTGTCAGCAAAAAATACGTTTCAATCTCGGTTTGTTGACATTAAATCAGGTTTATTTAGTACATTAACATACAGATATCCATACAGCAGTGGAGATTAAACCCGTATCCTTTCACATTTGCTTGCAAATCAGTGCGAAGCTCAACGCGCGCTGTGTGTGTGTGTGTGTGTGTGTGTGTGCGTGCGTGCGTGCGTGCGTGCGTGCGTGCGTGCGTGCGTGCGTGCGTGCGTGCGTGCGTGCGTGCGTGCGTGCGTGCGTGCGTGCGCGCGCGAACGAACTCTGTTACTGCATTGATGCATTGAGTGTGTCTCATCGTTGCAACTCCTTAACAAACACATTAAACAGTCTTTGGTAAAGTTCTTACTGTTGTATTTCTCAAACGTAGTGAGATCTGCTTCTTTCAGATCTGTTCCTGTTGTGTGTCTGTGTGTCTGACGCAGCCGAGGGCGGAGATTGAGGCACGCTGACGGGAACGGTGGGCGGGGAGGACTATTCTTAAAGGGCTAGCGCCAAAAACCGCAAAAATTTGTTTAGGGCTATAATGGAAGGACTTTAAACAGCTATAATTAATAATCTGATGGGTATTTTGAGCTGAAACTTTACAGACAAATTCTGCTGACACAAAAGACTTATATTAAATATAAAAAAGGGGTCATGTATGTGCCCTTTAAATGTAATGTAAAATATAATATAAAACTGTATAGTCTTCACTGAATACATAAATCAGTCTATTTAATCTTTATTAAAGTTACAAATAGGGCTGTGCAATTAACCGCAAACAAACTAAAAAAATCATGATTTAAGCATATGCAATTTCTAAATTGTGCAAGGCTGCAACTTTGTCTATAAATTTATTCTGATCTTTGTTCACGTTCTTGTACGCATGATTTTAATATGTTAACCAATCAGAGCTGACACAGCACATCAGGCATTTACAGCCAAGTTGAGCAGGAGAAAGATGTTAACCAATCAGAGCTCACTCCTGAGCACAACGAAGTTTAGCGGGAGAACCAGCTAGTTTTTATTTAATTTATTGTCATGACTGTAATTGAGGTTAGTTCCTCCAAGTTTTTTTCATGTTGTCTGTTTTTAAGACAGTTGCCAAAATCACAAATAAAAATGGAAATAGGATTATTTTGTCCATATTGCACAGCTTTGTTACAAACATAATTTTTTTTGTACCTGTATGTTTTAATCTCTCTTGAAATGCCTTTTAAACAAACACAAGTGATAAACGTTCACCCTCTTGGTTAAACTTTGCAGTGACTCCACAAATCTTATGTATTCTGAACTGTGGTACTGACAGAGATGTGACTACTGCAAATGCATTGCACACATTACAATATTGATGCTAAAATAATTTATTGTGCAGCCCTAATTTATAGTACACTGATAATTGGACATGAAAGCGTTTGAAAGTCATGTATGGGCCACTGATAGATAACAGTTGCTCGTGCACCTCTTTATTCCTTTCTTTGGCCAGCCATACCCATATCTTCCGCTCACAGTTCTTCAAGAACATTTAAGCTGCTTTTTTTTCATTCTGAGGGTCACTTGAGGTGAAAGGGGGTTTCATAACCCTTTAAATTAAAAATCATGACTTTAAACCTCACAGATGCAACCATTTTTCACAACAAAGATGTCATGCAACACAATTTTGACTTTATATCTACAGCTGCAGTTACAACTATACCTCACTTCAACAGATTCTCACAACTATTACATTTATTATGGATTTTAAATGCATCTACTTATTTTGAAAAAGAGAACATACGGGAAATTATTTTCATTGAGAGTAATTAAATAAGAAATTTCAATTAAAAACATCGATAAACACAGCCTGTCTCACCCATTTCCCCACTGCCTATCTCTGCTGAAAATGATATTTTGCGTGTCAGGGTTAATATTTTGGATACTTCTTTAGGTCCCGCCCACCTGCTCAAAGCTTGGCTCAACTGAGTTTGGCATTTGAACAAACAGAGGGTCCACAGCAGAGCCATTAGCATCTGGGAGTTCAATATCCAATCTGGAAATGGGCTTCAATAAACTAGCTTTAGTGGGGCTTTATGCTGCCCCAGAGGGGCCGGTACCAATATGAAAAACCTGGATTCCATTTTGTAACACCATGCAGACCGGCTCCCAACCTGAATACAAATCAACTGTACTGCGACAGCAAGGACGACATATCCGCATCCCTAAAAAATAAAATTAAATTACAGCCTGCAGACAGCTAGAACAGCAGCCAGTGCAATAGCTGCTACCTTTTCATAAGTACAATGAAAGCAAGTCAGTAGCCCACCCTGAACATTCACCTTAATAAATCAGTATACTATGTAATCCTCCTCACCCTCTTTTGAAAATATCCGTAGCATTATGAAGGCAAAGGGCTGGCTGTGACCTCAGAATCCATTGTAGTCACTCAGAATTTTTATTTTTTTTGACCCGTGTACGGTGCTCAAAATGTGAACAATAAAAAGGATGTGAACAAAGAAAACGGATGTGGAAAAGCATTTTATGTACCTTTATAACAGTTAACCACAGTTTTACTTTGCCTAGAGAAAATGTGAGTGTTTTGGGTGCCTGCCAAAGCATTGCTAAACATTCAGCAAGGTGTTGTAAGGGAATTTAATGCACTGTGGTTGTTACAGAGTTCTTGGAGGACTAGTAACAAAAAAAAAATCTTTAAAGCATTCTGGGGAATTTAATGTGTTGATATTACAGTACACCTGAAATCACAATGTAAGTATTTGGGGGTTTTGTATCAATATGTTAATCCTAAAGTTCTAGAAGCTATTTTTTTAATTAAATAAATGAAAGCATTTAAAACTTCTGCATTGCTCACATCTGCCAATATGGATCAGTTATTTTTAGGACATAACCAAACACTTTCATTAGTTTTTCTGACCAATCAAATGCTCTCTAGTATCTGAAATAAGTCATATATAACGAGTTTAACTACTTGTAATAACTCACCTTTATTGGGAACACCTGTCAAACTGCTCGTTAACACAAATTTGCCAATCACATGGCAGCAGCATGCAGACATGGTAAAGACGATCTGCTGCAGTTCAAACCAAGCATCAGAATGGGGAAGATAGGTGATTTAAATAACTGAACAATGGTTGTTGGTGACAGACGGGCTGGTCTGAGTATTTCAGAAACTGCTGATCTACTGGGATTTTCACGCACAACCATCTCTAGGGTTTACAGAGAATGCTCCAAAAAAGAGAAAATATCCAGTGAGTGGCAGTTCTGTGAGCACAAATGCCTTGTTAACGCCTGATGCCAGAGGAGAATGGCCCGACTGGTTCGAGCTGATAGAAAGGCAACAATAACTCAAATAACCACTCGTTACAATCGAGTTATGCAGAAGAGCATCTCTGAATGCACAACAGGTCCAACCTTGAGGCGGTGGGCTACAGCAGCAGAAGACAATGCTCATCATTGCTATTATATACTGAGGCTATCATAAGTCAGATGCACATTAGCTCAACAACTGACTGGCAGAGCTGTGAAATGCTTTTGGCCCATTTTTTAAAGGGGGAGGAGCTGCTTGACAGTCCCACCAGTGTTTGGTTTCAACTGTGATTGCGACACATCAAACAAAGCTGTGCCTTCCAAGGTGCTTCAGTGGTGCCATAACATCAAATATATATGTATATTATTGGTTAATACTGAAATGGTTGCATTCCTAGAGAAGACAGCACTTCAGAGTGCAAACCAGTAAAGTGTGATAAAGTATCCGATATAAAATATATCTGTCATACAATGCCAACTCACAAAGTTGAAACCACTTGTCCAGTTTCTCATTCAGTGGACAAAACATCCACACACGCACACATGAACGCACACACACACACACATATAGACACAAAGCAAAAGCGACTCTGCCAGCACACCAACAGACGAGTCAGAAGAGCTGCTTCTGACATGAAACAAAGCCTTAGATTTACATTTTTTTCTACAACATTTGAATTCCTTAATGCATCATGAAAAAATTGCTATGGAGACTCAGTTTAGACATGTGAACTTACCTCATCTTTACTACTACTGCACGATATTGGAAAAAACTGACATATTTAGATTTTCTGTGATATATATTGCAATATGAACACAACGCAGTGCCTCAGCTATAATCCAGATTTGGTGCTGTACATTCAAAAAATTGACTTTTCAAGATGTGCGCATTGCAATCCACTACTACTAACAGCACAAAATAAACATGAATGACTAAATGGGTTGAAAGCATATACGAAAGCATATATCACAGATAAATGAGTGATTCAATTGTGGAAAGATGATATTGCTGTATCCACCTTAAATGGTAGCACAGTCTGTCTACAACATATAAAACAGAAACATTGTAAAAATAAAATTAAAAAAAAAGTTTCACATTTACATAAAAACGTTTTCTAAATCCGCATTTAGACATCTGTTAAAACTAAGCAAAAATGCTGTATTACTTATGCCGGGCCAGTATTTGGTGTTTTCACCCTGTTGAAACTTTGTTGAGTAAACGAAAAGGGAGAATGCATAAAAAGTTTCCTGGTTTTGGCAGAAAACATTGTCATCTAAATGCCCACCATTCATACAATAAATAGTACAAATGAGCAACAATAAATAGAAGGACTTGACATGTATTCATGTATTATGAAATCAGTGATTCAATCAAACAGCTTCTATACAAAAACAATGACTTCAGTAAACTGCCAGACTTCCATTCAACACTAAGGTTGGGTGATGTTGACCAATTTGGCATCGTATAAAGTCTAATGTGAAACATCGCAATGAAGGATGGCATTGTCGTCAGAGGCGGCGGTGAATTAATTATTTATGAATAAATTCATAACGAATTAATTATTTGTATCCTACCGTTTCAACTACCTGACCTGCATGGTCTTTGTTTTATCCATAACCAAATCATAAATAAAGATAAGTTACACACAAATTATTACCTGCCAATCACTTTTTCAGCGGGACTCTGGCATGAATAGTCTGAGTGATCTGTGTCATTGTAAACTTGGTTGGTAAAAAAGGTGCACACCCAACAGTATCTGAGGTTTTAACTAAAATTACAAGCATGAAAGTGAAAGATTGAAGCAACGTACTGACGCTGTGACACATTACCTGATAGATTCAAAAGACTGAAGAGTCGTTAGATAGAGACAAGATTAATTCAATATCATGCTTAACAACTATAATAAGATGCGATCCAGCAGTAAATCCTTGATAAACTGTCTCCTTGATAAACGTGCACTGCTTTCTGGGGTTTTGTGCCCAAAGCACCCGCTGACTGCCCGGTGCTCAGACGTTCGTGCGATATTGAATATTATTTAAAAGTTTTAAGGGTTAATTACTTAATATATTTAACAAATTACCTGATTATGTATTTTCATAAGGTGTCTCCTTATCTTTGATTTCAGCCAAAGATTTTGATTTTGGTGCATCAATAACCAAAAGGTAAGCGTTGTTTCGCTTTGGTGTTTCAATGCAGTTGCACTGGTGCTAAGGTGTCAGAAACATCAACAACACTTATGCAAATTAAGCCCTCCTCGTAAACATTGGACGGTAAAAATGCTTCTTGCCCTTTAATTTTGTACTTTTAAATCTAATAAATCTTTTTATTTTTAGTGTTGAGTGCTCTCCTCCTAAAACTCAGTGGCAGCCTGCAAACAGATGAATTGGTTTTGACCTTTTGTGAGATTCTCCCACTTTCTCCACAGCACAATACATTTCCGGCTGTCTGCCTGCTGCCATTGATTTACAGATGAGGAAAATCGAAGCATCCCATGCTGTTTGCTCCTAAAGAGGAAACACTGAGCTTTGTGACACAAACAATGTCCTGCTGACAGAATGGTGATCGTTATCTTTAATTGAAGGCTGGCATCAAGGGTAGCTGCATTTAGGAGAATCTCAAGTGAAGAAGCGCAAGGAAACAAAGTTCAACAGCAAATGCTGATGTTAAACCTGCACGCCCATCACTAATCCGTCTTGTATTCATTACACAATTGTGCATGATTACGTCTAGAAAAATGCTTTTGTAAATGTGCAAATTGCTCGTATATAATTCTCTTACAACAGAGCATGCAACATGCATTATAACAAACTAGTTCTAACTTGATAGAACTAAACTTTTTCTAAAAGGATTTAATGGATATTGATTTGATGCTTTTAAATCCATTTTAGGTGATTTGGTTGCTCAGTGGTTAGCACTGTCGCCTCACAGCAAGTTGGTCGGTGGTTCGAGTCCTGGCTGGGCCAGTTGGCATTTCAGTATGGAGTTTGCATGTTCTTCCCATGGTTGTGTGGGTTTCATCTGGGTGCTCTAGTGCCCTCCTAGTCCAAAGACATATGGTATAGGTGAGCTGGGTAAACAAAATATTCTGTAGTGTATGAGTGTGTGAATGAGTGTGTGTATAAGTGTTTCCCCAATACTGGGTTGTGGCTGAAAGGGCATCCACTGCATAAAACATATGATGGAATAATTCGTTCCGCTTTGGCAACCTCCGAAAGAAAGACTAAGCTGAAAGAAAGTGAATAAACGAAATCAATTTTAAAAGCATCAAATCAAAATCCTTTAAGAAAATTTTTAGTTTAGACCTTGGTTGCAAAATCTGACAGAGAATCCCAAAAGATGATAAACAGTTTGTTGTGATTTCAGAATCATTATTTGTTAGATTTAATATTAATTTTAATATTGTTAGATTTAAAGCTGCTGTGTCAGTGTGCAGTATTGTGCAGTTTGCTTCACATAGGTGTAATACACAAACATTGTAAAAATAAAGCTGTAAAAGATTACTGGAGTATGTTATTTAAAAATAATTTCTTTAATATTCAAATATCACGGTTAATTCATCAATAAATTACATACTGTTTATTTTTAAGTGTTCCTCCACATTGAAGTCTTAAGATAATTGTAATAAGATACAAAATTAAAGATTATTCATAGACTTTCATGCTCTATCCCATCCATCATGTGTGGTTGCCTGAAAAACAAAAACTGTGCTATATATATTTAAATTAAAATAACAAATACATTTCCTTCTATACCATTTGCTTTTCCTAAACAAATGTGTATTCTATTTTTCAGAACTAAACACTTAATTTTATTAATTATTTGTTTACATTTTTACATTTTCACAATTGTGCACTCATAATTTTTTAAAAATAACTCCTGCTGCTAAATTATCTTCTAATCTAGTTTCGGACATTGGCACAGATTGTGATTATATAATAATTATGTTAAATATATACAGTTAAAGTCAAAATTATTGGCCCTCCAGTTAAATTTGTATTCTTTGTCAAGTTTGTCTGGAATGAAAGCAGTTTTCTGTTTTTATATAGAAGTTTAAGGACAATATTAGCCTCCTTTAGAAAGTTTTTTTTTTTATTATTGTCTATAGAACATTAATAGCTATCAATAGCTTGCCTAGTTAACATAGTAACCTAGTTATTATATTTAAATTGCAACGTATGTTTAAATTGTCTTTAAATTGCAATTTAAGCTACTGAATACCATCCTGCAAAATAACTAGTAAAATATGATGTACTATCATCATGGCAAAAGACAAGAAATCAGTTATTAAAACTGTTGTGTTAAATTTGTTGAAAAAAATCTCTCCATTGGGAAAAATGTTTAAAGACTCAACATTTGACAGGAGGGCTATCATTTTGACTTCCATTGTATATATGCGTGCGTGATAATAATATTAATGATAATAACACTAAGATATTAATATAATGATTAATATAGACAGTACAGTGCATAGTTGTCATATTACCAATATAACTAATGCACCAAGAAAAAAATAATAAACAAATTTGTTATAAATGTACGGCCAGGAGCCAAACATAACACATTCGACTGCATGACTGGCTCGACCTTGATGGTTTGGAAGGTGATGTGATGTTTGAGGACAACTTTTGTCATTCATCATTAATGTCTCATCCCACTCTCATCACCCCCCAGACATTCATCAAGAGTGTTTGGCTCGGACATTCACCCCTGTGATTACCTGTGGCCCTCATGGCACTTACAAACTATTGGTGTACACACACACACACACACACACACACACAGCAGGAATCCCATCACCATCCAGCCCTGCACCGGGGCAGACGGCTTCATTCATATGTAGTCCTGGAGTGTCACTCTTCATAGGCCTCTGGCACGGAGTATAAATCACGCAAACCGAGATGACAGGCCTCCAAAAGACACCTTTACAACCACATCCTGAATTTATGCCCTTCTTCATTGTAACACCAGGGTCTTCAGAAACACTATTAGGCCTCACAGATAATGTGGCAGCAAGCAGGTCAATAACACATTTACACTTTCTCTTCTTCCTTCAACCTATCTGGATTTATCCTCATCACCCTAGAGCTGTTTTTATGCTGCTTTTGCGCATCAAAATCAATAAACGTCCTTCCGCTTTTAAAGCCTGGTTTTAAACTTTCTTTTTCTACATTTACTATTTATTTCATTTCATATATACAAGCAATATCACATGGATGTTTTTGTCCTATATAACACAAGTGCATTGATACTTCTAACAGATCATTTAAATAACAATTTGTTATACAGTTGAAGTTATTAGCCCTCCTGAATTATTAGCCCCCTGCATTTTGTTTTCTCTAAATTTCTGTTTAATGCAGACAAAAATTCTCCTAACACATTTCTGAACATAATAGATTTAATAACTCATTTCTAATAACTGATTT
>CAIGQQ010037704.1:2496224-2531073 GCA_903798035.1 Danio albolineatus | reverse complement strand
GCAAGCTTTTCTCCTTTTTTGTTTTAAATTTAATACTACTTTTTTTCCTACCCATAATGTCTAATTATTTTTATATATGTGAATAACATGTATTTAAAAAATAAGTAATAAATAAATAAATAAATAAATAAATACATTAGTGAGCAGAAGATTTTCATTCAAAACATTCAAAAATCTCATCTGTTACATCCTTTAAAATGTGTTAGTTTCTCGGTCTAGGGTTGGACAGATATTTTGAAGAATGTTGGAAACTGGTAGCCATTGCCTTTAACAGCCTTTTTTTCGATTTTGAAAAGTATTTGTCAATGTATATTTATTTCTCATTTTTCATGAAAATGTGAAAACCCTTAAGGGCGAGTAAAATGGAGAGGAAATTTTCAGTTTTGGTTGAACAATACCTTTACTTTATATCTCTGAATTTATCATCAATATTCCTTAAAAGGTGTCTCAAAGCTACTGTGAAGTTTAAAATATTTCCAGAAGCTATACCTGCAGTTAAAGAACCCCATTTTCCCTTTAAAACGAGAGTAAAAGTGAACCACTATTACCATGATGTTTTACTGCCATCTGGTGGTACCAAAACTGCAAACGCAACCTGCATATTCTGATTCAAATTGCATGAAAAAGAAAAGCATCCACATTTTAATTTCGAAAGCAGCTGCATGTTTACTGACCTAAGAGAAGGCTGAGTGGGGGACAGCAGGATGGGAAGGCCCGAAGGAGATCCAACACACACACATTTGAGTCTCTGACAAAGCTGTTGTAGTCGGCCGATCCTTGTTTACTACAGAGCTCCAGAAGCCTTCTCTTCTCGGAAGCGTTTTGAGTGAAGTCCACCAACGCTCGCAAAAATGCCTGAAAACACGAATCAAGCACATAAGTACAAGCACAGATATATCAAAATATTCCTTTATTAAAGGTATAAAGTACCCAACTGAACTAAATTACATGAATTTTAATGTATTCAATTATTAAAAGTGAATAGTACATTAATGTTTATTGATTGATGTTGCAAGTACTAGTAGTAGTATGGAGTATAGTATTACCAAAACTCTGATTATTATTTCACAAACAATGTAAATTAATCACAATATTTTCTATAGCTGTATTCGTCATATCTGAAGTTTGAAATATTTAATATTTACTCTGGTTTTTATGTCTGCAACTTCTATTTCTAGATATGCAATTGTTTTAAAAGTGTTTTTATTATTATACTCCATAATTTAGATTCCTATTGATATTAATTTAAGGTCATGGATGCTTAACAAATAAAATTAGAATTTAAATTTGTTGCAAAATTATACCTTTATAGCCTAGCATATAACAAAAATGTGTAAATGTGTGCTAAAATGAAACATACAATGTACAAAAAGATAATTTGTTCCAGTTAAACTAAAGATTAAACTAAAGATTATTTTACATAAAACCTACCACATTCTGACAATACTAAACAAAAACTGTATTTATGCATTTCATAAAGTGATTTGGCACTAGCAATGTCTGTTTTTGACTTGTATTAAACCAGTTTGAAAATTCTCTGAATCACTATGACTAAATCATTTGTGACTCATTTAATAAAATCAACTTTTTTTTAATCAGATCATTAGAATAGAAGATTTGTTGACTCAAAAACAGAATCAATGGGACCTGTCCAGTTCTGAAATTAATAATAAATAATGACAGATAGCTTTGGGTGAACTATCCCTTTAAATACAGCAGTGAGGTAAAAATAACAAAGTATGTCAGTCCCAAAAAAAGCTAAATAAACCATCAAAAGCACTGTTGTGTATTAAGCAAGTGCTATTGCTAACTCAAAGGTACACAACTTCAAGAGCACAGCTGTTAGCTAAATAAGGTTAATAACAACACAGAATTACCTTTTTCGGAGAGCTCCTTATCTCTAAACACCAGGTGAGAATAAACTGCAAAGAGCCATTCTGTGGGATGTGAAGTGGAACTTTTGCTGCTGTAAAAGAAAAAAAAATTGCTATGCATTTATTCAACGTTTCGGGTTGTTCAATCTTAATCTAGTGTCTGACTTGTTGGCCAGAATACATTATTTTATCTCTTTTCTAGGACAGTTTGTTCTTGGTGTCACTGATTGTGTCAACAAAGGCTGCAATACCTTTCTTGCTGGTGTTTTTAAGCAGGTTAGCTTGAACGGTCCAGTTCTTTTGCATTTGCAGATTCAGTTTGAGCAGCAGCTCTTCAACTTCACTGGCTCTGTTTGGACAGAGAATATCAAAAGCGTCTCCAGGCTGATAAACCTGCTCCTGCTCCTGCTCCTGGAGAGACAATGTGTGCTTTTTAGAAGACATTTTCAGTGGATTATTTAGAATATAAACAAACAGGTCGATCTGAGCAATCCAAAAGTAAACAGCCTTTGAAATAAGGGTGTATAATTAATCATACTGCAGACTTTTACCATACACCACACTGTTTTTAATGCCAACCGCAGACGTCTTTGGCTAACAGCATCATAAGAGCTAAATGGAGTGAGGACCTAATTAAAAATGGGTTCTGCAGTTCTCATTTCATGTCAGGTAAGTTCACGCTATGCTGAATCCTACACATTACTCGTTTTTGATTGCAGCAATGATTTCAGCAAAAACAGTAAAATATAGGGAATTAAACTGCAGACACTGAATGCTTGAAATAAAACATAAAAATGTACGTCCACATACCCTGCACCATGCAGGTGCAGTTAGATGTCAGAATGTAGTTGTTTTGCTTGTTGATGATTACCCAGGCCTTGTACAGTTCCGTCTTCTTACCTTGTCTTTGGCTAGACAGAACCTCAGTTTTTAGCACTACATAGTTTTGAATCTGGTGATCATGGAACATTATTTCTTGCACATGACCACAAAGAACAAAATTGTAGGCATCCAAAGACTTGTAGGCCAGTAACTTCTCTTTTGTAAAATCACACCTGACACCTAGATGCGCACGCATCCTGAATGTTTACAAACCGGTAGTTCGTCTATAAAGTAAAAGTTTCTACTTTAAAGGATCACTAGCTCTTTAAAAGGCTCAAAGTTAAACAGTTGAGTTTTTAATCCATTTAACCAATCTCGCGGTGTGGTGGAAGCACTTTTCGAATAGCATAGCATATATCATTGAATTGGACTAGTTCATTAGCTTCTCATTTTAAAAAAATCATAAATTTTCTAATTTAAAGCATGACTATTCCGTAGTTATGTTGCGTACTAAGACTGATGGAGAATGGATAGGAACTATATTCTCATTCGGCCGCATGAATGAACTTTGCGGTCATAACATGTCTGCATCATGTAGACACAATGAAAATAGTCCCCAGCTAGGTAAATAGATAACAGTGCTGCATAATTTCACAGCGCCTGCTGCAGTCATTGTACGGCAACAAAGTTTCTTGATTATTATATTAGAATGACAGTGTAGTACCTAGCTGTATCAGACTATAAAATAACCAGTTTTCATTTTTCATGTCTTAGTAAGAGAAGAGTTAAGCTCTACAAAAGAGTCCAGATTTCGATAGTAAAATTACCATTATATAATCTAATAAAATATATCTAATAATCTAGAAAAAAAGATAAAAGTGCCCCAGCCAGACCCTGAAATCAGCTGAATGGATTCAAACTCAAGGAAGTTAAACCGTTAAAAAAGTGGAGTGTTCATTTAATGTTACAACACATATTTTACATAAATACAATTCTTTCATTATTAAATGAATGATTTGTCTCATTTATATCGGCCAGAATTTTTATATACTTGCAGGAACATGAATACATTTAGACTTACCGAGATATCAAGCTCCAACAAGATGGCAGTTTTCACCGCATCATCTTGAGTTAATTGAACTGCCTTTGAAATTGGCACTTCAAGATAACCGTCTTTATCAGACAGGACTGTCTCCTATGAACAGAGTATGCTTATTATTAAGTACAGAAATTAAGTACAGAATACGTGCCTTTGCTTCTCAACCTTTCAATTAGTAAAGTACACCAATTAATTTCTCTGATATTTCTGTTGTAATTTTAAGAAAATTTGAATAAAACAAATCAATTCTGTGCATTCTTCAATAAAAATAATAGAATGAGGAATCTATTTATATTTTAAATAATGATTTTTTTATCATAATTAAAAATGTAATTGTTTTTTTGTTTTTTCCAAACTTCTATGACTTTCTTTTTTTCTGCTTAACACAAATAAGATATTTTAAAGACTGTTGGAAACCAAACATTTGATGGTACCTGTTGACTTCCATAGCTGCAATAGTTTAATTCACCATATGCTTCAAATGATCTTTTGTGTTCTGTCAAAGGACAGAAACTCAATTTGAGAACTTCCAAAATAATTTGTGGAGAAGTAAATTGTGGGGAATAAATTATTATTTAGGGTTGAAATATCCTTTGAAATAAACTTCAATAAGTGCAAAAATGTTAACAAATACATTCATGTTCTTCAATCTATGCTTACACAAACTGTTGTTTAAAAACTGATCCGATTATGCAGGAAAATCATACCTCCACACTTTCTGTCTCCAACAACAGGACCTCCAGATATGGAGGAGGAAGTGCAGGAACATTAAGCACAGATTCTGACAATGGTGGCACAGACTCCTTCAAAGATGCAACCACTGTTGTAGAGCCATTCTCTGTAGCACTGCTGTCAGATGTAACAGTTTTTCCTTTAGGCGAGTCTACTTCACTCAGCTTTAAAAGATGAAGATCAACTTCTAGATTTTTTTCTGGATCAGATGCATTTTTATGATTATTTTCCTGCGTACAGTCACTGTGGGTCTGTTGATGTGAAGTGGACATGGTGGAAAATGTTTTTTTCAGAGCGTCCCAAAGTCCCTCAATCCAAGGATCCACCACTACTTCTAGTCTGGAAGAAAAAGAAAAAGAAAACAAGACTCTCAAAGTTTGGCATAGTGAATATGTGAGAGAATCATCTCTTTTTTTAACATTCATGCTCACCCAGTGCCATCATCTGCATGTCCAGTGGCATAGAAATGCTTAGCACCAAGTTTCTGCAGGTAGCTGTCAATGGTCTTCCCACCGTTGCAGAAATTTGCATAATTTGTGTCTCCCAAACCTACATATATGACAGTGAGAATAAGGCTATTTTCACACTGAAAGTCCTAGTGCTCAAATGTTTTCACATAGCTGTTCAGTGTTTGTGTGAACTGATCAAAGTCCTAAACATTCTCATTACTTGATTCAGTGGTAGCATATAAAGGTGAAAAGAAGAGGTGCCAGAACTAAACCTTGTGGGACTCCACATCATGGGTGTTAACGTCGACTTATGGTCACTTATACTGACATAGTAATCTCTCCCTTCAAAGTAAGATCTGAACTACTTGAGAGCCATTCCATAAAGCCTGACCCAGTTTTTCAGCCTATCGAAAAGTGTGCTGTGATCGACAGTCAAATGCAGCCCTGAAATCAAGTAATACCAGCAATGTTAATTTGCCTATCTCCATATTTAGGTGAATATCACTGATTATTTTGATAAGGGTGCTCTCTCTGTATGATGATGTGGTCAGAAACCAAATCGAAACCAGTCTAAACATCCTATAGAGTTTAGAAACTTGTTAGCTTGGTTAAAAACTTTTTTTTTTAAATGGAGCCATCCAGGTTTCTCTTTTTAGGAGTGGTTTAACAACTGCACTTTTCAGGGAGTTTGTAAAAGTCCCAGAAAGAAGTGAAGCATTTCCCACTTTTAGGAGCTCTACATCCAAACAGTTTAACAAAGTGCTGATGTAGCAGCTTGATGTTTTCATAATCTATTTTCATAATCATACAATCTATTTTAAGATTTTGCTCGTTGCTTTCTAACATTAGAGATTAGGGCTCCACAATTGTTTTCTTGCATTGTTTCAGCAATGCAATCATTCGCAATAGTCACGTCGCAGGATATGCAATGTTAAATCTGTAGTATAATTTATCATTTTTTGGCCTGACTGTATATTCATTTATTCATTTTCTTTTCGGCTTAGTCCCTTTATCAATCCGGGGTCGCCACAGCGGAATGAACCGCCAACTTATCCAGCATTTGTTTTACGCAGCGGATGCCCTTCCAGCTGCAACCCATCTCTGGGAATTATCCATACACACTCATTCACTATGGACAATTTAGCCTTACCCAATTCACCTATACCACATGTCTTTGGACTTGTGGGGGAGACTGGAGCACGCGGAGGAAACCCACGAAACCACGGGGAGAACATGCAAACTCCACACAGAAATGCCAACTGACCCAGCCGAGGCTCGAACCAGCGACCTTCTTGCTATGAGGCGAACGTGCTACACACTATGCCACCGTGGCGCCCGTCTGACTGTATAATGATCTTAAAATCATTGAGGCGTCAGTAATTGTATCGTTTGTAAGTTACAGACAGACTCGTAAAACAATAAAACGCTGTTTATTTCAATTGTATCTTTTTAAAATTGTATTGATTTATGCTTGTAGATGGTTTATGATATTTAATGCAGATGCACCTCTCTATAGAATCATCCAAAATGATTCATTCTTTCCTAATAGAGATATTAAAGTCATCTGGTGAAAGTATATTCAGTATATATCACAGAATAACAAAATATCACAATGTTAGATTTGTCCAATATTGCAGCCCTATTAGATATCTTATCAGTAAAAAAATTAGCAAACTCATTTTGCTTTCACAGAGGAGTTTCCTCCAAATCTTACTAGTACATGCCAGTGTAAAATGACAACGAACATCGATCAAAAATGCTGAACATAACCATTTACACTGCAGTCACAGTGGAAAAACATCAGATCTGTATTTGATTTAATCCCATATATGAAAGTGTCACAAATTGAAATTTCGAAGATCACATTCCATAATCCATTTGGTTTGTGCAGTTCAATGTGTCATGACAGATCTGAGTCACATACGGGCACTAAAAAATCTGACCACAGGCCACATTTGCCTGCAGTGTAAAGCAGCCTAATTGCTCATGGGTGGAGCTTACTCTTACACAACAGCAAGTTCAGCTTACCTAACAGCGCATAGCGGAGATGAGAAAAATGGTCGTGCGGGAGAGATTTATTCTTGATTTTTCTCACAAACTTCAGAGCGGTGTCCGGAGGGTCACCATCACCGGTCGTGGAAACCACAAAAACGACTGGGCTGCTTTCACTGTCCAGGTTGTACTGTGAACGTTCAAGTTCAGCATCAGTCAACTCTAATTTGTTTGAGATCCCTGAAAATTAATGTGAAGAAGCAGCATACCTTGTCATGCTTGCTCAGACAGCTGATGTCTGCTGTAAATCCATACTCAGCTGCTTGTTGGCAGATCTCTTCTGCTATAGACTGAGCCTGACCACGCTGAGATCCGTACAGAATTAAGAAGTGAGCGGCAGCTTCACACGGCATATTATAAAAGCTTGAGAAAGACGTGGAAAAATATTTCTGCATTTGACATCATAATGCATTCAAAATCAGTGTAAGATTATTAACCAGAACAAGTGCTGCTTTATAAAAGTCATAACTCCCTTAATAAAACAGTCATAAAGTAAAAAATAAAATACTTTTTTACTTTATTGTCACTAATGAATTTAAGAACTGAGAATTTAATTGGAATTAAAAATACAAAATGATCCACACAAAAATCTAATTTAAATATCTGTTTTTCTATATTGCTATTTTTATTTGAGTATAATAATATTATAAGAACACATAACTTCAGATATCACCAATATTAACTCCACTGAAATCAATATATTTTACCTAATATATATCAACTTTATAGATCATGATTGCTCAAACTCCACATTCATGTCTGTATTTATTATGGAAACATTACTATAAAAATTTCCAAAAGCAATTAAATACATTTTACACGCATAATCCACTTTCAAATGGATGATTCCTGTAGAAATGGTTTGTCAATAGGCATACAGACACATTTATCAATAAAAACCAATCCCAAATGTAAAGGACAAATGTGGAAAAACATAAATGCCATTAACTGATGAGGGTTTACTATTTATCATAATTCAACAAATAAACTGTGGTATTATGTATATATTTTTTATTAACCACTGTATTCACATTTTATGATTATGAGAAATCTTATTTTTAGTTTAATACACGTATATATGCACAGTATGATATAGAGAAACATAATACTTTTTATCAATATGACCAACACCCTGTGTACGTTTGTGGTGTAAAAGCAAACAGGTGCAAACTGAAACTAAGCAACCCTGGTCATGTGAATATATGAAAGTTTTGTAAGAAATAACCAAAAAGACATCGAAACTAACTGTGGCTTGACCAATTCTAGGTTAGAAGTCGTGTTATTAGACCTCCCAAAGTCGGTAACAAATGTAAAATGTAAACGGTAAAATTAAATAAAAAAGAGTCACCTTGCTTTTGTAAATAACAACACCAACAGCCTCTTCGGTCGTGAAACATACTGGTATCCGCACTGGCGTGCTTTCAGAAGCATGAACTGGTGGAACAGGTAACGGATATTACGTTACTATAGAGTAGCACATTGCCTTTCTCAAATACACAACTTGTAAGTTTGCACATATACAAATCTATGACAAACCTCAATTTGTTAGTCAATCTCCATGACATATAAACCTGCACCCGCACTCGCGTTATTTCTTGTCGTTATCGCGAGAATGGAACAAACCATTGATACGCTTCAATTTAAATCGTAATTGAAATACTCGTTTCTTGCTTTTTCTCCTTAATAACTGTCTTGCGTTTTTTAGAATTGTTATTTAATCAGTGATTAATGGTTCTAACATCTACGAAAATGTTGTGGATGTTATAACATGATCAACTTGGTTTGGTCCGTCCCGCCCCAAGATTCTTCCAGAACTAACCGGCAGATCCGCGCGGCGAGGTGCGCAGCTAGAGGATTAATTTCTCTAGTTTAACATCATTTTTCATAACTGTGCATTTCTTTGGGCTGGAGATTAAACATGTCCGCGCTTGGGACTCTCGCCTTCGATGAATATGGAAGGCCTTTCATCATCATTAAGGACCAGGACAAGAAATCTCGCTTGACTGGCCTGGAAGCACTGAAGGTAACGCGACAAAAGCTAACGGGCTAATGGGCTTTAACTGCGGTTTAAAACATTGCCGTAATCCAGAACTCCGCGGTTTACTATATATTTGACTGTTTCTTTATTACAGTGTACTTCTGCAGTCTGACGTGATAAGAGTGCATTCATTTATTGCACATTTATTTGTCTAACGTGATCAACAATGTGCGCATGTCAACTAGCGGATGGTCCATGTGCTTCCTCTAGTCTAGAGACGTCGAGTCATTATGCGCAATGTCTTCATTCATCAGACAGCCTTCATCATATTTTTTACGGCAATATACTTCAGTTGAATGTTGTTAAAAATAATTAATGATGATCGCTATCACCATACCTCCCCAGTTGTTTGACTGCATAAAGAGTTGCATTAAGCCAAACACTCGTAAACGGACAGGTGCATGTTTTAGAGTTTTTAGCTTGCGTTCTCTTGCCTTGATTGTTATATAATGATAGTTTCAGTTCTACCGTCTGTCAATACTCCTATAATGAGGATTAGATATTTATTAGAGACACGCCTTACTGTATCTTTGAGCAGTGAGTAATGTAGAACCTATGTATATAATGTTTGTGTAGTTTTATTTTTTTTGTACGTATATATGTGTGTATATATATATATATATATGATCGTTTAAATGTATGTATGTATACCTATTTATCTCAATGTTATTCCTGTTCATTTCAGTCCCACATTCTGGCAGCAAAAGCAGTTGCCAACACCCTGAGGACATCACTGGGTCCAAATGGTAAGTCATTAATTCTGCATGTACTCCTCCTAGATTATTTCGTGCTGTTTTCTTAATGTAGGTAAATATTCTTTACAGGACTTGACAAGATGATGGTGGATAAAGATGGTGAGGTGACCGTGACCAATGATGGTGCGACGATCCTCAGCATGATGGATGTGGACCATCAGATTGCCAAGCTCATGGTTGAGCTCTCCAAGTCTCAAGATGATGAAATCGGAGACGGAACCACTGGTGTTGTCGGTGAGTTTAGCTTGATATTTTCCTCCTCCCATTTTGAAACATAACCACCACCATCTTTTATTCCCCTGTTCGCTTAAATGCATTTATATGCTCTTACATAAAGCCGGAGAAATATACAACCATACAAACATACTGATCAGTATATGCGCATTACAAAAAAATCTGAGTGACTTTTTATGTGCCATCACAAAAATCAGCTTGTGTGCATACTGTTCTGGAGGTGATATTGCTATAGGAAAGGACCCAGCTTATACAAAATCTAATAATAAAAGGTCCTCTTAGAGAACTTGGTGAGATATAGATGCTTTACTTTGGTGCTGTTTAGGTTATTTAATATTTAGATATGATCTTTTCTGTCAGGCTCCTTAAACTGAAGAACATTTTTCTAGACTGGACATTTTCTAGACTGGACATAATGTGGAAAAAAATAATTCTAAGGTATCAAAGTCAGCTTAATTTTTTTTTTCAATGAATTATTTTTACATGTATTGTTTTACTTTTTATAGCTTGAAGAATTTCAGTAATTAAAGAAGAACAAGGCTAAAATGAATTTATAAATAAGTGCATGTAGGGTTATAGGAAAGATGTCCTGTTTTGATGTCTGAATAAAATTTAATTGACAAGTAATTGATGAAAATGAAAATATTGGTGAAGCAATTATGTATTCATCACTCCGTGTAACAAATATATTACTGTAAACACGTAATGACAAGCTTGTCTAAACCTGTATTTATTAAAAAGTGTATATATCATACTCCATTATTATACTTTTAAAGTTAAATTATTTTTGCATGTAAATAAGTCAAATCTAGTGGTTTGAAGGATAGTGGCAAGGCATAAATATGTAATGAATTAATGTTTTGGTGGTGCATTGTGATCCTGAAATAGAGTCTTGTAATAAATTATCAAAAGAGTATTGTTCTAAATATGCCTGAACATTTTGGAATTAAAACAGTCTTGTATTAAAATGGTATTTTAGTGCTTAGATCATTATTTGTTATTTTGTGAAGTGAAAACTCTAATGTTTTTGATTTAAAAATGTGAAGTGTTGTTATTATTATGTAATATGTTATCTACACTGACCTTGCTATGAAATAGCCATAAATGTTACTAATGTGGTCAAATCATGGTGAAAAATAAAACAACCCATAAAATTGAACAGGACACATTTAAATGTAGCGACAAAGAACGACTTTTATTGCTTTATGCCCCATATATGTCAATTCCACGCAGGCCTAACTGTAAGCTATAGTTTTGTATATATTCTTAAATGCAACTCAAAAGTGTTATTTTACTATATTTAAAGAAATCTATTTCTTGCTTATTGAGTTACTGTAATATATTTGTTTTGTCCTGCAGTGCTGGCCGGAGCTCTTCTAGAGCAGGCAGAGCAGCTGTTAGACCGAGGCATTCACCCCATCAGAATTGCAGATGGTTATGATCAGGCCGCAAAGATCGCCATCGAACAGCTCGACAAAATAGGTGATAGCTTCCCTGTGGATCCTAACAACACAGAATCCCTCGTTCAGACAGCCATGACCACACTAGGATCCAAAGTGTGAGTTTCTCTATTTCTACAAGTTTGATCTGAACAGTTTATTGCTGAGAATGTTGATTATTAATCTTTTTTTTTCTGGTTCATAGGATCAACCGGTGCCACAGACAGATGGCAGAGATTGCTGTCAATGCCATCCTGACAGTGGCAGACATGGAGAGGAAGGATGTGGACTTTGAGCTCATTAAAGTGGAGGGAAAGGTTGGTGGTAAACTAGAGGACACTCAGCTCATCAAAGGTGTCATTGTGGACAAAGAGTTCAGTCACCCTCAGATGCCCAAGGTTTGTGTTTACTGTTAATGTTCATTTCATGCATGCTGTGATTCTAATATTTTAGGTTTTTATTAATGAGTATATTCTTCCAGGTGCTCAAAGACACAAAAATCGCAATCCTCACCTGCCCATTTGAGCCCCCCAAGCCCAAAACCAAGCATAAGCTTGACGTGACATCAGTGGAGGATTATAAAGCTCTGCAGAAGTACGAAAAAGACAAGTTTCAAGAAATGATCCGTCAGGTTGGTATATTGCATGCTTTTGTTTGCGGTCCATATGCAGAGAGATATTGATTAAATCCTTATTTTAGTATTTGATCTGTATAAAATAGTTTTTTCTCTATTATAATTTAATATGAATGTCAAAAATATAAATGGTTAATATATATTTAAATCTAACATTTATACAGTGTATGGAAATATCATTTAAAAATGATAAATACTGATTATTACTATGTGGTGCGGTGGGTAGCACTGTTGCCTCACATCAAAAAGGTCGCTGGTTTGAGCCTTGGCTGGGTCAGTTGCCATTTCTGTGTTTGCATGGTCATCCCGTTTTTGCGTGGGTTTCCTCCAGGTGCTCCGGTTTCCCCCACAGTGCAAAGACATGGAGGGGAATTGAGTAAACTAAATTGGCCGTAGTGTATGTGTGAGCGAGTGTATGGATGTTACCCAGTGATGGGGTGCAGCTGGAAGGGCATCCACTGCATAGAATATATGCTGGATAAGTTGGCAGTTCATTCCGCTGTGACGACCGCTGATTAATAAAGGGACTAAGAAAAGAAAATGAATGAATGAATTATTATTAATATTTTTGTTAATTTGCGTGATAGCCTTCCTCAGTAACCTTCAATCTTTAATTTGAATAATAAGAGCAAATTAAAAAATGCAGCACATTTATTTGCATTTCTTCATTTTTTTCAGAAACTTACTATTTAATTTCTTTTACAATTCATCTTAAGGTCAAGGAGAATGGCGCCAATCTTGCCATTTGCCAGTGGGGATTTGACGACGAGGCCAATCATTTACTCTTGCAGAATGAGCTTCCTGCAATCCGCTGGGTCGGTGGACCTGAGATTGAGGTTTGTAAGAACTACACGACAAAACACTACTGCTGGGGTTGCATTTTTTGAAACAAGTCTTCACCAATGCTGTATTTATTTGATCAGTAAATAATGTGATAGTGAAATATTAAAGATTTTAAAATAAATTTTCTTTTAATACATTTGAAAATCTTGTTTATTTCTGCGATGGGGCTGATTATCAACAGGTATTACTGCAGTCTTAAGGGTCACATGGTGCTTCAGAAATCATTCTAACGTGATGTTCAGGAAATTTGTTGTATGCGGTTTCATTTATTAATTTTTAACAAAGATCAGCTAGTTGGCTAATCTTTCTTTAGATAAAATGTGTAAAAATAACACTATTTGTTAGAAATGAAAACCTTTAGTTTAAATTCAAGTCTTATAAGTGTGTGTGAAATGAATTTAGCAGGCATATTTTGCTAGCTCACGTTGTTATTTATTAGGGGAACAAATAATCCTCAAGTTGATCCACTGAAACAAAAATGTTTGTTTTGGTAATCTTCAATCAAAGTCTGGTCATTGGTGTGATGGTCTTTCTCTGCTGAAACTGGCAGCTTCAACCATTAGTTTGATACAAGGCAATGATACAAAAAGAAATAACCACCCCCTACCCAATATTCCATTTCAGTAGGAAATCAACGTACTAAAATAAGTCTCAGCAACTTCTGGTTCATGAAGACTTTAATTTCACTTCTGATCAGTCTAATGCTGAATAAGCATAGCAAATTTAAAAACCCTAGACTCATTTTTAATTATTTGATCTCTCCATCTGTAACACATTACTTGAACAAACAGTAAAATTATGCAAACATTTCCAGCTCATCGCCATTGCTACGGGAGGACGTATCGTACCCAGATTCTGTGAACTGACCCCAGAAAAGCTGGGCACTGCTGGACTGGTGAAAGAAATCTGCTTTGGGACCACAAAAGACCGAATGCTGGTCATTGAGGAGTGCAAGAACTCTAGAGCAGTGACCATCTTCATCCGTGGCGGGAACAAAATGGTACATTTTAGTTCTAAACGTGGATTTTTTTTTTTTTCCTGAAGGAAGTATATTTTTATATCTTGCTCTTACAGTTTTGTCCTTCCTGTCTCCTGTTCATCTAAACGGTTTAGATTATTGAAGAGGCCAAAAGGGCTCTTCATGATGCTCTGTGTGTCATCCGTAACCTGGTAAGAGATAATCGTATCGTCTATGGCGGTGGAGCCTCAGAGATCGCCTGCGCTCTTGCCGTCAATGAAGCGGCTGATAAGGTATGCTGTTTTTGAGGTTGTCTGTGCTTTACATGCTATTTATTCTGAGGTAGAGGATTTGTTTTTAATAGATTGTCTTTGTGTTCAGTGCCCGTCTCTGGAGCAGTACGCCATGAGGGCATTCGCTGACGCTCTGGAGGTCATCCCAATGGCACTGGCTGAAAACAGCGGTTTGAACCCCATTCAGACAATGACGGAGGTCAGAGCTCGACAAGTCAAAGAAAACAACTCTGCACTTGGAATTGACTGTCTACATTTATCAACGAATGGTATGGACTTTATTATAAATTAATGATATATTGTAAATAAATAAACAATAAAATTAAGAAATTGGACAAATTAGAAGGAAATTATGCATGTTAAATTTGTTATGTGTAGAAAAATCAGTGTGGACATTGTTTAAATCTAATATTTATAACATTTTATTAAACTAAAAATGTAAAAAAAAAAAAAATCTTAACATTGCTGAAATATTTCTATTATCACTGTGAAAAACCTTTGTGACTTTTAATGTTTGTAGAGAAACTTTATCCCAAAATTCTGTTTAAAAGAACACCCTAAAGCACTGGTGTCAAACTCAGTTCCTAAAGGGCCGCAGCTCTGCACAGTTTAGTTCCAACCCTAACTAAATACACCTGATCAAATGAATCAAGTCCTTTAGGCTTGTTTGAAACCTACAGGTAAGTGTGTGAAGCAGGGTTTGAACTAAACAGTGCAGGTTTGACACCTATGCACTAAAGGCATTGTTGCTAAATTATTCTATAAATTTCTTGGGGCAAATAAAAACTTAGCTCAAGCTTTTGAACTGTACTGTTGTTCATATATAGTGTTGTTAATCCTCTTGTACACTTGACAATTATCCAATTGCATTTATCTAATGAGTTCAGTCTTAAATTGGTACATTAATATATTTGAACGGGACTTTTGGTCTTTCCAGACATGAAGCAGCAACATGTAATCGAGACCCTCATCGGGAAGAAGCAGCAGATTTCTCTGGCCACTCAAGTTGTGAAGATGATTCTGAAGATCGATGACATCAGAGGCCCCGGCGAGCCTGAAGACTGAGCGTCCTGTAGCAGTGTTGAAATGAACGGTCTCAAGCACTTCTAAAGGAATGTGTCGAACCTTCGTACTGTTATTTATCATTTGTTACAGTTCAGTGTAGTAACGAAGTGATCATTAAACTTTTGTTTTCAAATGTGTGTCTTGTTTTTGATTTTTATTAGCTTCTTCAAAAATACATGTGCAAAAGCTTTCTAGATTAATTTTTATCATCAGAGATTGAATTTTCTCCTGCAGTTTACATGTACTTGTTTAACCAGTTGATCATATCCTTCCTTGCTTCCACTATGTAGGGTTTGTCGTCTGGGTTAATGTCTTCTCTCTTGCGATGGACAAAGCCGTGTGTCTGATTGGGGAAGATTTTCACTTGGAAGTCAGTAGTGCACTTTTCCTTCAGTCTAGCCTCTAGTGTTGTCACCTTGTTTGAGGAAACAATTTTAAAAAAAATCGTTACCTGAATGAAAGTACAGAGTTGAATGGCTCAGACATGGGTTTATTTCTTTTACACACTGGGTTCAGAAAAAATACATTAGCTTGTTTATTTGTCTCACCTGCTAAAATTAAAATGAAAGCATATTATAGAATAAAATATGCTACAAATACTGATATATTAGATTGAAGGTAAGCCGATTGGTTGAACTGAAATGTAAAACACTAGGTACAAATCAAATAAAGCTTATCCATGTGATGGCGTCCTTACTGTGAGAGCAATAAATCAATGTAACTGATTTAATACATATACTAAAATACTTTGTCTCACAAACACAAAATGTTGGTCACCAGTGATTCCCATGGTGACTCCTCATGTTTTTCCTACTATGGAAGTCAATGGTTACTGATTTGTCACATTCTTCAAAATATCTTCTTTTGCATTCAACAGAAAAGAAGTTTCAAAACGCTTTATATTGTTTAATATTTCCACAATAGGATTTTTTCATTTTTGAGCGAACTATTCATTTAAATCTGCTTTTAACGGGCACATAATTAAGTCCACCGGTTACTATAAATATCTAAACTTAATCTACACTCACTGGCCACTTTATTAGGTACACCTTACTAGTATCAGGTTGGACCCCCTTTTGCCTTCAGAACTGCTTTAATACTTTGTGACAGATTCAACAAGGTACTGGAAAGAGTCCTCAGAGATTTAGGTCCATACTGACATGATAGCTGACATCATTCAGTTGCTGCAGATTTATCGGCTGCACATCCATGATGCAATTCTCCTGTTCCACCACATCCCAAAGGTGCTCTATTGGATTGAAATCTGGTGACTGTGGAGGTCATTTGAGTACAGTGCACTCATTGTCATGTTCAAGAAACCAGTCTGAGATGATCTGCACTTTATGACATGGCACGTTATCCTGCTGAAAGTAGCCAGTAGAAGATGAGTACACTGTGGTGATAAAGAGATGGACATGGTCAGCAACAATACTCAGGTAGGCTGTGGCGCTGACATGATGCTCAATTGGAACTAATGGGCCCAAAGTTGTAGCCTCAGTTTCCTGTTCTGAGGTGGCAGGAGGGGCACCCGATGTGGTCTTCTGCCTAAACTTTATACGTTTTGTACATTCAGAGATGCTCTTCTGCATATCTCGGTTGTAACAAGTGATTATTTGAGTTACTGTTGCCTTTCTATCAGCTCGAACAAATCTGGCCATTCTCCTCTGGCATTAACAAGGCATTTGCACCCACAGAACTGCCGCTCACTGGATATTTTCTCTTTTTCAGGCCATTCTCTGCAAACCCTAGAGATGGTTGCACATGAAAATCCCAGTAGAGCAGCAGTTTCTGAAATACTCAGACCAGCCCATCTGGCACCAACAACCATGCCACGTTCAAAGTCACATTAATCACCTTTCTTCCTTATTATGATGCTTAGTTTGAAATGCAGCAGATCGTCTTGACCATGTCTACATGTCTAAATGCATTGAGTTGCTGACTGGAAATTTGCATTAACCAGCAGTTGGACAGGTGTACCTAATAAAGTGGCTGGTGAGGGTAGTTAACATATATAAAGTTAAATGACCGTACCTGATCAAGTGGGATGACTGCATCATTTTCCGCAAAGATGAAAAGTGTTGGACTCTTCAGATCAAACCGATCTTCTTGTTCTCTAACAATACCTGGACACACACACACACACTCACGTTTGATTCTGATTGTTTTCATAATTTTGTGCTTGACAGTTTTCCAAGACAAAAAAATCACTACCATAGACGGAGACGCCAGCTTTGATTTCTTGATACTGAAGAGCAATGTAGTGTGTGGAAACGCCACCCCAGCAGAAGCCCACAACACCTATCTGCTTCACACCGCACTGGTCCTTCAGGTACTTCAACACAACATCCACTTCCCTGATCAAAAGACAAGATGGATTAATGTTTCCTTTGAGTGCATCAAATAATACCATTTCAATTAATTGATTCTGTACTTCTTGATCTCTGTAGGCTTTTTGTCCTCAAGCCACTGCGGAAATGTTGACCAATCATGAGATGGACTCCAAGGCTCTTTCCCAACAAAGAAATCAGGACATATAGCACTGCAAATGCAAAACAATCAAGTAAGAGCAGAGATTTCTAGAACAATTTGAACATTTATACTGATATAAATTGATATTTACATGTATCCATTGGATGAGAGCATGTCTGCCATGTATCTAGTGTTTGGAAGTTTCCATCCATAAATGTCTTGAATTACTATAATGGCCTTCTCTGATGCTGGAGGCTTCACCACATACGCTTTAATGTGCTCGATTTGAACTTCCTCTCCAAGACCTCCATATTCAATCTTGTCCCCGATATCACACGGACAGGGCTTCGCTTCATTTGCCATCTGTTATTGAAAGGAAATTAAATGGGAAACCAATTAATTTTTTTCTGTCACAATTTTAAACGGAAGCCAATATTTAATGTACACCATCAACTACATACACTAGGTGTTAATTAATTAATTGTTCAGTTAGCGTATAGTATTAAACATTAAAGTAACAGTTTTTAATCTTAAAGGCAACATGAGTTAAACAGAATTATAAACCCAGAATAACTTTTTACTAATAGTAACAATGAACAGTTTTATAATGTCATTCAGATTTAACATTTGGGACCACTGACAAGTTTACTATTATCATAATCATTGAATTATTTCAATTTTGGGGGGTATGACAAAGATTCAGATGAAAAAACTAAAAGCTAATACCTTTTAGTTACTAGAAAGTTTTCTTTGTCATCAAATAAGACCAAAGTATACCATTAGAATACTGATAAATATGTACCTTCATGAAAATTATGGTTTTATTATAGGAAAAGTGTAGTAACCAAGTGTTTTTGTAGAATAAGTACCATTTGCATACTAAAAACACCATGGTTAAACTGGTTAGTGTGACAAAAGCATTGTTTAACTGTGTTTTGTTTTGGTTGCAAAACTGTAGTACGTTTTCATAACGGTAGATTTTCTTCTAGTTTTGCTAATATTAATAGATTTTTCTTGAGTAAACACGGAATTCTAACATTATACAAGTTTAAAGTCCACAACTCTGTGTAAAAGCGTTAATCTATCGACTCATCAGAGCTCAAAATACAATAGTGGTATTGCGTAAGATTAAATAGGTTTTAGATTTGTACTTAAAATCGTGTCTCCTCCACATTCTGACAAAAGAAATGGGTCACGTTATTGAATTATGAAACTACATTCAACTTCTGTTCAAAGAAAAACGACACAAGATCAAATGTTTTCGGTGAAGTAGCACTAAAACGCACACCGCTTTCATTAAGGTTATACTTTGCATTAATGCACTTACCGCACCGCTGAATCTCGGATTTATTCGCTGCGATAAAACGAAAGGCTGAAATCTGATTCAAACGACGAACAGAGACTGCAGAATCCAGTGTTTGTCGTCTGTTTCAGCAACGCCCACCAAATGCTCTCAACCATAGACTGTAGAAAGGTCTGAACGCGCTCTGTGAATGTTTTAACAAATCATCGTGAGTTAGCAGAATAGTTTCAGGTAAAATGTTAATCCATACTTGCGTGAGTAGAAATGCTTTATTATTTATTCGTAATATTTAGTGTGAGTCCTACAGCGAGGACAATTTTGGCCTGTATTTACATTTCCCACTGTCGTTCCGTCTGGTTATGTTATCAGTGAATACTATTTGAAGTGAAAAAGCAAACTACAGAGTTTGCAGGTGTCGATATATTCTCAAAATGTTTACTTTTCACAGAAGTTGGTCACTCATTGTTTCTCTCTTCAGATATACGTGTTATGAACCATTGTTTGTACACACGTATAACAATAAAGAAGATCATGTTAGACGCAGATGTGTCGTTTTTTTCACCGTACTTTTTCCTTTAGAGATTAATTTCAGGGTCAAATAAAATGAATATCAGCGCTGATCAACCCTGTTCCTGGAGATCTACCTTGCTGCAAAGTTCAGCTCCAACCCTGATCAAACACACCTGCACCAATTAAATAGGCTAGGACCTGAGCAGCACTTGATACCCAGGTGTGTTTGATATGGGTTGCAAGTGAAATCTGCAGGAAGGTAGATCTCCAGGAACAGGGTTGAGCACCCCTGATGTATATTATCTGCAAGCATAAACAACAAATGAATTAAATACTCAAAACGTCTATGCGGTGAGTTTCCACAAGAGGGCGCCCTCTAACCGGGTTTGTAAAGGTTGTACTTCGGGTTCAATGAAGCCAGAATAATAAAACAACAATAGTAAAGATTTTATCTGTGCTGCTGTGTCGTATTACTGCTGCTGGAAGAAACAACTTAACAACATAGTTTTTGCAGAAAACAAAAAGTGTCATCGATAAAGGCATACTTGTATTGTAATGGGGCTATGCTCATCTGTAGAATATGCATTACATTATTGCAGTATATATTGCTAAATTCAGATTTAATAAACTTCCTGTTATCAAAAATGTTTTAAAATTATTTGTGTATGTTTTTTAATTCAATATTGCAATTTAAATATATTATCTATGAAGTCTGTATGTTGTGTATTTAATGAAAAAAAATACCAAAGTATAAATAAATAAATAAATATTACTGTAATGTAGTACTGAAGGAAGGTCAGGCCTATGTAACTCGGAGGTGAAAGAGACGCACTCAAAAGGCCCCGCTGGGATTCGAACCCAGGATCTCCTGTTTACTAGACAGGCGCTTTAACCAACTAAGCCACGGCGCCACGTGTGCATCAGGCCGAAGACAGGTATTTTTTCCTTAGTGGAAACGTGTGACCGAAAAGGAATTGTGAGCATTACAACCTCGACATCCTTTAATTTACGTTGTTTAATGTTGGCTACATGTTTTCGGACAGCTGACCTGTCAGTCACAGTGCTTTATGCATTAACGGCATAACTTATAAACTTGTTTTTACGTAGTTGTTGTTATTTGTAAAATTGTGGTGATATTTATCTTTTATTTTTGTTTGTTTACATTGCTAAAATGTTAAAATATCCGATTTGTTTTTATCAACAGAAAAACAAATGTCAAACAACAAACTTTAGAATTTACAGCTGCTTTATTTCCCCTGATAAAATAGGAAATCGTTATATATTTTAAATGGGCCATTCTACTGAAATGCCAGAAATTGTTCTCTAGCCTTGAGGGAAATGTTACACAAAAAAACTGTTTAAGTTTAAAGTTTCTTTATATGTAAAAATGAAACAATATATTATTTGAACAAATCAAAGCCCCTCAAACTGCTTGCCCTCACTGCCATGTACAGAAGCAAGGTGCTTTAGTTTGAGGTCAGTGAAGGTCCCATGAAGATGTGTCACTGGTGGTACTGCTTACCAAAATTATATTATTTTGAAAAAAAAAAAAATAATTCTCGTGACATAACTTGATTTCTTTTTTTTTCTCTTCATAATTCCTGAAGATCCATTATAAAACGCACAAAGTAACTCGTCATTTTTCCGTTATCAGAATTGTGTCATATTTATCTCATGATATGAAGCTTTTGGTTGGTGTCACTGGTGTGGCCTTTTTATTGTTAGGGAATGTTTTTTAAAAAGAAAAGTAAAATAAGATTAATTTTCTTAATTTTGTGAGTATATCTTGATTGTCAACAGATACCTCATAGCAGACGATTTGTAAAATTAACTTTTCACTGGTGTTGCTTTTCTTCTGGTTTACCACTGCAGATCATGGTGTTTCTCATTGATGATTCATTGTGTCGTTCATTGTGTGTTAATTTTTTCACAATTACATTAATTTATATATCGAGGTGCATAATAATTTAAAGGATAATACTTTTACATCAATTGGATTCTGCTACACTCAAGATAAAGTATTGCATCATAAGTTATTTATAAATGTTTTAAATTTGTTTTCATTGTTATTATAGCAAATGATTGCAGAAATCTGCTAACATCATTAAACAAACCCGATTAAAACAAAAAGAAAGCTCCCTATTTGCTAACACAAGTGACAATAATTGTGCGAATTCAAATAAATGTTTAAAAATAAAAACTTCGAATTAGTTTTAAACAGATAAATAAAATGAAGCAGGGGGAACCTTTTTTGGTGCTATACAGCACCTTAAAAAAATAGGTGCTATATAGTACTTTTGTAAAATGGTGCTATATAGCACCTATATTTTAAGGTGCTCATAATGTTACTTTACCCTTTCCGCAAATAAAGCCGGCAAAACAGTTATGAGAATTAGCTATAAGAACAAGTGCTTACCTGTAGTAGTGGTGCTGTATAGCACTTTAAACCCCCAAAGAACCACTGAAAAACCTTTTTGGCGCTTTAAAGGTTCTTTACACAGTAAAAGTGCTATATAGCACCCTGACCACCTTAAAGAACCACTGAAGAACCACTGAAAAACCTTTATGGTGCTTTAAAGGTTCTTTACACAGTAAAAGTGCTAAATAGCACCTCAAATACCATAAAGAACTACTGAAGAACCACAGAAGAACCTTTTTTTTAAGAGTGCAGTATACAGCTCAAAGTGACATTTAAAGTTTTAGTTGGGTTAATTAGGTTAAATATATAATTATGTATTATGTTAGGGTAATTTGGTAAACTACTGTGTTACAGTGGTTTGTTCTATAATCAAGAAAAAATATGGCTTAAGGGGCCTAATAATATTGACCTTAACATGGATTTTAGGAAATGAAAACTGCTTTTATTCTAGCCGAAATAAAACAAATCACATTTTCCCCAGAAGAAAGAAATATTATAGGAAATACTGAAAATAAAATTTACAGGAGGACTAAATTTTAACTTCAACTGTATATGTAATTGACAAAATAGGCAGTTAAAATGATTATTATTTATTTTTTGTAAACTTAAATAGTTCTGTTTCTATAGTTTGAAGTGTTTTAGAACTTTTTACTGAACTCTACTGTAAAAAATGTCCTATAGTGTGATGGCAAAAATTAAGAAAATATTTAGAATATACAAATAGTGTGAGAGCAATTTATCTTCATTGCTGGATACTTATCTTTACTTGCGACACTGTAAAACAAATGCTGGGTTCCACACAAGTCCTTCGTTGACCCAACACATAGTGATTTATTTAACTTCACCATTTTTACAAATTTAAGTGGATTGAACATAAAACAATTTGTGCCTTAAACAAAACTTCAGAATTGTGTTTTCAACTCATTTTAAATAAGCCGTTTAAACAAGCAGCAAACGTCATTTTTGAGTGTATTTATTTCATATTTAATTCTTTCATTTTTATCCTTGATTGTTGGACTGTTTCAGTAAATAGTGGTGTCACACCAAAGGACAACATAACTCAATTTTATAGTGTTTCCAAAAAGGGTAAATGTGCGAAATATTCTGTGACAAATAATGAAGAGGTGCAAGTCTTGGAGTTTTTACTGACAAAAAGTATCAAGTTTCTATGTTGTTGTTTTTAAATATATGAATGAAAAAAAAATGGCTATTTACAAAAATAGCCACTTCTAAAATTAGACCTCAGGTATTTATTTATGATTCTCTTTTACATTTGTAAGAGTTGAACTTCATTGAACTATGCTAGAGACACACCATAGGAAAGTTGTGAGATTTGACTTCAACAGCAGTTTTTATAACAAGAGGTCTACTGCAGACAAATGTACTGCATTTTAAATACAGACGATAGTAATCATATCCCTTTTTGTCATGTGTGACAGTTAAAATGCAGTATAAATATATAAATAAAATAACACTTGAGACGATTTGTTGTAGTTCACACTGATCATCAGAATGGGGAAGAAATGTGTTTTAAGCAGTTCTGAATGTGGCCTGATTGTTGGTGCCAGACGGGCTGAACAGAGCGTTTCAGAAACTGCTGATCTGCTGGGATTTTCAAACAACCATCACTAGGGTTTACAGAGAACACTGTGTGGGGGGCGAGAGAAAATATCCAGTGAGCAGCAGTTCTGTGGTGGAAAGTGTTTTGTTGATGCCAGAGGTCAGAGGAGAATACTGAATCCGTTCGAAAAGGCCACAGTAACTCAAACAACCACTCGATATTGCAACTGTCTGTTCCTGTGAACCAAAACTTTTGCCATTTCAGCTACAAGAACCCACAATTCTGCTGTGTTTACCTTCTGTCAGACGTGGTGGCAACGCACAAGTTGAAAAACAGGCTTAAGGTCACAGCACATGTCCTGCTGATGGATCCTCTTACAGGGATAAACCTACAGGATAAGATGCTGATATCTAAAAGAGAGAGGCTCAAACACACATTAAACCCCAAACACAGAAACACAGCAAGTGCTTGTATTCAGTCAGAAAGCTCAGACAGCCGGACAGTATGAACATTTATTTCTGGAAATGAGTTACAAAGTCTTTAAATACCAGCGAGCCACCAGATTCTGGTAAACAAGTTAGCGATCTGATTATACTCCTCTCAAGAACAAGATACAGGGCTGTGGATTACCGTTATTATAGTGGAGTTATTATCATCTGTTATTCTACTAAAATAAATAACAAGACCGGGTTAAAATCTATTGCTGCGTCTGATTATTACAGCTTGACCCTCACAGACCACAGTTTGGCATCTATATGTACATGAGGTTTGGATGGACAAAATGTCACACAACAGAGAGAAAAGGACAAAGTTAGTGTTTGAGGAAGTACAAACCAACCAGGAACTCTGAAGAAACACACAGCATCACATGTAGGGTCCGTAACGGGAACTTACACTGCCGGACATCTTCAAGATCTGGCTTAAAGGGATAGTTCACCCACATTTTTTTCTTCAGTAGAACGTTATAGGAGATCCGTAGCTGAAACCATGGTCCTTAATGATTTAAAAAACGCAAGTCATTGAAATATACAGTCAGAACAAAAGTAATACACATGATTCCTGACAATATATTGAGGCCTTAAACTGAAATGATCGGTCTAATTTTGTTTTGTCTGTATGTTTGAGTGTTTGAAGGACCACAGCTTCAACTAAAACCTTCTTTAATGTTCTACAAAACAATCACTTAACATCTTGGATGGGCAAATTAATAGCAATTTAGTCATCAAATCAATTAAAAGCTTGCTTATTTCTTTGGAATACCAAATAATAATCCTTTATTCATTTAATGACATTCAATGGGGTCCAGAAAAAATAATTATTGAATAACGGGTGTACTATCCCTTCAACTACAACTGATTTTAATACTTAGTGGACGCCTAACCTCTTAAAACTGCATTTAGTGTTACACATTAAACACAAGATGCATATGTGCTTTAGCCCTTTGCTGGTGAAACCAAACGTGAGACGGACACACACACACACGCACACGCACGCAGAAAGTAGTTCATTACATTACACGGATTTGATCGAGGCAAGGCTTTGCCATTTTAATAAATAAGTTAAAAATAAGCATAAGCACAACTAATAAAGGTTGGAGAAGCGGGAACTACGCGTCCCCTAATCTCTGCCGTCCTCTTTTTCTCCCTTTGCAGTCAGCAGTGGAGGACCGGTGTTATTGTAGAGCAGTAATATACGCCCTTATACGAGTGCAATGCTTGTCAACATCATCGATTACAGTCAATATCGTCCACTACAACATCACTAGTATCAGCACAAATGCATTCTTAGATTAGTAAGTATTAAAGAAATAAGGGACATGGAGGTTTTCGATTTGTTCATGAGTTCCCCTAGTATCCGCTCCTAAACGCAGCTTGTCGACTACTTGTGGAAAAACATGACTTCCTGTGTATAGAACGAAGGGATATAGAAGTAGAATGTCACAGAGAAGACAATGTGTAGAAACATGGAGAGTATTATGTGCTCTATAGGATGATTACAGTGCAATGAGGCAGACGTATGAGCAAAAAGGTCGCCTGTTTGTGTTTAAGTTTTCTTTTCTTTTACGAGAACGCCAACGCTCGGCCCAAATAACAAACCTTCCTTTCTACAATGAAAGCCTAAAAAGGGTTTTTTTTCCTCTTAAATAAGCACTGGCCTACAGTTTAAAAGCTTCAACAGTATTAGTTTTACTCGTCACACCTGTAAACGTTTGTTTTCTAAACTGTCCAGAAGTTGCCGAGACTCAGCTGCAGCGTCTCACGTGTTCCAGAACGTATTCTGGGAAGTGCAAACTACACACTTGCAGTCCGTCCAGTTTGCAAGGCATCCTGGGATACTCGTCCTCTTTCCATTTGTTCTCCTCGGGGTCAAATGTGAGGATAGAGTCGCTGTAATGACCGTTGTAGCAAAGTCCTCCGAGCACCATGATCTGTTTGTCCAAAACCGCCACTCCATGTCCACTGCGTCCTATAGGCATTGAGGCCAAAATAGTCCACTCGTCAGTCTCTGGGTCATACACTTCTGTCGAAGGACAGCCCTGGGACTCGAAAGAGGCACGGAGTATCACACAAACCCCGCCGAAAACATACAGCTTCCCATTGTGGGAGATCATCTTGTGGAAGCAACGAGCGTAGTTCATTTTTGACTTGTTCTCCCAGCAGTTGGTGAGGATTGGCGTGCGCCGCGTCCGATGTTCGGACGATCCTTCCCGTCCCGGGTCAAAAACGCAGACTTGCTTTGAGGTGGATGAAGAGGTGATGCCGCCAGTGATGTACAACTTCCCATTAAGCACGGTGCCTTCGTGACCGTACTTGTTTACTGGGTACGGGTCAACAAACTCCCATTTGTCCTCGACAATGTCATATCGCTCGGTGGAATAAAAGGTCTCATCACGAGTACGACCTGCGACGGCATAAATATACTTCCCAATAACGCCGACTGCAAACTCTGACCTGGGAACGGACATGTCAGCCATGCGTAGCCAAGAGTTTTGTCTGGGATCATAGCGGTAGACTTTGGAAGAAGCGTGAAACTCTCCGTCGGGGCCTAGTTCTTCACCACCCAACAGGAAGGCGAAGTTGTTGACGATGGCCAGGCAATCTGGCCGGAGCGGCACCTGAGGGCCTTCTAGTTCCCACCACACTTTGGGCCGGTGAAGGAGGAGGATCTTACTGTTGACCATGCTGTGGCCGATCATTCCACGAAATACAGCAGTCTGAGGTCTCACAGATCGGATGCGGTTGGATTTGGTTTCCGCCAGCGGTTGTTCGTTCACCTGATGGAAGTAGCTGAGCGCCTGGTCTACTTCTAGTCTCAGTTGGCGGGAATAACGGTAGAACTCTGATGTCTTCACCTGGTGTAAAGGTAAAAAAATACGTAGTCAATGTCAGGTCATGCTTACCCTAAGTTATATACACACTAGGGCTGCGCAATATTGGAAAAATTATGCCATTATTTATGTTGATAAGATTACAATTTGCCCAGATGGCTTAAATAGCTCTATTGGGAAAGATTTCATTCATTTAGATTGAGAGGCAGGATTTTGTATCGGAGTAAATAATATATAAAATATAATAAAAACAATTACAAGCTAATATAAATACACTAGAGTAAATATAGAAGTGAAATAAATAGTGTTTTATGGAGAGTCAAACAGTATTCAAGCACCGAAACTGAATAACCAAATGTAAAATAACACTGCATACTCTTCATTGTGCAAATGATTCAATAAAATGAATCTTTATTAAAGTTACAAATACTGTACAATTGTGCCTGAAAGCTTCAAACTCTGTTGGTATGCACACACAGTCGTAGGTCTTAAGGCCGGAACACACCGAGCCAATTTCAAACAACTGTTGTTATACAAATTAAGATATTTAGGATGAAATCCGAGAGCTCTCTGACCCTTCATAGACAGCAACAATCCCGAAACATTCAAAGCCCAGAAAAGAAACCAAAATCTAAGGATGAACCGATACCACTTTTTACAAACCAATACAAGTATGAGTATTTTAATTAGTGTACTTGCCAATACAGAGTACTGATTACGATATTTCTAAGATTTGGTTCCAATGAAGGTGGAATTAATTTAAAAGGTTTTATTTTTGCTTGTAGCAAGGGTGAACACAACAATCTTTAACAGAAAGCTATTCTAAGCCAAAAATATAACCACACATTGCTGATAACCCTATAAATCGATATACCTTATCGGTTACCGATAAAGCAAGGACATTTAAAGTAATTTGTCCTTGTGCTGACAAGCATCCACAACTTCACACATTACATAATCAAGTGTGTACAGTTTACGTTACCTTGTGGAGTCACTCTCTTGACATTGCATATTGGGGATGCATAAAACCCTGTTATGCACGGTTCTTCTTTATATTCACGAGTACTGCAATTAATCCATGGGTTAGGTAAATACAAAATAGGCTACACAATGTTTAACTATGGGTGGGTCGCAGGTAGATAAGATCAATAATTAGTAATATTTCTCTAAAATACTAAGATGTTTTTTAATATGCGATTTTATTTTGACATACGGCCACAAATACGCATACTATCATTTTAAAAATCACGCAACCATCATCTCACAAGGTTTCTGAGTTTTCTCATCCTTCCGACCGAGTTCTTACTTCCAAGGTAATCTGGGAATACTTGGAATTGAAACTGAAATTGACTGGTGCAATGGATGATTTTGTCATTAACAGTGAAAAGTTTAATATAGGCTTCTCTGAAACAATGACTGTTTCACTTTATAAACACAAATTACACCAAATGAAATTTATTTAAAAAAGATAATCTTTTCAAGAAAAATATAAGAATTGTGTATTTGTGTTTTAACCCGTCTTATGCATCTGGGCGGGTGAATGGCTCCGTGGAAAATATTAAGGACTAAGCTATAAATATACAATACATTAATTAATAAATTAAAACATTGAAGTCAGGGAGGAGAACAAATCACATCCACATAGTGAAATAGTGTTGAGTGGTATCGGTGCGTGGTATCGGCATTTCATGTATGATACGAGTATGAGTATTTTAAACAAGTATCGCCCTGATACCAGTATTAATTCCAAAAACATTGTCAAATGTTAACTGTCAAGTGTCAACTGTAGTCATACGTAGCTCCACGCACACTTCAGTGTGGAAAGAAAAAGAAAACTTAAAAAAACTGTTTTTGCTCTCTTCTGCAACAGAACGGAGGATCAGGAGCTCAAGGATTTCATCTAAACCATATTAATTTGTGTTCTGAAGATGAGAATGAATGAAGGTCTTGGGACTGGAACAACATACAGGCGAGTTACAGAATTCAATAATAGAATTTCTGTTTTGGGTGAACAAACCAAACCCTTAATACGTTTATGATTGAATTTACACTATAGCATTAGTGAATAATATTTTCCACCTTGTATGTGGCAATTAAAAACATTTAACAAAAAGGTAATTTTAAAGTTATTACACTTAAAATACACAAGTTTTCCCAAATAAAATCGTATTTGTAAAATCTTGGAACCTGTGGTTTAACCCTGTGATTTTTTTTAAATGATATTTTCCTTTACCTTCAGCAGACTGTTATTTGTTATTCACACGCATAAACCAAAGGACCATTCCTACCTTCTCGAAGATATTGGCAGGCGTCATCAAACAAAAGCGCAGGTTTTGCACCACTGCATCCGTGTGTCTCCAGCGTCTCCGGTCGTGTCTCAACCAGGCCTGCACAGCTTCATACAGCTCAATTTCTGGAAACCGACTCAACTGGTCACTATCCAGATATGCCATCAGCTTCTCCAAACTCAAATAAGACAAGAAGTCCGGCCGCGCCATCAGAGGCACAAAGTTCTCCAACAAGAACGCATCAAGCTGCTCCTGCACGCCTTCTACACCAACGCTAAAGTCCTCCAGCAAACGCATGACTTCGGCACAGTTCTCCAAGCATATTTTGGCCAGCAGGAAAGAACAGCAGAACTCTACAGCTTCAGTGAGTTGAACGTACATAGCAGCCTGTAATATCTCCTGCACCGTGAGCATGCTTAACTCCAAAGAGCCATAATACATGAAGCGAAGGACATGACCAAAGCCGGCTGCCGTCAACCCCTTCATGTGGATCTTATCCTGGTCACGTTCCCGCATATCTGCCGTGAACATGACGCGGAAATAGTCGCTTTGCGTTGCTAGCAGAGCCTTGTGCGCCTGGAAGTGGTGCTCCTCGATGAGCAGAGTGACATCGAGAAGCAGTCGCTCCTCATACAAGGCTCTGAAGCCCGACGACACGCTGCCGTCGTGCACTTGGGAAAGGTAGACCTCCACATCCCCCGCCATTAGGCACCTGCGGAGACACAAACACTCTTATAAATGAGCTGTCGGCTGTCAAGTCAATGTGACCAATTCATCTGCTCAACTCTGTAAGGTTGGAAAGACCATAATTGTGATGGAAAGACATTTGAGGTCCTTCATGGAAATATAAATGACGTCTCAGAGTTCAGTGGCAACCAACATTGATAGATAAAGACTTTTAAAGAGACAGTTCACCCAAAAATCTAAATTCTTGTATTATTGATTCACTCCATTACAAGGCTGTCACAGACATTAAAGGTATTGTTCACCCAAAAAAAGACTATTTATTCACTATTTACTCACTCAAGTGGTTTCAAACTTTTTTGAGATTCTTTTGAACACAAAATAATTTATTTTAACGAAAGCTGGAAACCAGTAACTCTTGACCTCCAAAAACAAATACTAAGGAAGTCAATGGTTACACGTTTCCAGCCTTTTTCAAAATAAATTACTTTGTGTTCAACAGAAGAAATAAGATAAAAATAAAGGGTGAGTAAATGACGACAGAATTGCCATTTTTGAGTGAACTATCGTATTTATAAAAAATATCAGGGGGAACTTGTAGGATTTTATGTGGAAAAATATCATCATATCATGCACACAGAAAGTAACAGCATCTTATTAACAACTTGGACATGAATTAAACATACTTTATAATAGCAAAACAAAATTGTTTAAAAAACTATTAAAATTTAATCCAGCATTTTTTTTATGGTCATCCATGAGGGCCCTAAATACATGACTAAATAAAATGATGACCAATCTGGTGATCCTGGTAAACCCTGTTCAATTATACCATTCTGAACTAAATAATTTAACTAACTAGAACTAAACTAGTATTGGAACATTATTCTTTAAGCTGCCTACTGTACGTCCCACAAAGAATAATATTGTTATCTGAGTATTTATGCTTTTTCTTTTCATCCACGTAGAGCAGCTTTAGGGCTGAAATCATGCATTTTCAACATTTTAAACACATAACATTACATAGAGGATTCAAGTTTTATAACAGAAAGACTTTGAATATTTTTTGTATACCAATCAAATAAATACAGCAAAAACAGTAGAACTCTGAAATATTTTTACCAAAATAACTTTTTCTATTTAATATATATTATTACAAACAGTTAAAGTCAAAATTATTAACCCCCCTTTGTTTTTGTTTTTTTGTTTTTGTTTTTTATACCAAATATTTCCCGATAGATGTTTAACAGAGCAAGGATCTTTTCACAGTATGTCTGATAATATTTTTTCTTCTGGAGAAAGTCTCATCTGTTTTATTTTGGCAAGAATAAAAGAAGTTTTTAATTTAAGAACCATTTTAAGGTCAACATTATTATCCCCTTTAAGCTAATTTTTGTTTTCAATTGTCTACAGAACAAACCATTTTTATACAATAACTTGCCTAATTACCCTAACCTGCCTAGTTAACCTGGGTAAGCCTTTAAAGGGCACTTTAAACTGTATAGAAGTGTCTTGAAAAATATCTAGTAAAATATTATTTACTGTCATCATGAAAAAGATAAAATAAAATCAGTTATTAGAGATAAGTTATTAAAACTATTATGCTTAGAAATGTGCTGAAAAAAATCTTCTCCGTTAAACAGAAATTGAGGAAAAAATAAGCAGGAAGGCTAATAATTCAGAGGGGCCAATAATTCTCACTTCAACTGTATATAATTGTAATTTATTCCACTGATTTCAAAGCATCATTAGCCCAGACACAGGATCCTTCAGAAATCATTCTAGTATTTGCAGCTCAAAACATCTTCATTATTTTAAAGATATTATACATTTTATAATATTAGAAAACATATTCAACATTTTTACTGTTCTTTTTCTATTTCCTTTAATATGATTAAGTTATTTTATTACAACTCCGTTATTTCCTTTAAACAAAAATACAATTATAAAGGCTATCTCATTTAGACTGTATTTTTATAGTAAATAAATGCTTAATTGGTAAGCATAAGACACTTATTTCATTAAAAAAATAACTATAGATTACTTTTGGGTGTACTGTCCCTTTAAAACAAAATAGAATTACTCAAATCTTTCATTAAATGCTTATTAAACCTAAACAGCATCTCCTCAAGTTCATTATCAAGCTAATTGTCTGATCTACTTGCAGTTTAGTGAATAATAGACGCTGAAAAAACATGCCAGACTTTAATAAAGGCTCTGGAAGGACTTCAAGAACTTTCACACCTCAGCACTTCAGTTTCTGCTGCTGAAAGCCAAACTCAGTCTCAATGCTCCCCCACACACTCCCTCAACTGCACACACACACAGCACACTCACCTCTGATTGGCCACGGGCATGTCACAGGTGGTGTCCGAGCCAATCAGAGGACAGTACCTCTCGTGTCCGTAGGAAATTTAATTCTGAAGATATTCACCTAAACGACAAATTGAACAAGCCCTGATGATTAAATTTACGTGATAATTACCAACAGACTGAAATACTGAAGATACACCAACAACCTGAACGTCCCGCTGTGTGCAAACAGGAAACAATTATTTAAAACATAAATGAGGGAGAAGATCTTTGATCACATACACATATATCCCACTTTACACACTAAAAATGAACCAGAAGAGAAACCTTTTAACATATAATGTGCGAATTTTAAAATAGAGCTGAGGGGAAAAAATGCATTTAATGTCCCAATATACTGTAAAATACATCAATATTCTTTAAAGTGCATTTCTAACTAAATCAGGCTTCACATTTTCAGTTAGACATTTGTTACAGAAGTATGAAACCGCATGCCAAAGGAAACTTTCTGGAAATATTTGCTTGAGTTGGTGAACTGAACTGTAGAACTATTATTATGCAGAACTATTAATTGTTCTTTGTTGCCTTCTTCAACTTGGAAATCTTCTCCAGGTCTTTTCTTTTCAGTATGTCAAGTTCAGACACACTCAAGTACAAACATAAACACTCATTTGTAAAGCACTGAGTTTTATTTTAATGGTAACATAAACGTGATGTGACTTTGCCAAATTGCAGAGCTGGTACAAACATCCACAACATTATAGCAGATGCTTTCTTAAAAGATTAGATGGAAGAACATGGGTCTTATCTAGCAAAATTTGCTGTTTCGATCCACCTATTTTTCTGTGCATACTGGCATACTGAATAGAAAATACTTAATAAAAACACCATGTGCATACATTTTGAAAACGCACATAAAAAAAACCTTGTGCTCGCAACTGAGTAGCATATACCTTTTTATCTGATAAGAAAGATTGTACATAAACGACGATGGAAGCGCATTTACAAACAAATACCAGTATGCGCATCCAAAAAAAATGTTTTTTTTGACAGCCACAGCCATGTCCCAGCACCCCAAGACTGGTTACTCACTGAAGCTTAGTAGGGCTGATCCTGGAGTGGAGAGATGGGAAAACTAGGTTGCTGTTGGACGTGGTCTAGTGAGGGCAGCAGGGGGCGCTCAACCTGTGAGTCCTAATGCCCCAGTATAGTGAAGAGGACACTATACTGTCAGTGAGCTCTGTCTTTTCGGATGAGACGTTAAACTAATGTCCTGACTCTCTGTGGTCATTAAAAATCCCATGGCACAAATTCTCCTTGTGGCCAAGTTCCCTCCATTGGCTCTTAACCATCATGACCTCCCATTCATCGCCATCCACTAAATTGGCTCTATCACTGTCTCTCCACTCCACCTACAGTCCTTGTCCTGTGGCTCCCATCGCATCATCAAAGTAGAGGCTTAACACTGGTGGTGGTGTGGAGAGACCCCCCTCATAATTGTGAAGTGCTTTGGGTGTATGGCCATATAACAGCTATATAAATACATTACATTACATTTTGTTTTAATGGATAATGTCATATGTGCATTGATACTACATTAACGGACAAACCAGCAGATCAACTGCATTGTAAAATGTTGTTTTGGTCATTGTAAAATGCCTTAGCCAGGTCTGTCATCCAAGTGGTTCAGTATTATTATTATCACTCAGAAGAACTGTCTTTAGTGGCTGAGCTCTAAAGGAGTGGTGTTGCGCCTCCAAAAGCCACTGCTCATTCATTGCATTTTGTCTTTGTCTTCTGAGGTGAAAGACATTTATTTGATAAGGAAAGAGGCCCACAGTGGTTTCTGTTACCGCAGCAAATTCATTTTGTATATATATGTATGTATGTATGTGTAAATATATATGTATGTATGCGTGTATGTGTGTGTATGTATATATATATATATATATATATATATATATATGGCATCAGTTTATAAGGAAGTGGCGACTTTGTTCTCTAAAACTAAATCTTGCAGCTTTGGGTGGAAACTTGGCTAATGCAAGTCATTTTCTAAATTATATTTAAAATAGGACACTCAACCACAAATTCTTGTCTTTTATTCTACTATTCTTTGATGCATGTCCACAACTTCACACTTTACGTAGTTATTGATAGTCAAGTACCAACCAATTGTTTACAAAGTCAAACATGCAAAGACTAAAGCCTTGCGTACACCCGGTGGTTTATCACTAACACTTATTGCCAGTGTATTTATTTAGAGTTGTTATACAACATTCATGCACAATCGATTCTTACTAGTGATGACACTGACTTGTTGCACAGAACAAGTCACCTTTACCCATGCCACCTTTTTCCATGTGTATATGTCACATAAGCGTTCCCGCTTCTGTTTAACCTCCTCCACTGCAGCCCAACAACACCTGAGGCCTGTTTCAGTAAGGAGGTTCAACCAGTCGGAGTTTAAACTTGAACTCTGAGTCGACTTACATTCATTCATTCATTTTCTTTTCGGCTTAGTCCCTTTATTAATCCGGGGTCGCCACAGCGGAATGAACCGCCAACTTATCCGGCATTTGTTTTACGCAGCGGATGCCCTTCCAGCCACAACCCATCTCTGGGAAACACATTCATACCTTCTCATTCACACACATACACTATGGACAATTTAGCTTACCCAATTC
>CAIGQQ010037704.1:2430140-2496214 GCA_903798035.1 Danio albolineatus | reverse complement strand
TGGACTGTGGGGGAAACCGGAGCACCCGGAGGAAACCCACGCAACCACGGGGAGAACATGCAAACTCCACACAGAAATGCCAACTGGCCCAACCGGGACCTGCCCCAACCGGGGATCGAACCAGCGACCTTCTTGCTGTGAGGCGAACGTGCTACTCACGCGCCACCGTGGCGCCCAGTCGACTTACAGAGAGATTAAAAATTTGAGTTTTCGGTTTCAGAACAGCTGATCTGAGTTAGATCAATCAAGTCTGTGTAGACTGATTCAGAGTTAAGCGCGCATACCGCGACTATAAAGGCATCATCAATGGAGCGCAGATATTATGAGTCACCATGGCAACATCTGAAAAGCTGAACTTGATGTGCTCATGCAAAGTTATAGCAAATATGACCATATATATATAAAAAAACAGTAACACCACTGCGAAACAGAGACAGTTAGTGTGGGAAAACATAACTGCTCAAGTTAATGAATAAGTTTACATTTAAAATATTTGAAGTATTTGAATATTTAAGTATAATAAAAAATAAGTAATGTAATGTGTGACGTTTATAGACTTTTCACTTGAAAAATTGGGAAATTGGCTGTAATTTTAAATTTATTTCCTTAATGAACTTAACTTAATGTTCAGTGGAAATGATTAATTTAAGGTTGCCACTTTTACACATGTTGATCGGTTTAAGTAAAAATTTCTAAAATTGAGTTTTTAATAGATTTAAGAGCACTTGTGTGTCTTTTTATTGATCAAGTGGTCGAGGTTGACATGACATTTAGAATGTGAGCAGTTCCAAAAAATTGTTTTTAGAACGAGTAATAATCCCATTAATGTGAATTTAATCTAATTATTTGTTTTTTGCAGTAATATCAAAGGTAAAACTTAAAACTATGTTAAAAATTTGGTACTGAATCTAATTGTAATTTTCCCAAAAAAGGATAAGCCATTCTCAGAACACTGTTCTTTGTGTGACTGAAATGTAGACAATGAATGACTAAGGCTAAGGTGAGAAATATGCTTCGTCTTTAAAAAAGGGAAGGAGACGGACAGAAAGTCAGCATTTAGAGAATAAACCCTGCTCGACCACGGTAACTGACTCTGAGTAAAAGTTACCTCTCTTTCAGAAACAGGCTTGACTTACTCTGCCTAGAATTTAGAATTCTAGAATTTGCAAAACCTGCCATTTTGAAACAGAAAACCCAGTTTCTCTCATTTCAGGGTTAACATACTCTGAGTTTTCACTTAACCTCCTTTCTGAAACGGAGCCCTGCTCAAATGTTTGCAGGGAAACCCACCATCGAATACTATCTGATCTGCAATTCCAGTGTGCTCGGCTAGAACAATTCCAATTCCTGCATGCTAGCACCACCAAGTTGTGTGCGATTTACTGCAACTTCAGCAACTCAAGGCACGTGGACAAAAGCACTAATCTCATTGGTTGGTTTTAACATGACAATAGTGTCAAACCAAAACAAGCCTGATGTGTTGGGGGGTTTTATTACAGTTTTATGACTGGGGTTTTGTTCATTGGTGTGCACATTAGCTTACTCTGTTTAATCACACGGCATTAAACATCACAAGTAGACACACTATAATCGTCCCAGTGTGCACAAGCCTTAAACCAAACCCAATACCCTTTACTAAAAAAGTGAAACAACATTCATTCATTCATTCATTTTCCTTTGGTCCCTTATTTGTCAGGGGTTGCCACATCGGAATGAACTACCAACTATTCTGGCATATGTTTTATGCAGAGAATGCTCTTCCAGTCGCAACCCAGTACCGGGAAACACCCATACACTCTCGCATTCACACACATACTTATACACTGCGGCCAATTTGTTTCATATAATTCACTTATAGCGCATGTCTTTGGACTGTGGAGGTAACCAGAGCACCCGGTGGAAACCCACACAAACACGAGGAGAACATGCAATCTCCACACAGAAATGCCAACTGGCCCTGCCAGGACTCGATCCAGTAACCTTCTTGTTTTGAGAAGCATTTAACCACTGAAACAACAATGTTGGACTATTTGGAAGTTTTGCCTCATGCATATTTTTATCATGATTACTTAATGTGTGAAGTTGAGGAGCATTTGCGGTAAACAAAAAAAACAATAACATAATTTTGCTAGACAAAAGCCTTCTTCCTTCGGTGGTGTTGTGTAGTAGAGGCATTTGATGCTGCACTGAAACTGCAATTTGATCTTTCAACTCCTAAACTAATCCTTTAACTGCTGTTTTCCCATGTTACGTGCCTCACCAATCTAGGGCCAGGGAAACATGCAACAAAATAACATAAAGGGAAAAAATTATAAAATAAAAAAATGACTTTAGATTCCCTTTGCTATTTCTACTCAATACTTTTGGTTTTGGTTCAACTTTCTTGGAGCAGTACGGAGGTGGATGTCACTTTTTGGGTTGATGCATTTATTTATTTTTTTCTCCTGTTTCTGGTAGAGAGGGAGCAAGGTAAGATCTTTGTTGTTCTTTTTCAATTTTTATTTTGAGAGTTTAGAAAGTTGCTTCCTTAATCAGTAAGAGAATTTGTTTGTTGTTTTGGCATTATCCCCTCTTGAGTTTTCTTTTTGGAAAGCTAACATTACCTTTGGTCATTTGTTATTTGTCAACCTGTAAATAAACGTACTTGTTTTTTTGGACATTGTATTTGGTGTGAGTTATTGTTGAGTGCTGGGACAGGAGAAGGGTGATGATTGTTGGCTGCCTTGCCCTTTAGTTCTTTTTATTATTTAGTTATAGTATTTTATTTTACAAATTTGGCCTTTAATTTTAATTTGGCTAAATTTATTTCTTTTTTATTTTATAATTTTTCCCCTTTTGTTGCATGTTTCCCTGGCCCTAGATTGGGGAGGCCCGTAACACCCATTGTTGTTATTTTAGCTGTATGTTTATTGTGGTAAAAATGGGAGGAAAACATACAACACATATTTACATATTCATCTGAACATACTCTCGGCAGTTTGAACTAGGGCTGGGTGATTAATCGAAAAGTAATCGATATCGACATTCAGAACCTATAATGGATCTTATTTTTCCGGGTCGATTTTTCCAATTATTTTCCCTATCGCATGTGGAGTCACGTGACCCTGCTCTGTTAACTACGTGCCGCGACATCGTATAGCACAAGCTCTGTGATTGGTCGGTTTGGTAGCTGTGATAAGTGTGGGCAGCGCAAAGAGTCACGTGAGAGCCCGTTGGACCGAGTGTTTACAAGTGTCCATGGAGGAGCTCTATATAGAAACTTTTGTTTTGTGTTTACCTTATGATTAAAGTTGTTGCACATCCACGGTTACCAACGATGGACCATTCTTGAGCCTTACTTTGTAAGTGTAAGTGTACTTTGTAATTGACGATGATTGTAGACTGCACCCCAGATGACTTGAGAAGGCATATTTTACATTAAATTAAAATGATAATTTACATTACAGTATTTGTTTGCAGAAGATGCAAGAAATGCACTGTTTAAAATATTATTTACAGGATATGCAAAATGTCCTGAATAAAAAATAATTTGAATCCAAAGTAATTCATATAAAAAGTAAAAACTAGCAATATATCTTCTAAATAAATAAAAGATTTATTGCAAATTTTTACTTTTTATATGAAAAATATCGAAAATTATTTTTTAATTTTTCATAAGAAAAAAGTGACTTCGTTTTAGGCAATGTATGTTTTAATTTCAATTGTTCAACGTTGATGTTCAGTAAATAATCAAAGATAGTAGGTAGTGTGTGTTTCCTTCAATTATGACTTGTAATATGTGAACATATTTACTTCACAAAACCTGTTAGTAAACTATGTAAGTCCAAAAAATAAAAAAATCGTTCATTTATTGAAACTGAGTTCAAATGTTCAATTAATCGAGATTTTAATGTAAGGCCAAATCCCCCAGCCCTAGTTTGAACGAAACATTTTTTAAGCCCTAAATGAACTACCCTTGAGTATATCAGGGCATTTGATACTGTCTGAGTAGAACCATATGTTCCTCATCCTTACCATGTTTTGCAGTTAAGAAAAAAGTAGTGTGATGAATTTGTGGCATTACCTTTTCGAGGCCTCCTGGCCAATCGTGGGCTTTACTGCACTGAAGGGACGTTCACATTTCCTCTGCTTGTACTTGCCCTGCTCTAAAACAAAGACCACATCCAGATGCTTGTAAACAGACAGGATAAATAATGATAGTTTATATTCTTTGATTATCTTTATTTTCCTTTTACTACATTTTTTATCTTTTAAAACCCTTTTAAAGATTCTGCTAAAATGTTTTAAAGAGCCTAAAAATTATAAACATTCAGGAAACTAAGCAAGACTTGATTAATTTTCATATCTACTTTATAATATCATGATTAATTCAATATTTCAATGTGTTATTTACAGTCTCGATGTAATAAATAGTTAATAAATCGTTTTTGAAGGCTCCAAACTCTGCCGAATTTGGAAAACTAATTTCAAATTGGATGTAAACTAAAGAAATCACAATTTACATGTGTAATATTTGTGAGATTTCATTTTAAAGAAATCGATACTAAGTAAACTGAATAGAATAGGATAAACTGCTTAAAAGTTACAGCAAAGACATTTCAAATGTTACAAAAAAAATACATATTTCAGATAAAAGCGTTTCTTCTAAACGTTCTATTAATTAAAGAATCCTATAAATAAATTGTAATCAAATGTAAATAGTTTCCACATGATGCAGCACATATACAATTTTTTTAATCAATCATGATCATGAATCAATATGAGAATGATTATTCAATATCATATGACACTAAGGACTGAAATAATGGCTACTGTATACAAAAATTCAGGTTTGCAATTAAAATATATATATTTTTAAATCGCATTTATATGTACAAAAATCAATATTAACTGATTTACATTTATATTAATATTAGAATAATAAAGGTTTTTTCTTACATTCCAATTTATCATAATTTTATAGTTGTTTTTACGTCACACTTCTTTTTCCAAATAAATAATTGAAAATTGTACACAGCCCTATATTTTAGTTGGAACGTTATGAAAAACTCTAATGTCACGCATATGTCTCAGATGCTAACTACTCCAGTAACTGCCTCTTGATTTTATATACATTAATATTTTAGAATAGATTTTCTTGTTTTGACATACAATGTAATAAACATCTCTGAAATAATAACTAATAACAAGACATTTAGAGAAAAGTTTAGTCACTAATAAGGGCAATTACAACCTTATATTACACCTTTAATGCCTTTCATGAATGAAAACATTTGAACTTTAATGACCTCATGCTCAAAATCTCAGCAAACCACCATCAAACACAAAAACAACACTTGTCTGCTTCACAGAGAAGCTTGTATTGTCAGCATCTATATGACATGCTTAGAAATAACTGTCTGAGCAAAAAAAGACTGCCAATCTTCTGTCACCTACTAATCTGTCCGCCTAGACAGCATTCATGGTCACTAAATCTCAAGAACGCTTCACTTCCACGTAATGACCAAACATGTTGTCTACCTAGGGAGCTCACTAGGTCAATATCATAGACACAGTCAATAATCACCGCTCACACGTCCTAGCAAATGTCAACCCTCTAAAAACAAAAGCATTCCGGTGTTTTCGGTAATGCTATGTTAAAAGGGGTGTGTTTTAAAGCATGACAATGTTGCTGTGTGAAATGAGAGGGTTTTTAGCAGGCTTTACCTCGGCGATGCGACTCCACGCAACCCCGCTTCGACCAGGGAGCCCGAGGTCCTTCGGACATGGAGTGCTGATGTCAGACAAAGAGCAGAGAAATTAAAGATCAAATCTCATTATCGACGGAGGTGCGCTGCCCATTAGCGACTTTAGGTGACAATAAACCAATGTTATTTGTACGGAATCGCTAAATGTTGTTTGTCTATAGGCTCCAAAGCGATCGTAGACGCCATATTATTGTCTGCACTGACGTCATTTCCCGAACATTTGTCGGTCGGACGGAAATGTTGTTGGAGTTTCTCTGTGTCCACTGCATTGACTGTCCATGGAGTCTAAATGGGTGTTAAGTCCGTCACAGTGCTGGAAATTGTTATGGGCATATAATTTATGACTATATTATGATTTGAGATAATGCATTACGCGATTGGAAGATTTGAGAGGGGGAATCTGTTTGTTTTATATTATATTATATTATATTATGTTATATTATATTATATTATATTATATTATATTATATTATATTATATTATATTATATTATATTATATTATATTATATTATATTATACATTTTCCTTCAGCTTAGTCCTTGATTTATCAGGGGTCACCACAGCTGAATGAACCTCTACATATTATGTTAGCCTATATTATATTATTCATTCATTCATTTTCCTTCAGCTTAGTCCCTTTATTAATCTGGGGTCGCCACAGCGGAATGAACCACCAACTTATCCAGCATATGTTTGCACAGCGGATGCCCTTCCAGCTGCAATCCAGCACTGGGAAACATCCATTCACACTCAATCACACACATACACTACGGCCAGTTAGGTTTATTCAGTGCACTATACCTCATGTCTTTACCTCATGACTCTGGGGAAAACCCAGAGCACAAGGAGAAAACCCACACTAACATGGGAAGAACATGAAAACTTTACACAGAAATACCAACTGACCCACCTGGGACTCAAACCAGCGACCTTATTGCTGTGAGGTGACCGTGGTAACCACTGAGCCACTGTGTCACCTATATTATTCATTCATTCATTTTCTTTTCGGCTTAGCCCTTTTATTAATCTGGGGTCGCCACAGCGGAATGAACTGCCAACTTATTCAGCATTTCTTTTACACAGCGGATGCCCTCCAGCTGCAACCCATCTCTGGGAAACATTACGTTATATTATATTACGTTATATTATATTATATTATATTATATTATATTATATTATATTATATTATATTATATTATATTATATTATATTATATTATATTATAATATATTATATTATATTATATTATATTATGTACAGTACTTCTAGTAATAATGGAGAAGTATTTATTGCAATAAAACCAAACAACTACAATATAACAAGCAGAAAATAGCTATGTACAAACCTTACAAATATTTATTTATTTTTGTTACAATAAGGGTATTATGAATGAAGTTTAAAGTAATGTAACAAAGGTATCATGTGAGAGTTGTGCTTGGTAGATTACGTAAAAGTTATTCTGTTACTGATTTTAAATTATTTCAAATAAACACCCAGTTAATTAATTTGCTGCCATTGTGTGATAAAACATTATTTTATTATCAGCATTTTAAAGAGACAGTTTGCCCCCCAAAAAAGATAGTTTCCTCACCACTCACTCACCCTCAAGTGTTTATTAGTTTTTTTATTTTTGTTTCGTTATTTTGATTTACATTGAACACAAAAATTACATTGTAAACCGGTAGCTTTTGACAACCATTGTGCGGAAAAGTATAGTGCAAAAGTCGAAGGCTACTATTTTCCAAAATTATTCAATTTTTTTGCTTGATCTGTTTTTAAGATTGTATATTTTTATTCGTTTACTTTTACAGATTTTTTATATATTGTTGTTTGTGTGTTATAAAATACATCCTGGCACACTAAGAGCTTATTATGGTTCTCCGCAATGTAGTGCAGGCTTTAAACTAAATTTCCTCTCACATTGTTGGTACTTTATTGATCACTAAAGGGGAGTTAAGAAAAATAGGTCAACACTAGGCCTATATGGCGCACAGTACAGTGTTATACAGTAAATGTATATTGGGGAGAAAATTAGTGGGCTGTTCTGAGTATATTTACATTTATGAATATTAAATAAATGTACCATTTTTTGTCAAATAAAAATAAATAAATGAAAACTCTGTCCCAAGACACATGATGCACTTTCCACATTGGTGTTTCTGAAATGTTTCAGTATGTGTTTGCAGCATTTATGAAACTGATTATATTTATTTACGCTGATTTCATCCATCTCCTCTTAATCAAAATTGATATGGAAAGGTATTTTGGGTGAAATGCCACGCTTTTAAGGCAATCACTCTAAATGGTTACGTTTAAAATATTTTAATACACAAAAACGCTCCCTTCCTAGCGCTCATTTCTTTAGATAGTACAATTTTTTTAACTTTGAATTTCCAGATTTTCTGAATCTTCCACCAGAATATTATCTACCCCAAATTCTCAAAGTACCCTAGGTATACTGTTTAGTTTATAGGCTGATCTCCTCCATTTCTATTACCTCTTGCTCTATTAAACAGTGGAAGTCAGACATTTGAAGATTTTGTTCCATGTTCACTGAAAAAAGATGATTCATTGGATTTACTAAAAAATAACAACATAATAATATTTGGTTGGCTAAATTTAAACAAATACAATTTAGTAATGTCCAACTTAATTTGTTTGTTCAAATACAGCCATCACAAACTGTTTGCAACCACGTACCTCAAAAAAATGTGTAAATCCAATGAATCATTTTTTTAAGTGTTCATACTTTCTCTGTGCACATTATCCAATTAAACTTAATTGGTTGTTAATTTTATTTACTGGACAAAAATGAGGTAGACAAAAATTGTGAATGCTCTGACCCTAAATAAATAGGCTATGTTTTGCCCATGCCCATTAACTTATTTTTGCTACCAGTCTTCAAATGTTTTTTCTTCTGTGACAAAGAACTTCCTCTGAATGTTACAGGTTTACAGCTGTGCGGCAAAAAAAAACTGTTATCAACAGTGCATTCTTCTATAAAAACACAATTTCCCTCGAACATTTGACAGCTGCATGCAAGACGCAATGTGCTATTTTGTTTGTTTATGTAAATGTGTGTGATAATTGTTACTGATTTATAAGTAGGCATATGTTGCATAAGCATTTGCTTCACTGAATGATAATATTCACCCATGTTTTGACATTTACTTTTTACTAGTTTTTTTATTGAATTATTTTTTAATTATTTTATTGAATTATTTATTCACCCATATTTTAAATTATTTGAAACACTGAAATTGCAATAGGTTTTTTTGTACATATATCAGATTCGTACATTCACTTAGGTGTGGAGACCAAAAATCAGATGCATTCTTACCATATAAATCATGAAACAAAAACAGTCGGTCAACAAGTGAAACAAGTGACAGTCGGTCACTGTGAGTTTCACGAACAGTCACATAAGAACTACAAAACCTCTGACGTCACTATAATAAGACGGACCCTTGTTTCATCAGTATCAGCCCAACGTGTTTTCAAGTTTGCAGACGTTAATCACAATTAGGTAAATCGTGATATTTGTATGTTGTTGCGTTCATTTTATTTATGTTGATTATTATCTAGAATGCGATTTCCGGTCTATCTTCTCTTCTTGGGATTTCCTGTCCTTTTCTAGAATCGGATTGCATCATCCCATACGTTACCTCCTGGACGCCGTTAAATATATGAGTTTATAACTATTTACCATGTTTTATGGCTTATTACTGTGTAATAGTAAGAATTGCAACTTTATCTAATTTTATTTGACCGACGCTGCGACATAATGTTACGGAATATTTTTTAATTGCATCAATTTATTTGTAAAAAACGGTCAGGCGCTTGCTTGGTCATACCCTCATTCCTTTTCTTTCAAGATGGCGGGCGACGAGTCTGGAACAACGTTGGGTCAGCCTCATCTTTATAAACAAGATCTCAGTACACTAGTAAGTCTACATCTTATGTTCATTTATGTAATATGAAATTATCTAGATGTGCTCTCTTCGTCGTCAGTTCGAGTAGAGTGGTTTTGTGCTCCCTGGTGAAGGCAGGCGTGCTGGTTAGCAGTACCGGTGAAAGCTCACCACATGATTCATTCGGGGATGGAGAAGGACCCCGTGTAGAAATCATATGAAAATATTGTTAAACCACTGTTGTTTGTTATTTACCGCGTGATATTTTTTCAATATCGTCCCAGCCATCGACAAATTTGGTTGAACTTACTTCTAAGCAAATCTTCATTGACGTCTCGTGTGATGTGGTTGACAGTAGATGTTTCTGTAACGTTGTGCCAAGCCCTTTAACTTACGATTATCGTTGAAACGATAGAGTATTATATTGTTACTGTAATTTACTCATTAATTGTTTGTCAATATGACAGTATATTCCTAAATGAATTATTGCAAGCTACACTCTGAGTCAAAAGCTAGCAATAGCAATTATTTGATTCAATTTAAGCTTGCAACAGTGAATTACAGCTTCTCTTTTCTAGGGAGAAAACATATTTTTCCTTTTCAGAGAGGCTGTTACAAGTTTTGAACTAGGATTGAGTAAATGATTGCAATTAAATTGTAACTTTTCATTATCATGCACATCTTGTCAGGAAAACAATGTTGTGTGGTCAGTAGTGGGCACTCTGTTGCAGAAACTTCAGATACGCCACAAAGACGAAACTAGGCTGCGCAGTGTTGGAAAAATCTGACATTGCAATATATATTTTTTCAATGTATTTTGCGATGCACTTTGTTATGCTTGGGAATCATTTTTGGTCACATTTTATTTTAAAGTTCAGTTCTTGCACTTGGCAAACAATTTTGACTTTTGCTTCAATAAACTCCTAATTTCCTCCTTATCCGTATCGGGTAGGATTAGGGATGTAGACTGAGATCATTCAGAACGTGTACTATGATAAGTACTAATAAGCAGCCAACATCTCCATAACATGCTTGCTAACAAGCAACTTGATACTAGTGAGTATTGTCGCTAAAGTGTTACCGAATGTAGTAATTTTGATTGACTGGGATTATTCTGTAGGGAAGTGAATCATGCATAACTGCAAGCATAGATGAATGCAACAAAGCAACAATCGCCTTAGATTTAAGTGATTAAATTTAGAGGTTTGAACAACTCAATTTAATTTGAATATGATCCAAAAGGAAACTATTTGAAGTTAAAATGATTCATATGATTCATTGATCTTTCAATTCTTTTATTTATAAGAATGACTGTAAGCGTATAGTTTGTTTTGATGTTAAAAATGGAGCAAAGGCGCAAATGATAGTGCAAATGACTTTAAAAAAAAATTAAGTAAATACTGAAATGTATTGATCAGATGCAGTCATTGTGTTGTCTTTAGTTTATTATTTTACAAATAATTTGATAATTACTTATTCCACAAAAGTTAGTGAGCAAATCCTCCTTTTGTAAAGCTATGAGTTTGTAATATTAATACCTAATACATTGAATATTGTTCCACTTATTATAATATGCAATGCTTATGTTTGTGATTACGTCACATGACACACATTATGTCATTGTAAACTTTTTGTTTAAGTCTGCATGAACCAGTAAAGATTTTATGTCAGTATGTTGATGTACTTCCAACTGAATCAGATTATTGGGTAGGGGAGTTTTTTTAGCAACATCGTTCCCTCAACAAACTAACGGTACGAGGGGTGTGTTTACGAATATTGTTGATATTATCCGAGAATACACTCCACATGCAGAAGCAAATGGGTAGACTTTGAAGATTAACAAAACAAACTTTTTTCAGTTGATTATCTTGCATTAGCAAAACATTTTAAAGTTAGATTTCTTAGAGACTTTTAACTATTTATTGGGCACTTATTGAAATAGTATTAAATTCTGGAGTGCTACTTGGGTTTATTACAAGGCTACTGAACTTTAATGACTTTCTTATTTGGTTCCTCGACTGATAAATGGTTATTTTCAACTAAGAACATGTACATCCATATGTATTTATATTTATGTAATAATTTTATTGGTTTTTTTTCTGTTTCGTTCATTCAAAATGGATCACATAATTATATGCAACTTCTTATTTATGTTCTTGTAATTCTTGTATTTCTGATAAACAGTCTCTTTTTTTAAAATTTGTATTAATTATTGGTATTAACGGATTGGTTTTGCTTTATAGGATGTGAGCAAACTGACTCCTCTCTCCCAAGAGATCATCAGCAGACAAGCCACAATAAACATAGGTAAGAATTCTTTCTTCTGTTAGATTCTGCTTGGAGAGCAAGTAATGCCACTTTCAGCGTAAATTTTAATTAATTGTACCTATTGATTTGTCTGTAGGAACTATTGGTCATGTAGCCCATGGAAAATCAACAGTGGTGAAAGCCATCTCTGGAGTTCACACTGTCAGATTCAAAAACGAGCTGGAGAGGAACATCACAATCAAGTTGGGCTATGCTAATGCCAAGGTGTGTATGTGAATAATTAAGATAATAAAAAAAATATTGCAAGCTACACTCTGAATCAGAAGCTAGAAATAGCAATTATTTGATTCAATTTAAGCTTGCAACAGCAAATTACAGCTTCTCTATTTAGGGGAAATTGTGTTGTTTTTTTCACCTCTAAGAGAGGCTGTTACATGTAGTTTTTTTTAAAAGAAATTAATAGTGTTTTTTTCCCAGGCTTTGATGTATTTAGATTGTATTGTGTTTTTCTTGGAAATGTGTATCTTTTACATTGAACTTGTGTATTTAGGTGTATAAATTGGATGACCCAAGCTGTCCACGGCCGGAGTGTTACAGGTCATGTGGCAGCAGCACACCTGATGAGTTCCCTACAGACATTCCTGGCACCAAAGGCAACTTCAAACTAGTCAGGTATGTTTATTTATGTGCTATTAAATTACATTTTTAGAAAAGTGTTGAGAGTAAAGACCTAATATTCTCACAGCCAAGTTGTTTTGTGTGAAGAGTTTTATGTTTTTTATATGCTAATGTGTAAAGAGGAGTTTGAAATGCCTTTTCAGTGATCGACTGATGTCACTGATCTCATCAGTAAAACTCAAGATGCAATTGTTTTGCAAATGCCACAATTTGTTATTTATTCACAGCAAAATGTATACACAAGCTGTTTGACAGCTCATAACATGTTGCAAAAACAATGCAACATTCATTCATTTAGTCCCTTTATTAATTAGGGGTCGCCACAGCAGAAAGAACCGCCAACTTATCCAGCATATGTGTTTTATGCAGCGGTTGCCCTTCCAGCTGCAACCCATCACTGGGAAATTACCCATTCACTCTCATTCACACACTTACACTATTACACAATTTAGCTAACGCAATTCACCTGTAGCGCATGTCTTTGGACTTGTGGAGGAAACCGGAGCACCCTGAGGAAACCCACACCAGCACAGGGAGAACATGCAAAGTCTACACAGAAATGCTAACTGACCCAGCTGAGGCTCGAACCAGCGACCTTCTTGCTGTGCGACCCAATGTGCCACCCATAATGCAACATTACTAATGACTAATTTTAGTACCAAAAAATGCATTGTCATCACTGTTTATTTCATTAATAATGCAACATTAGCACCCAGGCTAATTTTAGTTTAAAACAAGTTCAGTCAACACATCGATCACTGCATATTCTACTAAGAATGTAACAAAAAAAAAAACATGTCAGCATCTATGCTTTGCAGAGGACAATATCCAATCACATCACTTTTTTTTAGTGTTGTGTAAATGTGATTGGCTAGTGTTTGCTTTAGGGTATTTGCATGGAGCGATCTAATTGGCTGACACCTGTTTGACACCTATTTAGAGTTCTCTCAAATTTATATGAATCATTGACCCTGACATAAGACAAATAATATTTAAATAAATCTCAATCTAAGGGCAGTTTCATACGGAAAACCTAACTTTCATATAGTTCAGTTCAACAACCATCTGCGTATAGTGACTAGTAACTAGAGCATTAAAGTCGACTAGTCTGTGCAAGCACTACTGCACACTTTTTAGTTCAAATTTAATTTTGCTGAATGTACTTTTGTACGGGCACCTTGGCTGGCTTAGGCCTGTTCCTAAATCAATCTGACATCCAAGTTTCAGGAGATGACCTTGTAAGACCTTGTCTTAATGCAGGGGTGCCCACACTCGGTCCTGGAGGGCCAGTATCCTGCAAAGTTTAGTTCCAACCCCAATCAGACACACCGAGTCTATCTAATCAAGCTCTTACTAGGCTTTCTAGAAACATCCTTGCAGGTGTGTTGAGGCAAGTTAGAGCTAAAATCTGCAGGACACCAGCCCTCCAGGACTGAGTTTGCACCCCCCTTGAGTCTTGACTCTTAATCGCCTTTTAAAATATTTCTTGAAGAGGTTTCTTCGACATGTCTGATTCATTTCAATTGAATCATTAACTAATTATGATTTCTGTGAGACACATGATAGCATTGCTCTGAAATGTAACTCCAGGGTAGCCACAGCTCCTTAAAGTATGCTTCATAAAAGGTCTTAAGAAGTCTTAAAAAGCCATGACTTCATATTCAGCAGGCTGAAATAATTTGGTCATGTTACTACAAAATATGCCTTCAGTGTGACAGACCCAGTGAGTCTAAAATTATTGGACAGACAAACAGCTTTTTCCTCCATTGGTTATCACGTTATCGGAGAGAACTGAGGTAGCTGGTCGAATCCGAGGTTATATGATGCAAGTTTTTAAAAAGCGCTCGCATACTCCCTTTTACCTCATTCAAAAGATTAATGAACGTTTTCAAAAAAGATTTTACTCCGCACATACCGGAGTGCTGAAAACATGTGATGGAATTTCTACTGTCAAAAATCTAAATTAAAAATTTAAAAATTTAAATGTCGGATATGAAAACTCGGCTAGTCTTGTTCTTATGAAATAACACTACATTTTATTTGGATTTTAGCAAATACTAATGGACCAATCCACCCCTTCCTCAGCATGACAGTTGTTTTTTTTTAAAATGTCAATAGTTTTTTTTTTTTTTGAAAAGTGTATGTATACAACTATATTTTGCGTGTTTTGACAATAATACATGAAAAAAATGCATGTTTTGGAGTGACCAGAGAATTTTGGCAAGGCAAGATAAAACCTTTTACCTTTCATGTAAGTCAGGTGTATTGCTCCAGAGATTCAGTGTACTTTTTTTTTTTCTTTCTTTTCAGACATGTCTCATTTGTGGATTGCCCAGGTCACGACATCTTGATGGCCACCATGTTAAACGGTGCTGCTGTAATGGATGCTGCGCTGCTCCTAATCGGTGGGTATTTACCTTGCAACATATACTTTTGAAGTTAAGCCAAACTGTTATTGTTGTATGAGAGGCTAATGATATATTTTTTTTTCCCCTCTTCAGCTGGCAATGAATCATGTCCTCAGCCTCAGACGTCAGAGCATTTGGCAGCCATTGAGATTATGAAGCTCAAGCACATACTGATTCTGCAAAATAAAATCGACTTGGTGAAAGAGAGTCAGGCCAAAGAGCAGTATGAACAGATCCTGGCTTTTGTGCAGGGTAAGAGTTTTAGCTTTAATGTTTTATTTGGAATATAGATTTACTGGTAGCTGAATGGGAAACCATAACAGCATCACTGCATAGTGGTTTAAAGGGATAGTTCTCCCTAAAAGAACTTTTCAAAGAATTGCCTCCCAACACACTGCCTCTTGAACTTTTACCTTCTGGTCGACGCGACAGAGCACTACACACCAGAGCAGCCCGACAATCCATCTCATGAACACTTGATGATAATAATCGTGGAACCAACATCACTACTGGCAATACACTTTTTACACTCACATACACTTATTTAACAACACACTTTACATGCCAATTTGCACATATAACACCTGTACATACACTTGTCAATTTGTATATTTGCGTTTAACACTTCTAATTCTGTTGCACTGAAGAAGCTCTGTCACGAAAACAAATTCCTCGTATGTGTGAACATACCTGGCAATAAAGCTCTTTCTGATTCTGATATTAAAATCCTGTCTTCGTTTAATAGCCTTAATTGTTTTAAACCAGGTTGAGCTTCGTTTTTCTGTGAAACAAAATATTTTTCCCCCTACGATGCAAGTTAATGTCTTCCAGTTTTCAAGCTTCATTAATGTTGAACAGAATAAAAGAAACTTAAAATTTAGAATCACTTGAGGGGCAGAAAATGCTGAATAGTTAATTTTTATGTTAATTATGCCTTTAATTGGTGTACAATCATAGTTCCTTTCAGAGGTTTGGAGTCAGTAAGCTTGATAAGAAAGAATGTTCAAAAGAACTTTATTTGAAATATCAGCCTTTTGTAGCTACATAAATGGGTTATATTTAATGCAGTTCTTCTGAATAGGCTTAATAAAAACAAACAATTGACTTGTAGTGTATACTTTTATCAGTACTGCGCTGTCAATACAGAAGTATTTTTGTTTTTTTGCAGAAAACTAATAAATTGTTAATATATACAGTTAGCAATGCAAAGTTTTGTTTGTGGATTGCTTTTTTACAAGATATTATTCATTCTAAATACACATCTCTCGTCATTTACATGCTCTCGTATTGTTTAATACTAATGACCTCTTAGTTACTTTTTTTCTGTGAGTGATAATGCTATTTTGGTGACATTTTAAAATGAAAATGCTTCTTGTCCAGGCTGCTGTTTTTACTGCATTACAGAAAATGATCTCCACGCTATACTGCCTAAACTGCATGATGTCTCTATTTACGCTTAATGGGCATGTGCATGTTTTGCCGGTATCCATACTTGACTTTTACCAGTTGTGTAAAGGTCATATGAATGAGGCTTGACGAATTAGGGATTGATATTCAATATCAATCACATTTGGATACCTGTGACTATTAAGGTAAAGTTGGTTTTAAATTCGCACATTCATTCATTTTTGAACAGTGACAACTTGTGACACGGTCCCTATAGAGTGTACCAGGGTACTTTGAATTTTCAGTCTAAAATCTCTTGTAATGATGACTTCAAAACAACATTAGCTCTGTTAAATTGACTGTGAACTGTGTTGTACTTTGATAGTCATTGCCTGCTAATATGATTTTCCTATTTAGAAATTGCAAAGAATACTCTTCTGAAATTATATTATCGAGGAGAATGTCCGAATGTGCATTTATAAAACCCCCAACGCAGTGCCTATGGTTACAAAAGCTGTGCCTAAGTCCATCTATACTGAAACGGAACACCTCTTTAGCATCTTCAAAGCAATACAATGTGAACACCACGTGTAACCTTAAACTTGTTTTAGGTTGCTTTCACACCTAGTAATTTATTTCGGGTCCTGTTTTGTTTGCCCAACTATCTCTGTTCATTTGGGCATATGTGAACACTGCAATCGCACTCGGGTCTGCGCCAAACAATCTGTCCTGAACAAGGTGGTCTCGGCTTGGTTGATACAAACTCTGGAGCTGTTCATTTGTAGAACCAGGCTATACCACAGTGTATTATGGTTATGTAATATGGCTATATGAAGAGAGAATTGAGTAGGGCGGGATGTCATTCCTACCGGTAAATGTGCGGTTCATGTCGAAAACGACAGTGAAAGTATGCTGAATTATTAACGAGGGCTGTTTATCCTTTTTGTGGAGAGTTTAGTTGCTGGTTAACTATTTTGGTCCATTTAGAAACTGCTATCTGCTCCAAGAACAAAACACACGATCTTTATATATGAAAGCACCCTTGAAACAAAAAAAAGCTTGAGTGTAAAGGGCACCTAATGGCCCGTTTCCACTGAGTGATACGGTACGGTACGGTACGGTACGGTTCGGTACGCTTTTAAGGCCGTTTCCACTGTCTAAAAGCGTACCGAACCGAACCGTACCGTACCACTTTTTAGTCACCCTTTGCAATGGGTCCCAAGCGTACCAAAGGGTGACGAAAAGGCGGAGCTAGACGCGCAGCTGAACGCCATTGGCTTACAGAGATTCATTTCATTTGCTCACGCAACAAGCAGAATGAAAACAAAAGACCCGCCATGTTTATTACACAGCCGAGAGACAATACACCGAAATATTATCAGCATATAATACCGAGCCATGGTCGACCCGAGTTTAAACAAACCTTGTCGTCGTCTTGAACGGCCACCATGCCGAGAGAAGAGCAGATTGTTATGGGTTACGAGCCCATAAGCGCGAGGGCGAGTGCTTTCGCTTTGTTGCTTGCGATCACGTGCGCGTCAATATTTGAAATAACAAAGATCTTAACCTGGATTATTATAAACCCGGAATGACGGAGTTACTCTCTAACGAGAGAATAATGACGGAGAAGCTACATGTACTGGTGAAGATAAAAGACACAGATGAGAGGTTTGCACAGACGGGGCTCTATTTCGTATTGTTTTTGAACCTAAATAAGGCATACATGTCTGCTGTGTGTAGTTTTTCTGTAATTTGGTAACATCGGAGACTGTGTGGGGCTGGATGTGTTCATATATGCTGCATTTAATTATTTCATTTATATAATCGCGGACCGTAGGCTATTTTGCATCATTGATCTGCAGTTATAATCAGATCATGTTCAGTCAGTAATGACATTTATACACCAGTGTTTATGTGTATAATAAAGCATCTGTTTTGTGAGAAGTGCTTCTCGTATGATTTGTGAACGACCCATAAAGCTTTACTGTAGACATTTCCTCGAGCGAAAATGACGTCGACAAACTTTCTGTCGTACACCACGCCCACCAAAAGAGTACCCTTTTGCAGTGGAAACGCAAGCCTGATAAAGGTGACCCGTACCGACCCGTACCGTACCGTACTGTACCACTCAGTGGAAACGGGCCATAAATTGCTTTTATGGGTTATACAAACTTCTAAAGCATTCCTAATGAGATGGTTTCTTTCTCATTCATCTTCCTACAGGCACAGTAGCAGAGGGAGCTCCAATCATCCCGATCTCTGCCCAGCTCAAGTACAACATCGAAGTTGTTTGCGAGTACATTGTAAATAAGATCCCCGTGCCTGTCCGCGACTTCACCTCTGAGCCTCGCCTTATTGGTAAGAGACTTCTTTCATTTGAATGCTACCTAAAGAGGGCTCATTATGAAAATTTAGATGACTGATTGTGTTTCCCCACAGTAATCAGGTCATTTGATGTCAATAAGCCTGGCTGTGAAGTAGATGATCTAAAAGGTGGTGTAGCAGGAGGAAGTATCCTCAAAGGTGTCCTGAAGGTATAACTGACTCGTTTGAGGCAGTTAAAGCTCCACAATTACTGAACACGTTTATTTTCAGGCCAGCCATCTGCTCTATTGTACCTCTTTTAATGCTGTTTTCCTCTGTGTTTATTTTGGTTCAAGGTCGGACAGGAGCTTGAGGTCAGACCAGGTATCGTTTCGAAGGACCATGAAGGGAAATTAATGTGCAAACCCATCTTCTCCAAAATCGTCTCACTTTTTGCCGAACACAATGACCTTCAGTATGCTGCTCCTGGTGGCCTTATCGGTATGCAGACTCTAATGTTGCTGAAATTATGTAATTGTGCTTGTGGATGGAGTTCCCTGTTTCCACATCATATTAACATGTTCTCAGTGATTCCATTATACAGGACTATTTTAACCTGGCAGTAACGTGCCTTCAGATCTGTCTATTGTGACTGCTTGTGTTCAGATTTTAGGTTTAGCACTGAATTTTATGTGAACTTGCAAGATGAATCCCTTATAAACTTTGCTTTTACAAAAAATACGTAATGATTAATGGACTGATTATCAGTTAATTTAGAATAAAAGTATATAATTTGCACATGTGCTCCTGTAGTACATTTATTAATTGCACAGGCCGATTAAAGGATTTATTATTAGTATCGCAGGAATAGTAAGTCTTAATGTGCTGAGTATTTTTATCATTATATTGCAAATGAAAGGATATCCCTTTGTTGGAGCTGACCTCAACAATGCTTTTTTTTTTGTTGTTGGCCACTTGCCCACTATGAAACTCCTCATCCTGTATACTGATCTTCTCCTCTCTTTTATTTACATGCATGTCTTTACATTTTAAGCTTTCTCTTTTTTCTCATTTGCCGTTAATCTAATCCAATTTATATTCCGTATTATATTTATATCCAATATTATTCAGCATAAATTAAGATAAAGTTGGGTACTAGAACACAAACTGTATAAGCTTGTTTATCATCCTTACAACTAAAATTAATTCTGAAATGAATTTAATTTAAATAATTTTGTCCTATATTGTTGTATTTACCCTATGAATATAGTTGTTGCATGTCTGCCGGTTCCCGCCTCTAAATCAGTGCGTTTTAGCCACTTGTACGTTTTAAGGTAGTGTTCAGAAAAAAAACATGCAGAAAGAAACTTTACTGCCAGTTAATGTTTAGGAAGTGTTATTGCACGCAAAAGAATAAGTGCACAGCTACGCGCAAGACAAGTGCCATGGGTCATATTGATCACTCAACACAGAAGTATAAACCATCCTTAAGCTAGCTTAAACGCTTCTGGTAAATTGTCATCACATTACAAAATTTTGCGTAAATCAATGATCTTAACTGTCTAGTTGTGATGGGATTATAAAGTGCTTCTCAGGCCAGACAAAAAGAACTGCATTAAATTCCGTTGTCTGCTCCATGACCTTAAAATATGCTTTTTAAAAATAAATAAATAAATTTTAAAAAGTGTTTTGTATTCAGTATTTGGAATGGAGCTTCTGCTCTCGTCTGCTGCTCCTGATGACGCTTGCGTTTAAACAACCTTTCATCTCGTTTTACGCTTCAACAATTAAATAAATGCTTAAGTTAAATAACATCATCAATGCTGTAAAAGGAATCTTATGAAATTGGAAGTTTTTCTGTGACTGAAAAACACTTGCATATAGCTTATTTGTTTTCTGCATAACTTTTTTTATTAAAGGTGCAGTAGGTGATCTGCCAAAATGCTAACTGTTTAGCATATTATCTTTGGACAGCAAGGGAGGGACTGTGCCACGCCTCCTGAAATCGCGAACGTGCTCACCACGATGTGACGGCAGACAACCCACTAGTTCATGTCATTCGCCAGTTTGAAATGTAGTTAGTGCTTGGCCGGCAGCATGCAGGAATTACACTTCTTACTAAGCCACACTTAAATCCTATTTCAGAGTGCATATTCAGAGTAGCATGGTAAACAGTACAGGGAGGCTGTCATTGTTCAAAAATGAACCAATGGGAGTATAAAAGCAACTTTACCTCAGTAAAGCAGGCTAGGCGGAATAGCCCTATTTACTGATGTTTTGTTGTTAAACTAAATAAAAATCTACATAATCGATGCTGTAAAAGGACCTTATGAAACTGAAAATAGCCACATCAATCCTTCACCAGGAGATTTCAGTGACTGAGCAATACTTCTGTGCATATAACTCATTCATAAAATCTATTCATAAAATCTACATCAGCTTAGGGGGACTAAAATAGTTTTAAAACATGACATTACCTGTCTAAAAGAAATACTTCAGCCATGGTGTCGTCCTTCCTCCAGCGAGCAAAAGTAACTCCAATATTGATTCAGGATTTTAAAAGTTTCAATGCCGCATTTGATTTTACCGTCTCTTGTGCACGTGAACCCACGACGCGCATGCAGGTGTGCACATGCTAATGGTGGATATGCGTGAACAGAGATGTGTAGAAGCCCAAATCTACATTTGTTGAAAGACAGTTGGGCTATTTATCGGAATTATGGGAATGATTGTCAGCCCGACAATATTTAATTGGATGAAATTTTTTTTGTTTTATGCCTCACCTAGAGTATAAAAATACATATAAACACATTTAGATCATTTACTTTAATCATTCCTATTGGACTGTGAGGAGACTTTCAACAAGCACAACAAAACATGTTTCTGAAGACAATCATCTACTGCACCTTTAATATTATTATAGTCACTGTTTAATGTTCTCTGTCTTCAGACACCTGATGAATTCAGGCTCAAAACGAATAGCTCTGTAGGGATCTGTTGTTTTGATTCAAGAGTATCTACAATTTGTACCTTTGTGCCATTTTATTCTGTTTTTTCATGCAAAAACAATTAAGTACATGATTGATTTAGTTGATTTAATGTGAACATTGTGTTGCAGGTGTTGGCACCAAGATTGACCCTACACTGTGCAGAGCGGATCGAATGGTGGGTCAGGTCCTCGGTGCGGTGGGGGCTCTTCCTGAGATCTTTACAGAGCTGGAGATCTCCTACTTCCTCTTAAGAAGACTGCTTGGTGTGCGCACTGAAGGGGACAAGAAAGCAGCCAAGGTTATTATTATTATTATTATTATTCCTTGATTTAGCCAGGAAGTCACATATCACTATCTCTTCTTCCAGTGAGACCTGGATAAAATTATAGGAATTATGTTATATCATGCTGAGTTTTTTCATCTTTTACTGCATCAATACATGAGGATGGTTCACGATTCCTTTGTTACCAGCTGTTTTGATATTTGCTTCAACAACTTTTTAGCATTAAACTTGCGCTTAAACCGCAATTAAATTAGTGCACAAATGACGTCCAAAGTGGGAAGATAAAAACACCATAGGAAGATCTTGAGGTTACTCTCATATTATATAGTTTTGTTGGAAATTTATTTTTTTATCATTTGATTAGTACCATTTCAACAACTTTATAATCAAGATTCAAACACAGAATGCAAAAGAAAACAAAGTGGAATGTGTATATGTAGTATTCATGTAGTCGGATGGCATTTCCTTCCTTTAGAAAAACACGAGCATATCCTGGCTTCAGAACTTAATAACAAGCTGTCACATGTGGTTTGCATTTATTTGTTTTTTTTGCCGGGCACCCTGTTTGAGAACTTTTCCATAGACATGCGTAGGTCTTTGAAAATGTTTTGTTATATCTTTAAGCAATTGATTAAAATTCATTATACTACGGTGCTATTAAATGCTTGGTTCTGATTGCATGATGAACATAAGCTGTTATACTTGTTATATATGGCTAAAGTAATTTTAAACAAATCTAGACTGGATGACACTTCCACAAAACAAAACAGAAGGGTTTGAGAAGCAAAACTAGTCACACAGGAGATGTTTGAGGTCAAAAACCTGACAAGTGCCTTGAAATACAGCATCTGAACAGTGTCTTGAGGTGTGGTAAAGGAGTTAAGGCAGAATAGTTGACAACAGGCCATTTATTTTTTTGAAAAATAATGTACACTCAAGGTGACATTACATCTTGGTTGTGCATTATAGTTCTGATAATTTACTTGAGTGATATGGTAAGAAAACTGTCTTGTTGTTGCTGCTGTTGTTGTTGGGGTTTTTTTTTGGCCATGTTATTGAGAGACAATAGATTATTTACCTCATAGTTTACATTTTTTGTGGATATACAGAGCTCCTAAGGGTCTTGGAATTTCTGGAATCTCACGGATATTGGGAGTCACAGAATATCAGGGACACTTGACTTCATTTTACTTTCCGTTCATCAAAATGTAGTTTTTCTGTACGGTATCATGTTTGTTTTATGTTGTTTCATTTTTTTCCTATTATAAAGGTTAGGTTTTTTTTCTTTTCCTATCTGCTTATCGGCTGGCAGTCACTAAGCTTGACCTTTTAACTGAGGCCCCGTTTACACTAATGCGTTTTCGTTTTAAAAGCATAAGTTTTGCTACGGTTACGCCATCCGTCCACACTACGCCGGAGTTTTCGAGCCTCAAAAATGAAGCGTTTTGGAAACGCTGGAGAGGCATCTGAAAGACATCTGCCGTGGCTGGTGAGATTCGCTACTAGATTGGGGCTTTTGGGTCATTGCGTAACCTTCCCTTCTTTGTCAAGCCCCTATCACATGACTAAAATGCCACCGGAAGACGACAGACCAGCCTTCACTGTAAACAACAACATGGACATAGAAATGGGAGCATTGTAGATGCCATTGTGCAGTTAAACTCTGCCTTTTTTTACTACAACAGCTGCATATATTCACTAATCGCTCGCGTTTCAAGCGACGGAAGCCCTATTAAAAATGCCGAGCGAGACACGTGCTTCCTGTTTATACTTTAACGCGCATGCACAGAGTGTGCGAATGGTCACATGATATACGTTTTTGCTAGAGTAGTGTAGATGTAGATATGTTCAGAAACGCTGGTTGAAACGCTAGTGTGGACGCGGATCGTTTTCATGCTAAAATGCTGTTTTAAAACTAAAACGCACTGGTATAAACGGGGCCTAAGGCACACATGCCAGAGAAATGTCAATTTCAAGAGATTTCCATCTTCCTCTAAAGTTTACTTATTTGAACTTTCATTGTGAACATGTTTGAAGCTAATTCATGCCGTCCAGAGGAGTTCACTTATTTGTGCATTTGCATTGGCTTTCTATGTAATCTATTTGCGTTATCGTTTATTTTAAGAATAAGAGATAAATTATCCATCGCTGTGTTATAATGGTTAATAAATTAATGAAAAATGTCATTCAAGCCTGAACTATTTTAAAATTATGCAAAGATCATTCATTATTGGTAATTGCACTTTTTAGACATGAATGAAAGTCAGAGAAGTTTATGTTTGGCTGAGAGTAGGAACCATAGTCTGATTTCAATGTACCCTTGCGCTTTTGTGAAAGCTGCTACAGTTTTCTTTGATTTTGATTTGGCCCACAGGTTCAGAAGCTGTCGAAGAACGAGGTGCTGATGGTAAACATTGGCTCGCTGTCAACAGGAGGCCGTGTGAGTGCAGTCAAAGCTGATCTGGCTAAGATTGTGCTCACGAACCCTGTGTGCACAGAGGTGGGGGAGAAGATCGCCTTGAGTCGCAGGGTGGAGAAACATTGGCGGTGAGCAAAGATTCATTCAAAATAAGTTCATGATCATTCGAGCACGTTTACATGCACACCAGTTAGCTGCTAATTCACAAACACTTTACTTGGCTATGTAATTAAACTGTGCTTGCAAGACTTCATATGGAAATCAGTTTATTTGGTAAACATAATTTATTTTAATCTATTAAACTATGAGTATTTGTGTTGGTTGTATTAATTTATTAAAAACTAAACGACTCAGATGTGATCCTCTCAAGAAATGTTACTGTATTTATTACATTTTTGTTGCATAAGATGAGAACACAATTTTATAGTTTTTTGAAAGAAGAAATCGTCCAAGGCTGTTTACATGATGACGAAGTAGTCAAACATTTGAAAAATGTTTGTCTATAGCACATTTTTAGAATTATTTGCATTTATATGTGTTTTATCTGTGAAAACAACCATAAACGCTGTATTACATATGCCAGGCCAGTATTTGCCATTGCCTTGTTAGTAAACCGTACCTATAGGGAAGTGTATATTTTGCTGTGTGTGTGTGTGTGTGTGTGTGTGTGTGTGTGTGTGTGTGTGTGTAAGATGCATGTAATGTGATGTAAATATCCATTTTGCTGATGAAATGTTTGGAGCATCAACAACAGTACCACATACTCCACCACTGTTGTGTGTGTTTGCATTTGCCTTTTAATCTACACCTAAATTATGCGCATGATCATTTTTTAAGACTATTGTTTTCAGGCGTTTACACAGATATAACAATGGTGACATTTAAAACTTCTGTTTTGTCGGCACCAATAGCCTAGTGGTTAGGTACGCGACATAGCACCATGGCACCGCATTTGATTCCCGGCTCGAGGTCCTTTGCCGACCCTTCCCCTCTCTCTGCTTCCAATACTTTCCTGTCTGTAACCTCCATTGTCCTTTCAAGTTGAAGGTGGAAAAACCCCTAAAAATAATTATTGAAAATAATAATAAATTCTGTTTAAAAAAAACAAAAAAAAAACATTATGGTGTAAGAGATCGGGAAAACTAATTTTCCTGTTTCTGGCTGAAAACATTTTGCAGTTATTTCCTCTGTGGCTGCAAATTTCTCCTTTGTCACCATTTGGATAATAGTGGAACTTTTGTGCAGCTTTGTTTGTAGATTTCTCATCTGCTTTTAATTGTTTGCAGCCTGTTATTCAAACTCATTACTCAGTTCAACTTTAACCATAGTATAGTTCTATGGATGAGTTTTTTTTAATATGCAGGAAACAAAGAGTTGGGGTAAATGGGGCATTATCGGACATCATTAATATTTCTACAGTCTCTCTACAAGACTGCATACTTTCTCTTGTGTTTTTTTATTATTATATGCAAATGATTGTCAGAGTAGACAGGAAAATAGGTACCTGTTTAAATATGCAGATGATACTATGCTTTTTTTTTCTGTGCTTTCTCTCTCAGACCAGGAACATGGTCCAGTCTTGCATGACTTTATCTCATGGTGCAAAAAAATAAAACAAAACTAGACCCGAGTGTGTCAAAAACCAAAGAAATGCTCATGCTCAAGGTTGTGGAGGAATATACGTACTTAGGAACAATTATTGATAACAGGTTGACATTGGATCAAAACACGCATACCATTTTTAATAAGGCTCATCAGAGACAGTTTTTATTGTGGAACACCTAAGACCTTTTATAATTAATTTATTGAAAGTTTTTTTCTTTTTCGTCACTGTCTATTGTTATTATCCCATGTCCTCTGTTCCTCTTGCTGTACCAATGCAGCTGATTCACGTAAAAGCTTATCAACAGTTTTAGCCGTTATATATCAGTAACTTGTGCTGTCCCATCCATCAAAGCCGTGCTTCTGCCCTCGGGCTCTGAAAACACTCGACTTCACTTGAATACGGCCCTCCCACTGATTAGCATAGACTTTGCACACAGGTTGACGCTGAAAATAAAAACTGAAATAAAAGGGTCAATAAAAGGAAAACATAAATTATATTGTAATTTGAATTGTGTCACTATTATAGCGTGAACGTCAATAACAGGCTTTGTAAAAATTGAGTTTGCATTTTATTTTTCAGTTTGGCTTTTCATTTTCATTTTGGCAGTCTTGACGTGGAAATGCAGCGAAAATGAAATCTTAAATCGGCAACTTCATTTTATTTACCAATTTGACCGGGACGATGGGTTGTCACAATGAAAATGAAATGTTAAATCGGCAACTTCATTTTAATTACCAGTTTGACATGGATGATGTGTTGTCACAGTGAAAATTAAAATTAAATAATTTCATTTCATTTTCAATTTTGGCAGGTATTTTGCGGGCAGTGTTTTATAATGAAATTGTTAATCTGGTTTTCATTTTAATTTCCAATGTTTGTTTTATTTATTTAAAATTGGCAGGATTTACCTTCCATAGAAATTAGATGAAAACACACCATTTTAATAAGGCTCATCAGAGACCTTTTATAATTCATTTATTGAAAGTATTTTGTCCTTTCTCCTTTATTTGTTTGTTTTTCTCACTGTTTATTGACCTTATTCTTCAATGCAGAATTGCGCCTGTTTTCACGATTGTTTTAGAACTTCCGATTCAGTTGCCTATGGGACTGGGAATTGACTAGGAATAATAAACGGCAGAAAACGCTCCAACTACTTGCTCTACAAAAAAGTGTTTGCATGACTATACAGACAAAGTAGAATAATATAATAAGGCCATATCAGTTTGCAACATCAAGCAGCATAACGAGCTGTTTTTAATGTCTAAAAATGAATGGAAGTGAATGAGACAGTAAGTCTCGAGCCAAAATGATTCAAATTTCTGCGCCAGCTCGTACACTGAGAATAATGTCAATAAAAAGAATGAATTGTCTTCAAGGCATTGTTAATTTGTGCCCAATTTTGAGAGTTTTCCTGCGAAGTATTGCATCCTATTATAAACAGCAGGTGTTGAGGATGGCACATAAAACAATAGGAGAGAGCACACACTCCTTAAACAAATATTTTGACTGTATGACCCTTGGGTGACATCTAAGGACAATAATATGTTTCACAAATCGTTAAAAATTTACTTTTGTCCCTGAAGCGCTTCGGTTACATAATAAATGTAGTTAATCTATGGATTATTATTATATTATCATTATTAGTAATATTATTTATATGAAAAAAAAAAAGCTTGAGTTTTTGTTTGTGTACTTGATTTTAAGTGTGTGGTTTGTGTTATATGTGAATCATCACCATTGCCCCCAAGGGGATTAATAAAGCTTTAAACTAATCTGTTTAAATATTCCTGTCACATTTCACACATGCATACTTCAGTAAACAAATAAAGCAGGTTAATAATGGATTAACATGATTGCAAAATTAAGCGCAAGTGGCAAAACTCTAGCTGTGTTGATTTGTTTGTTTTCTGAAGACTTCGGTGCAGTTTAAAACACTGTTGATTTTTCTTTCTCTTTTTTTTTTTTTTTTTAGTTTGATCGGATGGGGGCAGATCAGGAGAGGTGTAACCATCACACCAACAGTCGACGATGATTGAGGAGTGACCACATCCCGTCAATGGCTGGCACTGTCTCTCTACCGGACATAATTATTAAACCATTTTCACACACACTCGAGCACAGGCCAGCGCGTTTCGCCATCAGCGCAGAGTGAAGGGAAAGGCTCTTTTTGAGGGGAACGCACTGGCCCTGTATTTTAAGATGTTCGCCATCCTCAGAGAAAGGATTGGTGTCATTTATATGAGAAATGCAATGAAAACATTATTCCTTGGCTTGGCGAAGAAATTGTCAACATCTTTCAGTGATGACAAATAAAAAAAACCTTTTGGATCAAACCAATTATTGTGCTTTTTTTTCTGTAAATGATGCTTCATTTCACACAACAGCAGGTTGTTATTATAATTCTTCAGTATTTCCAATAAAGTTCAGGTATTTCTATTGCAGCTCAATTGTATGCTTGATTTTTAAAAAGGGGAAAAATCCTAGGCCAACCAGTGTTGTAAACATGACTCATGAATTTTTAATGTGGCATGAAGGTTTATTAATAGAGTGGGGATGCTGATTCACAACTGTTCTGTTGAGTTTGATTTAATTTTTTGTTAATGTTCCTGAATAAATTTCCTGAACAAACACTACTGCATACTGAAAGACTGATGAATGTGGTCAATGTGTGTTAAAGAACTAGGCATGGGACGATAACCGTTTTCAAAGTAAACCGCGGTTTGGAAAAGTCAAGGTTTTTTATACCGTCAAAATTATCTGCTATACCGTTCCTAAGGTATGAGTAAGATTTTTTTGTTTATTTTAAACAAATGAAGACAGCAGAAGTCAATCGTTTACTTGAATTATTTAGCCTGACTTGTTTACTGCCCCAAAATACTTTTAAATGTTTGTCAAAATAAAATATATTGTGTTCAAAGGTGGAAAAGGTTTTGTTTTTTAGCTAGACATTAAAAAAAGAATATATTTTAGAGCAGTAAATGCAATACTGTGAAACTGTAATATTTTTATCCAAGGTTATCATATCGTTAGAATCTTATACCGGCCCATGCCTATAAAGAACAGCTTTTGAGGCTTTTGAATGAGTGGCAGTTGTCTAAATGTTAAAGAAAAATCACCTTCAGCCAACCACACTTCAAGTTCATCCAGAGTATTTGAAAAATAGGTAGTCCTTTACAACAAGGTTGTATTAGTTAATGTTAGTTAGTGCATATACTAACATGGACAAACAGTGAACAATACATTTATTACAGTGTACATTTATGTTAATGAAAATACAATTGTTTGTTGTTAGTGTGTTAACTTGCGTTAGATTTATGTTAGCAAGCAGGAATTTTTGATGTTAATAAAGCATCAGTAAATGTTGAATGATGTAGTAATGTTCATAATTAGTAATTAGTTCATTATAGTAAATACATTAACTAATGAAACCTTATTGTAAAGTGTGACTGAAAAACGAATGAAATGTTCACTTAGTAGTTTATTAAAATAATGGATTGGGTTAAAGTATTAAAAATGTTACTACAATTTGGGGATTTAGATCTCATAATGTATCATTATATTAGTAGCATTTGCCTTTACAATTTGTACATTGTTTTACGTTTGCCTTGTTTGTTGTGGGTGTTCTTCATAGAAGTACTGGATGTGTAACTATATTAGAAGAAAAATGTTCAATTCATATAACAATGAAACATATATAATAGAAGCTATTGAAATGTTTATTTAGTTCTATAAAGGTCTAACAACATTTTGAAATAAAAATTAACTAATTTAAAAAAGCAATTTAGGCTTTTTTTTACAAAGGAACAAATGTTTTACTTTATGCTAGCTGAAAATCAAGGTTGTTTATGCAAAAAAAAAACTACATTACATTTTTATTTGAAACTCGAAACATCGGTAGTTTACAAAATGACACTAACAATTAAACTAACAAAAATATAAATCGTAAGTCGTTTTTTTCCAAGTCGTCTCTTATTTTTCTTTCTATAGCTAAACGTATAAAATAAACAGAAAACGGTTAAAAACATTAAGTCAATAACCGTATCCGCACCGAACAGTGTAAATGTGCAACTTCGAGTATTTTCTCAAACAAAACAGTGTAATTGTCATTTTAAACCATATTTATAATCGTAAATCCATAACTGGCTAATATCCCGAGCTCGCTAATCATTCTGCATCAGACGCTTTTTCGCGCACCACAAATTAAACTCCACAAACGTTCCCTCAAAAGCGCCAGACAAAAAAAACAAAGCTATTCGTTCGCTTTTATTACACTACCGACTATTTTGAAAACTGTAGAAAACACGAATTTGCGGGCCTGCCAAAAGCGCCGGAGCGCGGCCACTCGTCTGAGACTCCTTCCGCATTTTCCTGCGGCTGTGAGGCAGTGACGTGCGCCTCTGAAGGCGGTGTAAGAGCCGGAGGAGCTGGAGGCTGCAGCGCCGCGGAGCGCATCAGACTCGGCCCCTCCCCTCCGCGCTCCACCGCGGCCCGCCCTACTCACACAAGAGCCCCGTCTGATCCTGCCCGAGTCTGGGGGTGGGAGACGCAAACCCGCACGGCCTTGGAAACAAATCGCAAATATACAACAGCAGGTAGGCCTCGGGGTTTAACACAGTCTTAAAAATACACGTGTGACGTTTTGTCGATTTGTAGCGGAAGCGAAGGTTGTGTTTACGCGTTTGCGAGACTAACGCCGCTCTAATGGCGCGTAGGCCTTTTGTTAGCAGCGAGCCGCGGCCTGCAGAGGCCTAAAGTAGGCCGCGGAGACAAGACTTTCACGACGTCCTTGACTGTTTTTATATACACTCATAGAGCTACACGTTGATTTCGTATGTATATTGACTACAGTTTGTATTTGGGGATTATATTTAGTGTTAGTTTGTTCGGACTAAAGTATATATTTAAGAGATTTAATGTATTATTTTAATGTATTCAAAATGGCGATGTTAGGGAAAGGGGCGTGGCTAGTGGTTCATAACGATGGGCGGGATATAGTCAAGGCCGAAGAAGGAAACGCCCTTTTTACGGTAAACAGATGGGAGGAGGAGAGGCGTCAACACTACAGTATCAGATTATGGGATTCATGGGAGGCTATTTGGGTTACAGTTGGTGTGCTAAACCTGCTTCTTTTCTATGGTCTGTTACTTGGACAATAAATGTGGGTCGTTTGGGTTGTCTTTGAAAGTACTTCGAATTCATAAATTAAGAAATAAGCACAGCTCAAGATAAGGTACTTTATTTAATAGCAATTTCATGAACATACAGAAGGGCGTGCTAAATTAGCATTTTTAGCAGTTTTAATTCAAATATAATTTATTTATTTTACATAAAGACTGTATTTTAAATGTATGCACTCTATATTAGTGACACTTTACATTAAAGTTTAGTTTATTAACATTAGTTAACTACATTAAAATACTTCTGAGCTTTTATCTGTGTTATGTTCATTTTTAACATTAACAAACACTGTGCTTTGGTATTTTTTATAGTGTATTAGTAAATTCAATTAAATGCACCTAAGCTAAAATAAACTATTAACAATGAAAAACTGTTTTTTAATTGATACTGACCTATCATTAAATATTGCTGCAAAAGTTTTGCTTGTTGTAAATTCATTAACATGCAATTTTAACTAAAGACCACTAATATTATAAAAACTAAAGCCTTGCCAATATTTATTATTCTAATAAGTCTTTACAAATATATTTTTGTTATGTTATGTTATAAATGAGAAACTATGAAACTACTATTAATTTTTTGTCTGAATTAAATGTAAAAACCAACAAAAACATTCACTTGATGCAGGTTCTACTAGTGCATTACAATGTCCATTACAATAGTAATTTGCAAACCATTTTTATTTCTAACAATTTATTGGACTTTAATTTAATAATATTCATGAAACATTTTATTTTAAGTAACTTCCATCTTAGTTTTTATATACTCATGCTGCCTGCATGTTTTATATATTCATGCAGTAAATTAAGATGTTATTATAAATAATTTTTTCTTTCCATATTATAATTAATATTGTTATTATTATGGTTGTTGTTTTTGTTAAGATTATGATTTATACAATACATCAAGACGCCTGATCAACATAAAATAAAAGATGCAATAAAGGAACACCTTAATTGTTTATTTTTTTGTGATGAGGTATTCTTTATCTCGCTGTATTGTTTTGTAAAGCTGCTTTGGAATAGCATTTATTTTTGAAAGAGCTATACAACTAAACTTCTAAACAACTGAAGTTCTTGTGTGGGTTTTGTTTTCACCCATATGTTTTGCTCCTGTAGATCTTATATTATGCAGATGACCGGTGGAGACAATGGATGAAGATGTAACAGTTCTCTCTCTCCATTCCCACGAGCCCAAGATTATATTCCATGGGACAGGTAAAGAAACAGTCATTAAGTCTCTCAGATTGTTAAATTTAGATTTTTAAGACATTAAAGGGATAGCTCAAAAGTGAAAATACTGTTATTAATCACTCGCCCTCATGTCATTCCAAACCACTGAGACCTTTGTACAAGATATTTTGCAAGAAATCTTCCCTCAACTTCCATGGACATCTACAGTCCTGGCTCCTTCAAAGTCCAGAAAGCATGGTTCATACGGTCATGGAAAATTTCATGATTTTTCCAGGTGTTGACATAACATTTTCCAGGCCTGGAAAAGTTTTGGAAAAACAGAAAAACCCACAAAGTTTTGGAAAGGTCATAGAAAATAGATTTCTGTATACTTGAATACAGGTTATTTACTGTTTATTTTCTGTCCTTGGCCAATCATATACTCTCACATTATTGGTGCAGTGTAAGAATTATCTAAATAAATTTTATCAAATTTATATAAATATAAATTGAAACTAAATAGATTGTTGCGTGTTTTATGATTTGCTGTAATAAAGTTGAACATGCATTGTTTTTCTTTTACCACGCATATGTAGACACTACATGGAAATTTACTTGAAAGTCTTGGAAAAATCATGGAAAAATCATGGAATTTTTGTAGTAAAAATGTGTATGAACCCTGAGAAAGGTACCAAAAATATAATCAAACAGTCCATGTGTCTTCAGTGATTCATTCAGAGTATTATGAAACCATGAGAATATGCTTGTGTACCCATGAAAACCCCCTGACTTATTCAACAGTTTCTTCTCCTCATGGTCAGTATAGGTCGCCGTTTCACAAGAGCGCTGTGCCCTGATGTATACCCCAGTTGCCCACTTGTCACTTGCTCAATGTTTCATTGAAAACACAGGCACATCTGGGGTATATATCAGCAGCACATCACGCATAACATTTTTGTAACTTGATAATATCGAGATTGAACTGTTTGAAGGCATGTGGTCTGTTCTGAGAATGTTTTTGGTGTTGTTCTGTACTTTAATCGAGTGAGGACCATTGCTGTCTATGGAGGATGAGGGTTCTCTCAGATTTAATCTAAATGACTTAATTTGTATTCTGAAGGCAATTAAAGGTCTCAGAGTTTGGAATGACATGAGGGTGAATAATTAATAACAGAATTTTTTTTTTTTTTTGGTGAACTAACCCTTTAAGGTTAATCCACTAATAGTTAATACCATATTACCCTGCTTTATTGATTATATTAAGAATTTAGAAAAAAATAATTATTGTAAATTTTCTAATATGTTATGTTTAAAGGGGACCTATTATGCCCCTTTTACAAGATGTAAAATAAGTCTCTGAATTCACTAGAGTGTGTATGTGAAGTTTCAGATCAATATACCCCACAAATATATATTTTTAACTCTTTGAAACAGCCCCTTTTAGGATTTGATCCAAATTGTGCCATTTTGGTGACTGTCACTATAAATTCAAATGAGATTGTTCTCTTTTTAAAAGAAGGCGAAGCTACAAACAAATACAACGAATTAAGAATTAATTAATATTTACCGTTAGAGGCTGGCTATACTCGCATAATGTTGACACAGCTTTAAACCAACAGTTTAAACCATTTATAAAAGTATTTTTGCATTAAAAACTTTAATGTGCAAATGAGGTAGGGCTGTGCAATTAATCGCAATCGCAATTTAAGCACATGCAATTTCTAAATTGCGTAAGGCTGCAGTTTTCTCTATTAATTTATTTAGATTTTTATTCATAATACGTTCTTGTGTGCATGATTTTAATATGTTAACCAATCAGAGCTGACGCAACACACTAGGCAATTACAGCTAAGCTGAGCGGGAGAAAGATGTTAACCAATCAGAGCTCACTCCGCACACGACGAAGATGAGTGGGAGAACCGAATAGGTGGTTTTGATTTACACTAGGTTTTAATTTATTGTTATGTCTCGAATTGAGGTTTGTTCATCTTTATTTTTTCGTTTTTTAAGACAATTTATTACAGTTTTATCAAGCAGTTAGTACTACTGTGTACTGTATGTTTTTAACTAGATTTAATTCATTCATTCATTTTCTTTTCGGCTTAGTCCCTTTATTAATCCGGGGTCGCCACAGCGGAATCAATCGCCAACTTATCCAGCATTTGTTTTACGCAGCGGATGCCCTTCCAGCCACAACCCATCTCTGGGAAACACATCCATACATTCTCATTCACACACATACACTATGGACAATTTAGCTTACCCAATTCACCTGTACCGCATATCTTTGGACTGTGGGGGAAACCGGAGCACCCGGAGGAAACCCACGCAACCACGGGGAGAACATGCAAACTCCACACAGAAATGCCAACTGGCCCAGCCGGGGATCGAACCAGCGACCTTCTTGCTGTGAGGCGAACGTGCTACTCACTACGCCACCGTGGCGCCAACTAGATTTAATGTTAATCTTAATTTACTTTAAATTGTCTGTTTCAATGACAATTTTACTACAGTTTTATTTATTAAAATTAATACTATGTTATTTCATTGTAAAATGTTTTGTTCTGCACTTCTTGTGCACTGAATACATTTAGAATGTGTGAATGTAGTTTGTTTGAAAAAGCAAAAACAGTTGCCAAAATCTTAAATAAAATCACAATCGCAATATTCATTCCAAAAATCAGAATATGATTGTTTTGTCCATATTGCACAGCCCTAAAATTAGGTATTGTGTTTTGTTTTAAATGTTCTAATTTGCAATTTGCAAGTCAGAATAAAAGGTTTTGTTTAAGATAAAAATACATTTGAGGGACTATTTTTGTTCTGTTGACATCTATGAAAGTTGCTAACACAATTTAGGTTGAGCGTTGTTGTTGTTTTGTTTTGTTTTTAAACTAAAATAACTTAAACATCTTTTCGAGTTTTAATTTTGGAATAAGTGAACCTGATACTGATTATGAATATGTCCTGAATATGACCTTTGTTGGGAGGTTGTAAAAAAAGATAGAAGAATTGAAAAATACTGAAAAAACACTTTGACAACTCAAAAAGGACAAAATCTCATTATTGGCATGTGTATGAAAAAAACTATGTCTCACCTTAATGCTTTGGCATTTGTAACTTCTTCTATGAGAAGAGTGTGATGGAGAGGAAGACGAGGTGGTGGTGGAGCTGCAGGAGTCAGTGCTGGTGTCTGATGTGGAGGGTGAAAAAATCGCTGTGCACGGTCTCACTCATGAGGAGCTGGTCATCCAGGAGGCCATCGAGGATGTGGTGGCCGAGTATGTGCCCTGCACTGATGATGAAGAAGATGATGACGATGATGAAGGGCTTGGCACCATCGCCGTTGAGACCTGCGTGATGTCACCTGATGATGTGGCTCTAGAGGATGAAGGGCTGCAGGTGGATGTGATGACCGACGCTCAGGTACAAGAGGATCCAGACACCTGCGGAGACTATCTGATGATCTCCTGTGAGTGAGATTGTAGTGAAAACCATCTGTAAATATTTGCTAGCCCTCAAGTGGTTCTGAATTCATCTATGCTCTGTTGCTCTTCACCTATTTTAATGCACGTTTTGGAAAATCACATAAAAAGCTTAATGAAAATGGAAAAATGCACAAAAACACTGAAAGTGTGAATGAATAAACTGATGCGCACAACTCGATATGATAAACCTTTTATCCTATAAGAAAAGACGTGCAGACACTCAAATTCCAGCAAGCGTCAAATAAGTCATGTGATTTTTGTTTTAACAGGTCATGTGATAAAACTGGGGCTTTATAATGTTTTATGTGATATTCCATTTCTGTGCATAAATCTAATTTGCATCTTTGGATGGAAACAGCTGTTGACAACTAACAAAAATATACTGAGTTAGTTAATGGCTGCTGCCTTTCAACATATGGATTACATTTTCTCTCACTTCCTTTCAGTGGATGAAGCTGGAAAGGTGGTGTCTGATGAAGATGCTAAAGTCACCATTGAGGGCACTTTAGAGGATTCAGAAGATGTGGAGAAGGATGATGAGGGTCAAGAGGTCATCAAGGTGTACATCATCAAGGCTCACCCAGGGGAGGATGACTTGGGTATGTCTCAAATCTATACATGCGAGTAATCTTGTTTGTTTTTTTCCAAACAGGTCATTTTTATTCATTTTGGAATAAAACTAGCTTGCATATGATTGAAACCCCAAGTCATTATCTAAACCAGTGGATCTCAAACTGTGGTACATGTACCACTAGTGGTACGCGGGCTTACTTCTAGTGGTACACTTTTAACCCTTTGATGCGTATGATAACACCGATGCGATTAGTAAATTGATTTTAACAGGCTAAATCTTTTATTTTATTTTCAATTTTCTAATGTTTGTTAGGCATTCTTTCATTTGAAGCTAATTTCCTCCCCATTTGTATTGGTTCTGGGAGGCGTTTCTCTCAGTTTTATATCCCAATGTTGACAGGTGTATCATATTTTATCACTTGCTTTTCTGACACACAAAGCCTATTCTAACGCGCAGAAAGCAGATCTAATTTCTAATTTAAATATGTAAATCCAACTCATATATTTAAAATACAAGTTAATGTTTAGATTTCAAAGACATACAAATAAGTCATATATACCTGGAACATATATTTCAAAGAGTTATATACAAATATGATGACATATAGCCTATATTTATGAGGTCCAAGGAACTTGATGAATAGGCTACTTTATAATACTTTTTAATTGATACAAAGTGTCACTGACAATCCTGTACACAGCACTAAAACATTTAGTTATGCAGAAATGTTTCAAATATAGTTAAAATAACAATACTTTAAAAAAAATATTGATACTAAATTAAAAGCTTCTGAGTATCGATATATCAATACTCGAGCATCGATGTGCACATCCCTACCTGCTACGCTATTGTATTTCAATAACAGTCATTATGGTGGTACTTGGAAATAATTTTTTTCCTGAGGTGGTACTTGGTGAAAAAAAAAGTTTGAGAGCCACTGATCTAAACAATTATGAAGCTGTTATAAAAACTAACCGAACAGGGTCTGTTCAAATTCTTTAAAATGTGCTCCACAATGTCACAGATCACCTCCATTGTTCAAAACTATAGACTGTAAAGTTCAAAACACTACAGTGCCGGCCCGTAGGGTTGAGGGGCCCTAGGCAAGATAAAAAAAAAAGTGGGCTTACTAGAAAAAAAGTGAGAAGAAAGCACAAAAAATACAATTTAAATATTTAAGTCTATACATTTTTATTAACTGTAACATATTTAAGCTTGAATACATTTGTAAAAATATTTACTCCGATTTAAACAAATAAGTTTGAAAGTGTGTTGTAGAACAAATTGTACATAAAACAAACTAAATAAAATAAAATACATTCATTCATTCATTCATTCATTTTCTTTTTGGCTTAGTCCCTATGTTAATCCGGGGTTGCCACAGCAGAATGAACCGCCAACTTATCCAGCATTTGTTTTACGCAGCGGATGCCCTTCTATTTGCAACCCATCTCTGGGAAACATCCATACACACTCATTCACACTCATACACTACGCACAATTTAGCTTACCCAATTCACCGATACCACAAGTCTTTGGTCTTGTGGGGGAAACCGGAGCACCCGGAGGAAACCCACGCAACCACGGGGAGAACATGCAAACTCCACACAGAAATGCCAACTGACCCAGCTGAGGCTCGAACCAGTGACCTTATTGCTATGAGGTGAACGTGCTACTCACTACGCCACCGTGGCGCCAAAATAAAATACAAATAAATGTAAAAAATAAATGAAGAAGAGTGCGGATTTGACAAGACACAGAATCAAGAATTATATGAATTATATTCATATAAGAATTATATTAGATGAAAGAAAACATGTTAATTGTGCATACCTTTACTTTGAGCTTGCCTTTCTTCCTCTGCTTTTTTTCCTTTTTACAGCTCCGGAAAGATGCCGTTTGGACACCATTTAATTTCAAGTTAAAGTCAGATTGAGTTTGATTAAAAATAGCAATGACACTTGTGATGTTATGTTACTGAAGACTCTTTTTTTGGGGGGGGCTTATAATGAACGTGAGCAGTTTGGAGAGATATGTGGAATCTGTGTAGGAATACGCTACATCAGTGGTTCTCAAACTGTGGTACGTGTACCACTAGTGGTACGCAGGCTTCTTTCTAGTGGTACGCAGAGGAATCGCTGAATAAGTAAAGTAAAAAAATAAACACACTTTTAACCCTTTGACGCGTACGATAACACTAATGTGATCAGTTAATTGATTTTAAAGGCTAAACCTTTTATTTTATGTTCAATTTTCTAATGTTTATTATGCATTCTATCATTTGAAGCTAATTTCCCTTCCATATTTGTAACAGTTGTTGGGGGCGTATCTCGCATTTTTATATCTCAATGTTGACAGGTATGCTTTAATTATTTGCTTTTCTGACACACAAAACCTACTCTAACGCGCAGTAAGCTGATCTAATTTCTAATTTAAGTATGTAAATCCAATTCTTTATATTTATATTATTTATTAGATATTTAAAATACAAGTTAATGTTTACATTTTAAAGACATACCAATAAGTCATATATACATGCAACATTTATGAATATGATGACATACAGCCTATATTTATGAGATCCAAGGAACTTGATGAAAAGGCTACTTTATGATAATACTTTTTAGTTTTCTTTTTACTTAAGTACAGTGCAATTTTAATTAACTTTAAAAGCACATTTTAATTCAAACGTTGCATTTTATTTTATTTTTTTTACCTTTATGCACACTAGTGTTCATGTTCAAACTATTTAAAATGTTTAATGTGGCTGACAATAATAAATATTCATAAAAATAATGAATCAGCCTCGTTTTTGAACTGGGCAGAGCTAGCTGCTTAATTAGACCTACTACGCTACTGTATTTTAATACAATTATAGTGGTACTTGGAGAGACAATTTTTTTCTGAGGTGGTACTTGGTGAAAAAAGTTTGAGAACCACTGCGCTACATCATTCTAGTTCACCCAATATCTGGTTATGGGCGACGTTATGCAAAATAGAATGTGGTGCTGCTGGGTATGTTTCTAATATTTTCTGCTTTTATTTATGCTGATGTTGTGTATTTCTTATTGTTTTCAGCTATTTGTCATGTATGAATTATACAGAGCTATTCTTTTAATGAAATGTGGAGTGGTTTTTTTGTGTTTTTTGTTTTTTTTCCTTCGTTGTATCGTACTTAATAGGGTTTGTGCATTGCACAATTTGCATTGTTAATGATTTATGCGTACATGCTTGTCGTCGCACTTGTGTACAGTAAATAAACAAGAGCAGCGTTCATGGGGCTCTCCAAGAAATGCGGTGCCCTAGTCGACTGCATATATTGCCTGTTGGACGGGCCAGCACTGGTGACGTGACTTCCCAAAACAAACATGTCAATAAAATAGACCCACCCCTGTCGTTTGATTGACAAGTTTCCGATATCAGAAGTTCAAATGCAAAAGGGTTTGCGATTCTGTATTGACAGGTTACATGCACAAAAAAATTGCAAGTGCATTTAGATAATGTCACAATTTATGCATCTAATTGTATTTGAAAATTGTCAGCAGTATCCTTCCATAAGATCACTTCATATGTTTACTAGTGTAGTTTTTAACAGAGTTATTAATGCTTCACAGGAGGCACAGTTGACATAGGAGATGCTGAGCTTGATGTGGATGAAACCGTGGAGCTGGTGGATTCCTCTGGACTGCCCATACGAGAGAAGATGGTGTACATGTCAATGGACGAAGCCAATCAAAGCCAGGATGACATCAGTGAGTCTCGTTACCTTCAGTTTAATATGAAGGTGATTCTGTAAAGGGGCAGTTCAACAAAAAATGAAAAGTGGTTGACTTTCTTCTGTTGAGCACAAAACCAGAATGTTGGGGAAAACATGCAGCCGTTGACATCCAAAATGGGAACAAAAATAATTGTAATGACATCAGTGGCTGTTTTCCCCAACATTCCTCAGTATATCTTCCTTAAATTTTTATGAAAGAAACTCAAACAACTTTAGAACAAATGCTGGGTACATTTTTGGCTAAACCATCCGTTTAATATGAATGCCTTAATATGGAACGCCTCTGTTGAGACTACTCATGTTCTTCCCCAAACAGATGTGGCTAAAATCACAGATGAGGTCTACATGGAAGTGGTGGTTGGGGGTGAAGACCCTGGAAATGTTCAGAGGACACTTGAAAACGCATCGCTCAGCAAAGACTTCATGCCTGTGGCTTGGGCAGCTGCTTACGGTCAGTAAAACAACCTGTGTTTATAGTTAACGCATAATTTTTCTAAAGTTAATTATGCTGTTATTTTAAAAAGTATATATGCATTTGTGTGTCTTTTTTTGTCTTTTATGTGTTTACTGATACAGAACTGCCATATTTGCTTATTACATTTATTTGAATCAAGTTGTGAAAATGTATCTAGATTGATGTACTGTCAGTCAATCAAATCAGATTATTGTGAACAACCTCCTTTATTGGGATTTGTCGTAGAGTTTATTTAATCTGCTGAACAAATGTGTTAACAATGTGAGATGTTAACTTTTTGATGTCATGTCTGTCAGGTGGGGAAGAGAGCGAAAGCTGTGAGAACCGGAATGGAGCAGCTAGTGCTCTTCTGCATGTTGATGATTCTGACATGATCGAAAGACTCAGTCGACAACGAAACAAGAACAAGGGCAAAAAACGCTCTGAACTTCGGCACATTCAGACAGGTGCGTCTTTGCCACTTCGTTGTGAGTTTTTATATTTTATTTTTATAGTTTGCTATTTATTTGCATTTATTTATTAACCTTTGAACTGTTAGAGTGTTACATATTATATTCAAATTTATTTGGTCAAAATGAAATTAAAAAATAAGAGATGAATACTTCTATTCAGCTAAGATACATTATACTAATAACTTTAAATACAAAAGTTCTTTTCTTTTCAACTGAAAACCTCTGTCACAGTGTTCACCAAATATTAAGCAACATAAATGTTTTCAATGTGTATATATTTATATTAATTATATTATTATTATTATCGATGTTAAAAACACTTGTGATCATGGGACACTGAAGTGTGACCGAATGCTTGCTAAACGTTCATCTCTGCGTTAATTACATTTAAAAAGATATAAAAATTGAAAGCATTTATTTAAAATAATATTTCTAAATAATATGGAATATTTTCTATATAGTCGTTTTTTGGACCAAATGAAAGCAGCTTACTTAAAGTCTCTTTCCAACCTCAATCTTCCTCAGCGCTAGTATATATTGCATTCATTTTTGTTTACTTTTTCAACTTCAGCAATCATCATCGGGCCTTACGGCCAGCCTCTTACGGTGTACCCTTGTATGCTCTGTGGCAAGAAATTCAAGTCACGTGGTTTCCTCAAGCGCCACACCAAGAACCACCATCAGGATGTCGTCAACCGAAAGAAATACCAGTGCACAGACTGTGACTTCACCACTAACAAAAAAGCCAGTCTCCACAACCACATGGAGATCCACACCCTCAGCAGCAAAGCCTCATTCGAGTGTGAACTGTGTGGGAAAGAGTTTCACCAGCAGGCGGCGCTGTTCTCCCACCGTCTGCAGCACCACCACAGAGAAGCCAAACTTCAGATCTCACCACCAACCACCAAAATGCACAAGTGCAAGTTCTGCGAATACGAGACAGCAGAACAAGGACTCCTTAACCGGCACCTGCTCGCCGTTCACAGCAAGAACTTCCCACATATTTGCGTAGAGTGCGGGAAGGGTTTTCGGCATCCTTCAGAGCTGAAGAAACACATGAGAACCCACACCGGTGAAAAACCGTACTCATGCCTTTACTGCGACTACAAATCAGCCGATTCGTCCAATTTAAAGACGCACGTTAAAACCAAGCATAGCAAAGAAATGCCCTACAAGTGTGACCGATGTTTCCAGACGTTTGCTGAACCCGAGGAGCTTCTACAACACAGCTTGACGCACGAAGAAGCCAAAACGCACCAGTGCAGCCACTGTGACCATAAAAGCTCGAACTCCAGTGACCTGAAGCGCCACGTTATTTCAGTTCACACCAAAGACTATCCACATAAATGTGAAGTCTGTGGCAAAGGCTTCCACCGGCCATCCGAGCTCAAGAAACACTCGGCCGCCCATAAGGCTAAGAAGTTGCACCAATGCAGGCATTGCAATTTCAAGATCGCAGATCCGTTTGTTCTAAGTCGGCATATTTTGTCCGTGCACACCAAGGAGCAACAGGCGTTTCCTGATAAAAAGGGTCTTAAGAAGACATTTGGACTTGGAGCTCATGGAGGTAAGAAAATATTGGGCGGCGCCGGTTTGTCAAAGGGTCATCGGGAGCGGAGGGTGTACCAATGCCAGTATTGTGACTACAGCACAGGCGACGCGTCTGGTTTCAAAAGGCACGTGATCTCTATTCACACCAAAGACTATCCTCACCGTTGTGACTTCTGCTCGAAAGGTTTCAGGAGGCCATCTGAGAAGAATCAGCACATTATGAGGCATCATAAAGACCTAATGCCTACCATGTGACCTTCCATACCGATTCCAATCAGGAAACGGTCCATTCTGATATAGCTGCGGCCTTTTTGGCTAAAGGCCAAGTCTGATTGAGCTTTTTCAGATTGAAGATGGTAGAGAAAGAATGAAAGCGGGAGTAAATGGAGCATCTAATGTGTCTGATTACACCCTCTGTTATGTTCAAGTGAATGTTTTGAAGATTCATTGACCTTTCTATAGATCCTGAAGAAGACACCATTGTTCTGACCAGCTGTAGGGTAAATGCAAAGCTAGATAATCTTGCGTATTAAATCAAGTGTGGATGGCATTACATATTGAGCATCTGGTGATACATTTGAATTATGACTCTTGCATTGCATGTTACACAAACTGTGTTTGAACAGCTTTGATGATTGTGGCGTGAATGTGCACATGCGTTTACTAGTACAAGTTTTGAGAATGGGCTTGAAAAAGTCTGTTGTCGTTAAACGACGGTGCTAAAGCTTTATTCTTAGCTTCAGATGAGCAGAATGTCTATTGACAACTAATTAGAAATAATCACCTTATGCCCTGGCTGCTGGAAAAGTGTTGTAACTTGAGAGCAAATGGCTGATATAGGCTTTAACCTTGGTTCTTAAACCAAACTGTGTCGCCACATTAATTTACCAATAACAGCTGTCATGACTTGAATGTAATTTAGGTTTTCATGGTAATTACAAGCTTTGATCAGAGTGTGCCGTCGTTAAATCAGGCTGAAATCTAAATTTGTTTTAATTTAGACGTTTGTGTGTTTCTCGAATGTGGCCATTTGGCTTTAGGTCTGTTTGTTGTAAAACTCACCCTCAAATAATTATTATTATTGTTATTATTAAGAAATTTAGGGTAAATTTTATTTTTTACACAGATGCAGAAAATGTATAATTTGGAATAAACAGATTCTAAAAGAAGTTATGTTATGTGTATATGAAATATTTGTAAATACAGAAGTAATAAACAGTATTTTGTGTCCAAAGTGTTTGTTTTTCATTATGAAATTGAGCATTGGAATGAATCACACAAACATTTGTTTATTGCGAACCTATTTAATCCAACAGCAGTAAACAAAACCAACAAGGAGAAAAAAAAGACTTACAGGTGGTGTGCCATAATGGTGATCAGACATGTTAGCTAACACTGGCACTTAAAGAAATGACACATCAATCTAGAACATGAAAAATAGTTCAAAACACACCAATTTGGTAAGGAAATACTTCTCTCCCCTCTGCTTTTGATTACTCTGTAGTTGTAAACTGGTTTATCAATATGAGCACACCATGACTGTGTTCAAGGCACAAAGAATGTTTCCAAACAAAGTAAAAGAGACCAAAACAAAGCAGACAGTAAGTTCAGATCTGTTTTTCGGCTGAAATGATTGGAGCGGCTGAAGCTGTCTTTGTCTTCGCTTGATGAGGCGCTTATGCTGCAACTGAGCATTCTCCTGTAGAACACAAGTTTACAGTCCAAAGTGAATTAAAATTACTGTTTCAACACATTTTCGTTTTTTTTAATTAAGTTTATAATGAAAAAGCATAAAACCAACCGCCTGGTGGAAGTATGACAATGTTTTCATCAAGGATGCCAGTGTCCCGACAGAACTGCCTGAACTTTTCCTTCAAGTCATCAGCAGTTTCTGGAGTGCGACCTGTGACAAGGAATCTCAGTTTTAGTAAAACCATCTTCAAATTTGGAGAATAACTTGGTTAGAGGCATGTCTTTGGTTTTAGAACCATTAAGAACCAACCAAACTTTTTTTTTAATCTTAAATTATGGTAGCACAACCATGATTGGTTTTGGTTACCCTGGTTTTACTACAGACAAACTTTTTTTATTATTATAAAACCATGGTTAATTTACGATGGCTGAGTTTCGTAAGGGAAACATTAATGAATTATAACCATTAACGTTAAGAGGCTATTTATATTGTCAACAAAGGATGTCCTTACTGAATAGTTTGTTGAGGACATCAGATACCCCTCCTTTGGTTTTGATGACATGAACAACAGCGTACTTGTCAAATGTGGCATCAACCACGCGCATATCATTGTCATTTTTCCAACCTGAAAAAAATGGCATTCATATTTTAAGCCGAAATAAAGCACATTAACTATAAGAAGAAGGAAATGTCTGAAAAAAGCAATCTTACGCTGGCTGTAGAAGACAAATCTTCCAGGAGTCTCGGTTTTCTTGGCGAGGTTCGTCATTGTCAAGCAGGTGCCATCACTCCTAACAAACAAATGAACAAAGGTATTATTTCATCAAAACAATATCCTTTGACACCAATGCAGCTTATTTTGGCTTACTTCGGTTTATAGCAATTGAGTTCAAGGTCTCCCTCCTCGGTGGGCACCAGCATGGCAGTTCCCATCTTCATGTCATCCTTTTTACTTGCAAACCATTTTGCGTTTGTAGCAATGCCAACCAGATACCACTTTCCTCCCATCTGAAGAAAAGATATTAGCACAATTAACCCAAGAGCCCTTCAGTTAAATGCAGGGTGTAAATGCTCGTGCATATTTGAGTAATTTACCTTTTGCAGGTCGAAGTCAGTCATAGGCATGACATCAGCCGAGGCGAAAACTGCACAGAGCAGAAGGCACAGCATCTTCACTACGACACTCGTCATGATTGCAGAAGTGTTGCTTCTCTCTCTGTTGCAGTTCACAAGGCACAGCTGGGTGTGTGGAGGAGACGAATGGCAGCCCCTTTTTATCCTCAAACTGAACCCCCCCAAACCCGATCCCTCCCTACTGGCAGACCCAGCAGGAATGATAATTGCAGTCGTTACACAACTGCCAACACGCACGTGTTTTTTTGTTGTTTCCCCCCCCCCCCCCAGATATACTGCATGTGGGTGCATTTTATGCTGATAAATACCTATATTTGATCTTAATACATGTTGTGTTCACTGTAGTTACATTTATTTGATAATCAAAAATAATTTACCAAAAGCATGCACTTCAGTCCCAAGTGAGTGCTCAGTCAATAAAAAATTACGCAAATACACTCGCCGGCCACTTTATTAGGTACAACTGTCCAACCGCTCGTTAACGCAAATTTCTACAGAGCCAATCACATGGCAGCAACTCAAATGCATTTAGGCATGTAAACATTGTCAAGACGATCTGCTGCAGTTCAAACCGAGCATCAGAATGGGAAAGAAAGGTGATTTAAGTGACTTTGAACGTGGCATGGTTGTTAGTGCCAGACGGCCTGGTCTGAGAATTTCATAAACTGCTGATCTAGTGGGATTTTCACACACAACCATCTCTAGGCTTTATAGAGAATGATCTGGGGAAAAAAATTCCCCTGAGGTGGATGGGCTACAGCAGCAGAAGACCACACTTGGTGCCACTCCTGTCAGCTAAGAACAGGAAACTGAGATTACGATTTGCACAGGCTCACCAAAATTGGACAATAGATTGGAAAAACGTTGCCAGATCTGATGAGTCGACAGTAGGGTCAGAATTTGGCACAACAACAACATAAAAGCATGGATCCATCCTGCCTGGTATCAACGGTTCAGGCTGGTGGTAGTAGCAATTGAGCATAGTGTCCACCACAGCCTATCTGAGTATAGTTGCTGACCATGTCCATCCCTTTATGACCACAGTGTGCTCATCTTCTGATGGCTACTTCCAGCAGGATAATGTGTCATATCATACTGTAAAGCGTGAATATATCAGACTGGTTTCTTGAATATGACAAGCTCACTGTGCTCAAATGGCCTCCACAGCCCCCAGATCTCAAGCCAATAGAGCACCTTCGGGATGTGGTGGAACGGGAGATTCGCATCATGAATGTGCGGCCAACAAATCTGCAGCAACTGCGTGATGCTATCATATCAATATGGACCAAAATCTCTGAGGAATATTTCCAGTACCTTGTTAATTCTATACAAAGAAGGAAGTCTAACCCAGTTCTAGTAAGGTGTACCTATTTAACTTGGTGAGTGTATATTTGACTATGTGACGACACCAAAAGCATCACATTTATTCACTTAAAAAAACTTGAAGCATTTAAAGCTTCGAGCACACCGGTCTTTTATCTTGACTGGAACCCTATTGGGGTTTTTGGTGTTGCAGCATTTTTGTATTTATTTACAATATCTGATAAATGCAGTAAAACACTTTAAAAAGGTAATTCCTGTGATGACATCTGAATGTTGAAAACACTTGTGTTCATGAGGCTGAAAACTGGCATAACGCCAGCTGAAAATTCATCTTTGCCCTCACATGAATTACATTTTTAGTTATTAAAATGGTAAGCAGCATAAATGATAATTTACAATAGTACAGTTCCTACTGCTTTTGTAATCAAATGAATGCAGCTCCGACCTCAGTCTTTGAATAGTAGCCTCTAGTTTTAAATGGAGAGTTCACTCAAAATTTAACATTTACTCCCCCCCCTAAGTGAATCCAAACATTGAGAAACACTGAGTCCAATTTTTGGACTTGAATGCTTGGTGCTGATGCTTTATTCATAGTTTGTTGTAAAGTGGTCTGTTTATTGTAAAACTCAACCTCAAATAATTATTATTATTGAGAAGTTATGTTTTTTAAACCGATACAGAAAATGTGTAATTTGGAATAAACAGATTCTAAAAGAAGTTATTTGTGTATGAAATATGTAAATACATAATAAACATTATTATTATTATTTTCACTATGAAACGGAGAATTGGAAAGAATCACACCAACATTAAACTTTTGTAAACCAATTTAATCAATCAGCAGTAAACAAAACCATCAAAGATAAAATGAAGCACTGCTTATAAAAGACTTACAGGTGGTGTGCCATAATGGTGATCAGACATGTTAGCTAACATTGGCACTTAAAAAAATGACACATCAATCTAGAACATGAAAAATAGTTCAAAACACACCAATTTGGTAAGGAAATACTTCTCTCCCCTCTGCTTTTGATTACTCTGTAGTTGTAAACTGGTTTATCAATATGAGCACACCATGACTGTGTTCAAGGCACAAAGAATGTTTCCATACAAAGTAAAAGAGACCAAAACCAAGCAGACAGTAAGTTCAGATCTGTTTTTCGGCTGAAATGATTGGAGCGGCTGAAGCTGTCTTTGTCTTCGCTTGATGAGGCGCTTATGCGGCAACTGAGCATTCTCCTGTAGAACACAAGTTTACAGTCCAAAGTGAATTATATAATAATCATCAGTTTGTTTGTTTAATATAAATGTATTGATTACGAACAACATAATGATTAAAATCCTTTAAAAAATTTACCGTTTTGTGGTAGCATGACAATGTTTTCCTCAAGGATGCCAGTGTCCATACAAAACTGTCTGAACTTCTCCTTCAAGTCATCGACCGTTTCTGGAGTGCGACCTGTGACACATTCAGACTCTGTTTAGCATTGAAAACATTTAAGCATTTCACTTTCCTGCTCAGATGTTGCTTATTTTGCATTTTTTTCCACTAATTGCTAATTTCCCCATCATCATTTAGTTTAGTATTCGTTAATTTTATTTAATACCGTAAACCTCAACATGCCGTTTTGAAGTCTGGCTTTTCGTGGAAAGGCTACTGTAAATAAACAGCGAGCTCCGCCCTCTAGTGGACGATACAAGTTTCACTTGAATTTTACAAAATCGTTCCAACATTTCAGGTCTGACAGTTAAAATAAATCAGTTTGATGAGACAGTATGTACTGTGATGGAGTTTTGGGTGTCACCTGGTGGATATTTTTGGTATAACTCAACATTTCTAATGTTGACTATAACTTGGTTTAAATGCATGGCTTTGATTTCATAGCAATATTTGTTGTTGTTTAACCACAGTTGTGCAACAGTTACCATGGCTAAACTATAGCGATTGATTTGTTACAAGATTTTGTTTAATTTTTGTTTTGTAATGGAAATATTTCATTAATTATAGCAATCTTAGTTTAAAGGGTATGTGTTGTTACAGAAATGTCCTTACTGTAGAGTTTGTTGAGGATCTCAGATACTCCTCCTTTGGTCTTGATGGTATGGAAAATAGCGTACTCGTCAAACTTGGCGTCAACCACGCGCATGTCATTGTCATTCCCCCAACCTGATAAATGTAATCCACATTTTAGACAAATTAACGGAAATACAGTAAAGTAATCTAACCAAAAAATCTTTCAGTCCTTACGCTGGCTGTAGAAGACAAATCTTCCAGGAGTCTCGGTTTTCTTGGCGAGGTACGTCATCCTCCAGCAGGAACCATCACTCCTAACAAACAAACGAAACAATTTAAGTTGTAATTTTATCAAATCTCTTTACAACTGACACTATAATGAAGCTAATTTAGGCTTACTTCAAGTTAGAGTAACTGAGGTCAAGGTCTCCCTCCTGGGTGGGCACCAGCATGGCAGTTCCCATCTTCATGTCATCCTTATGACTGACAAACCATTTTGCGTTTGTAGCAAAGCCAACCAGATACCACTTTCCTTCCACCTGAAGAAAGGATATTAGCACAATTAACCAAAGAACACACCTAGAGCTCTTCAGTTAAATGAAGGGTGCAAATGCTCGTGCATATTTGAGTAATTTACCTTTTGCAGGTCGAAGTCAGTCATAGGCATGACATCAGCCGAGGCGAAAACTGCACAGAGCAGAAGGCACAGCATCTTCACTACGACACTCGTCATGATTGCAGAAGTGTTGCTTCTCTCTCTGTTGCAGTTCACAAGGCACAGCTGGGTGTGTGGAGGAGACGAATGGCAGCCCCTTTTTATCCTCACACTGAGCCCCCCAAAGCTGATCCCTCCCTACTTGCAGACCCAGCAGGAATGATAATTACAGTCGTTACACAACTGCCAGCACGCACGTGTGGATTTTTCCAGGTAAATATGCGTGTTTGATGGTTTTTCTGACCCTCATGCCGATGTCCCTATTTGGCCTTCATAATAGACCAGTGACTCGTGCTACTCAGGGATGCATGTATTCAATAAACATTATTATATTAGTTAAAAATAATGTAATGTATAATATGTAGGTTATATAATTGTAATGCAACGTGCAGCTTCATGTGTTCATATTTGGTGCTCATTTAATAATTTTGGTAAAGCTACAATAGTGCCACCTTTGTTAATATTAGATAATGTACTAAGTAAAAATGTTAATTTTTCACAATAAGAAACTTTTTTATTGATAATGCAACGCCAGAGCGTGTAAAATAATGTAGTTATGGCATTTTATGTACTAATGTAAATTTAACTGAAACCAAAACCACACACACACACACACACACACACACACACACACACACACAAAAACATTTCTGTTATGTAAAATAAAATACACAAAAAACAAATGCATTGATGTTAGCAATATTTCTCATTAGTTTAACTCAATGTAATAAAAAAACTTACTACAATAAAAAATAATAATTTAAAAAAGACAAAATAAAAACAATTGTGTGGTTATTTTTGCAGTGATGCCTTGGACAACCCTTTTTTACATATATGTGATTTAGATATATGAGAGGTTGAGCAGTGGGCAGCTTTCAGAGCAGATCTAAGAGCTTTTTTCCTAGTATGAAGAACATTTTATGAACCATTTCTGCTTTATGAAAAATGTGCACTTGTTGTTATGATTCCATGACTGTTTAAAGCACCGAATGTAAGCATCAATAGCAATTATTTTATTATTATTATTATTTTATGAATGTGCTATTGTGTAAAAATAGACCAGTGTAGACCATAGATGATCTTTATGAGACTAAAATAAATCTGCAACTATCTAAATAACGACTAATGTATCTAAATCAGTCTCAGTTTATCTAAACAAGCACTTCTATCTGATTTTCACCTAAAAAAATTGTACAGAGTCAGTTTAGTGCTGCAGAAACTCATTTTGAGTTCAACAAAGTTCATTTCTGTGTTTGATATTTTTCCATAAGAAAATGATTTCCCCAGGATACTTTTTTTGGAATGTTGGATGTGCATCATGTTTACCCCTTTGTGTTGTGTAACTCTGAACGGGTGGGCAGGCAGAGTCCTGTTCTGACAGTTACATCACAAACCACACCAATTTTACTAGGATGCCTTTACCTTGTTTTATAAGCACTGTTTTGTTCCATAAAAATTGCTTGAGGATAAACACAACTTTCCATGCTTTACCAAGGATGCAACCATATCAAAGATTTTAGAGATACACCTCGCAAATTGCTAATGCTGAAAAACTCACAAAGCCGAGAAATTACAAAACGGTTTTATTTTTGTATTCCTGGCAGGCTGCTTTCTCACATTGCTCATGATCTCTCATAGATGTTGGCCAATCCGTCTTAGGTCAGATCTGGGGGACAAAGCAATTATAGAGTTGTTAGTTTGTTAGGCAAAAATAGACATTATGCAAAATTATACGGTTTTGTTACAAAACCAAATTCTGAGGTTGTGCAAGTTTTGCAACACGTGCCTTTACGAAAGATAACGTGACGCTCACGTGCTTTGATTGGCTTTTTTGTCAGGATGTAAAAGTTCTTTCAGCCAATCAGTAAATGTTGCTGACACCGAGGGGACAGAAAATGCTGTTAAGAAATCCGATTCCTTAAATGAATCGGTTCGCTTATATGGTTCAGTCGAATCATTTAATAGATCTCCTCGCGAGGGATTGTGCATATCGTTTAATTTAATTTAGTTTAGTCAAATAAATGTTCAGCCAAACCATTTATATATTTCTAGTCTATAATGTTCTGCATTAATCAAAAATATTTGCATATGCGAGACGAATCGGTTCATTTGAATCATTTAAAATAGTTGCTGCAATATAACAATAAATTCGCAGATACACGTTTACATGCTTTAATGTACTACATCATTTTCACGTCGTTCTTGAAACAAGCAATAAAGGTAAAACAAAGGTCTCACCCAGAACCTTTTCTGCGGACTCACAGAAACCTGTAAAAAGGAATCGAGAGTCAAAAGTGTTCATTACCTATTTTAATATTGGCCTACGTTTTTATTGTCAAATGCCTCACCGTAGTCAGGAAACTGGAAAACTACGTCCAATCCCAAATTTAATGTCTTCGCCCGATCCTCAAATTTATCCACTATACTATCAGGTACTTCACTGGACCGACCTTTCAACAGAAATGAAAAATTGCATTAATCAATTCACTATAGACATTTTTGCGCTTTACAAATTACTATTTGCAACTTAGGCTTTTCATAATGGTATAAGGCTAATCATAATGGAAACCCAAATAAACACATAGAAAAAGATGGAATTATGACAACACGGGTGAAAAGTTTAAAATAGACAAAACACCTACCATACAGTTTCATAGTAATTTTCTCTGCTCTCTTATAAACCAGCATAGCGTAGGAGCTGTAGTCCGTCTCCAGCACCATTATGTCCACATTGTCAGACGGTCTTTTGCCTGCATAAGGACAGAATGAAAAGACATGTACAGCAGCCCTAAAGGATTTTCAAACTTTACATATTTGAATGCTATCATAGCAGATACATACTGGAAATATTCTGGAAAAATCTTCTTGATATGTATTCTTTATTACCTTATAGAAAATCTTACAAGCAAATTTTATTAAGCCTCATATAGCCTCTTGTGAAATTTTCATTCTTTTACAAATATTTCATAAGTGTTGTTAACGGAGAGAAGATTTTTAAACATAATAATAATATCTCATTTCTTTTGCTGATGACACGGTGGCTCAGTGGTTAGCACTGTCACCTCACAGCAAGAAGGTCGCTGGTTCGAGTCCCGACTGGGTCAGTTGCATTTCTGTGTGGAGTTTGCATGTTCTCCCGTGTGGGTTTCCTCTGGGTGCTCCGGTTTCCCCCACAGTCCAAAGACTTTTATAGGTGAATTCAATAAACTAAAATGGCCGTGGTGTACGTGTGAGAGTGTATGGGTGTTTCCCAGTACACGGTTGCAGCTGAAAGGAAATCCGCTGTGTAAAAAATATGCAGAATAAGTTGGCGGTTCATTCTGCTGTGGTGACCCCTGATGAGTAAAGGGACTAAGACGAAGAAAAATGAATGAATGAATGATTTCCTTTGTCATGGTGACAGTGCATACTATTTTTCTACTTAATTAGCAAGATACTGCACGTTAAAATGCAATTATAAGGCTTAACTAAGTTATTATGTTGGCAAATTGGGATAATGAAGCAAGATGGAAAACGGGTTTATTCTTTATCCAATCGAGAGAGAAAAAAATCTCTTAAGAGGCTAACAATATTGAGTATTTATTTATTTATTTATTTATTCGTTTATTATTGCTAAACTCTCAAAAATAAAGGTGCAAAAACAGTCAGTGCAGAAGTAGACGTTATGACTAACCGATTCTGCACTTTTATTTCAGAGAGTGTACATATACCGTCAGTTACAGTCAAGGTCAGAAAATCTGTCTTAACCATGAAGAACCATATATTTAGTGGGCCTTCGTCTGCACCTGCCTTTGAGGAAGAGTTGCCCAGGGGTTTTCGTCTTCATGTAGCTCTGCTTGATCTCCCAGCACACGAAATTGCTTACATTTGGAAAGAGCACAATGAACAAAAGGAGAATATGCATATGGGACAAAGAAAGAAACATATTGTTATTCACATGTTATACTTTTTAAAAAATAAAATAAAATGAAATGTCCACACGCATGCACATATATATGTGTGTTACACTGAAAGACGATAAAAATGAGACAATATATTTGTTCTGAGCTGTAACTATGAAAATATGTGGAAGAATAAATGACTATACTTAATGTTATTTGATGTTAGATTATATAAAATGTCTTGAAGAAAAGGGGCATATTAAGTATCAAGATGTTATGATTAATCAGTACTGTTATCAATACAGTAGTATGTTCTCATTTTATTTGTTCGAAATATGCCTGACAAGATGTATTAGTGTATCACTCTTAAAATGAAGTATATTTATAACTATTATAAAAGTGAATGATATTTAAACTCTCAAATCATTAAAAAAATTATAGTTAAAGCTACAATTAAAAAAGCACACAGTCTAAGTCAGAATAATGCCCATGTAAAAATAATTTGACAAAGCAAGTCTAAAATATATATATTTTTTGCATTTATCATGTATAATTATATAAGAATGTATGAAATGTTTCATTTTATCAATATTGATTTAAATCGAAATTCAGATTATGTCAAATAATAATACAAATAAAACAATATTAGGCTAACAATTCATATAACAGATGATTTTAAAACTAAGAAAATTAAAATATACTATATATTTGTTAGCATTTGTTTTTGTTATATATATTTGATGTATTTCCAAGCATTTAAAAATGGCATGTCGAATACGTCTGACAAAGCAAGTTGTATCTTGACTCTCCGGTGCTTTTGCTTGCATCAGCTGTAATGATATGATAGTCTGCACCAGTTGCCAAAGGGAACTTTTTTGAGGTTGTGTAAGAATTCATGGTCTACTTGTGCAACTTAGTACTCCTAATATGATGCACAGTCATCATATTTTCATATTATATTGATTATTTTAAAATATCATTTATTATTTGTATGTATGTATGTATTTTTGAGCAGCTAAATTCTTGATTATGTTAGCTCTCATAACCAGAGTGTAATAAAAGGCCAATATTTAGAGAAATCGAACTATATTGTTTAAAATGAATAACTGAATCATCAGCTCGCAGTGAGTAAAGCACTCCCCCTGGTGGCTGAAGCAGGACTCACAGTTTCCTCACGGTGCTCACAGTCACAGTGTCCGCGATGATGGTCCAGGTGATGGTCGTGCTCTCAACTTTAAAGCCGCTCTCCAGGAGATTCTTACACCGAGAAGCCACAGTGAGCAGGTACCACTTGCCACTCATCTAGAGAGCGAGGTTTTAATCAAACATAGCGATACGTGTAAATCATTCAGTCATAAACTGTGCGTGCGTTCATGAAGAAGTATAAATGCCCTATTTTCAAACAACACCGGACAAGATTAATGACATAGTATGGCAAGCCGTTTTTACACTGAACTCACCTCCCATTTTGAAAGAAAAATAATATTACACTTGAAATGTAAATAGCATATGCATATGATGTATAGGTTGTTGAGACATGTTACATTTGTGTTTATGTATTTTTTAAAAATGTACTAAAAAGTGACAGATAAGGGTTAACCCAGCTGTAGCCAAAATGTTCTAAATGGTTTCATGCATGCAGCCTTGTTAAAAGTGTTCTATATAAACATGTTTTGCATTTATTTTCCCCTGGGTTTTTTTTTTTCCTAAAAAAATCATCAATAGTGTCAGGTGGGCAAATATGTTCCCTTCAATGTAAAATTTGATTAGGGGGGTAACATAGATATTAATGTTAGATATCGCCTACACTGTTGTAGTCTATTGTAAGGAATCAGAGTCAACAGAGTCACCGTTTTAATAGAGGGTAACATTTTGAAAATTTGAAATTAATGTGGGATCAAGGTGCATCCAGACTGGCCATCCAGAGCCAGAAATATACACATATATACATATATCTATGATCGGGAGTTTTCCCGGTGGTCAGTATGTGAACATTTTTTTAAATTATGAAAATTATAATTTTACATCACTTACATCGATGGATAAGTGAACACACAGGCATTGCCGATAAAGAGCATGTGGTTGTGTGCATGGAAATGTATCATCCTCCCTATCTGTTAAATTTAATCTAATCCCTGTCCTGAAACATATTTCCAGTGATTCGTTTGTGAATAAATCACTGTTATGAACGACTCGTGTGAACCATCGACATCTCAGTGTGCATAATGTCCACCTTTCTGATCTAAATGGTATATAACATTTATAATATTCAATAATTTGGGGTGGAAAGTATAAGCACATTGAGGCACAGGCACTGTTATTATGAAGCTCCCTTATAAGTTACTTCAAAAACTAGCCGTTATTTTACTTACCCAACAATAAATAAGTTTCTGGCACCCCAGCGTCTTGTGGTCATGTTTCATTTACATTGTTTGGTGATTTTATCAGCAAAACTGGCATAAGTCTAGAATTTAGTGCAAGTTAGTGCTACTTTGCCTTATGGTCCGTGCATTAAATGACTATATTATCATATTTGCTCTTTACTACCCCTGTATGCAGCGCTTAAGTCTAGCATCTTCAGATTTGCATTAGTCTTGACTAGTGCGGTTGAATGACTTTTGTCCTGGTAGTATGTAGGAGCGGTTTTGATGCATACTCAGGGTCTGTATGCGATATCTAGTGTATATATCAATGGGAGGGGAAGATGAGGAGCGGGGGGTTGGGAATTGTCAGGGGACTGTTTGTGTTCAAGATGAAGAGCAAGAAAAATTTCTTCCTCCATTTTCTAAAAATTTTCATTTTCTTTTTGTGGACAAACACAGAAGAAAAACTGCTGTTATGAAAATATCAGCACTACAACTCTGATCCAGTGTTATTTTGCAGGTGTTGATATATATTTGTGGGGGAAAGAGACCTTGGGTACCACGGTGGCGTAGTGCGTAGCACAATTGCCTCACAGCAACAAGGTCGCTGGTTCGAGCCTCGGCTAGGTCAGTTGGCATTTCTGTGTGGAGTTTGCATGTTCTCCCCGTGGTCGCGTGGGTTTCCTCCGGGTTCTTCGGTTTCATCCACAAGTCCAAAGACATGTGGTATAGGTGAATTGGGTAAGCTAAATTGTCCGTATGAGTGTGAATGAGTGTGTATGGATGTTTCCCAGTGATGGGTTGCAGCTGTAAGGGCATCCGCTGCGTAAATACATATGCTGGACAAGTTGGCGGTTCATTCCGCTGTGATGACCCCAAATGAATAAAGGGACTAAGCCGACAAGAAAATGAAAGAATGAAGGACAAATACTTTTATTTGGGAGGGTTTGCCTCCATTTTGAATCCTGGTCTTTGCTTCCTGGGTAGGAAGCTGAAAGCCTCATGTGACAGGAAGAAAATCAATTCCTTTTGAATTCTTGAAATATTTTATTTGGTTGCTTGCATGTAATTGATGAATTAAAAATGGATAACATTTAGAAAATTACTTTTAAAAAAGGAAAATGACAAGTATGAACTTCAACAACTCAGTTGACTCCAATGGAATGTTTTTTTAACAGCATTGGCGGCTCATGGAACTTCTCATTAGTTCCCCAGTGGTTTTGCACTTTTAAAGGCTACAATGTTTCTAAAAATAAGATTGTGTATGTTTAACGTTATCTAAGATTATTTGAATTAGCTACGAAGCACTTCCTGGAACTATTTGAGTCTATATTAATCATGTGACGATCGAACATTTTAGACATCAGTTGTCACAGCTCTCTGGCTTCATCCGAAATTACTTACTACAATAAAGTACGTTCTATATAGTATAAATGGAGCTTGGAGGATACTACATCTGCATTTGTCATATCACGTGACGTACCCACATCAGTTACATTGATTTACTCCCATTTATAAATTCTCTTATGGGGCATTATGGGATAGCATAGCGTCCATCGCATGCGCGTTACAGAATCTCACTGGAAGTAGGACATCTCGGTTCTTCTTGCATACTGTTTTTCGATGAATGCTATGAAAGCTGTTTTCCCCCAGTGGAATAATTGTTCACTTTAAGACTAACAATGTGCTCTAGCAAAACACACATTGGAAAATTTAATTTCATGTGGACTTTAAAAATAGCTACAAGTAGCACGAAATATACCTAAATGTTAAACTGGCTTGCCACAGGGCTATGAACGTGAATATCGCTCCTTTAATTCAGGGTGCCAGAACGAATTAACTTGATTGCCGTGTCATAAATGATGTCGAAATTACCTGATCAATGTTGATGTTCTGAGCTGGAGCCAGTGTTTCGATAGCTTTCTGTGTCTCGGTTTTCTTTGGCTTCGGAGGTTCTGGTTTATATCGCGCTCTTCGTGTCTCTGCAGGTTCCCAGAAACTGAGACACGCGAGCACAAAGAACAAATACAGCCAGAAGCGAATCATCACAGCAACTTTTTTTATATACTTTTTTTTGCTTTACTAAGAAATGACTTCCTTAGCGAAGAGGTTTTCTTATAAGAGTCAGTCAACTGTCCAGTTTCCACACACAGATTAGGATGATGACCCTCAGCTCAGGTTTATCATTAACTCGTCAACAAACCCAAACAAACAGCACGCATAGGCCTACTGGTAGATTAGTTTAGATTTAGATTTAGTTTACTTTATTACATTTATTTACACACTTTGCTTTGTCATAAAGTGTGTACCTGATGCTTAATTATATAAAAAAATACATTTTAATAAAATACATTTTAGTTAGGAAGAAATGTCTACAAATTTTACAGAATGAAACAAACAAAAATGTAAACAACACATAACTTTGTCATTTACAGCATTTTTTGCATTAAAATAGCACAGCTGTTTTCAGATATGTTTATATTAATCTTTAAGACAGCACAATGCCACAATATTTCACTTTCAGGAAAGTTAAGAAAGCCATATTAGAAAAAAATGTTTGTTATTCTGGCCAACTATTGTCTGAGGTGAAAAAAATAAAAATATTAACATTTTGCTCAAACCTACAAAGTAAATACAGATAATTTGTTTTGTTCAATGAATGTATCTATATTAATATTTATAGTGATAAACAACTTTTTAATAAATAATTTTCTTATATTTGTATAGGTTTATATTATAATATCCTTAAAGTTATAATATTAGTTATATTCTAACCTGATAATAACTATAATATTATAACAGCTATAGCATTTTAATATTATTATTTTAATATAACCATTTACACACTTCCTTATTGTCATGTGTTTTTAAAATCCGTAATGTCTCAGCAATTAATGTGCACTCAAATCCAAAATATGTTATGCAATAAATAATCACACCTTTTTGAAGTGGTACATGAAGGATGTTTAATGAAACATTTTCACAAACACACAGCCTGCAAATATATATTTCTGATATAAGTAAACATTGTAAACTAAAAGCACGCTCAGACCAAAGATGATAACTATAACAGAATTTATTGTGTGTAGACTTATACACTGTAAAACCCAAAACGTTGAGGTAACTCGAACCGTTTGAGGAAACCGATTGCAGCAAACCATTTCAAAGTTTAAAATCTAATCCTAATGAGTACAACATTGAGTTCAAAGGAGCAGAATTACCTTTTTAGTAAATTCTAAGTAAACTAAACTCATTTCATTTGATAAAGTTGCTTGGAATAATTGAAATCACTTTCAGAGATTTTTCCAGTTTATGAATGAACATTGACAGCCACAATCAGAATCCACCCTGCTTTAAATAGCTGAAGTATGTAAAAATCAAATGACAAAAGCTGCAGCACACTGTGATTTTTAATCAATTTTAATTTCATTGTTATTATTATTTTTTATTATTATTGAATTGTGTCATTTATGCTTTCTGGCACTGTAGCTACTTTTCTCAGTAAAGCTGTTAATACACAGTTTTGTACATTTCTTTCTGATTCTTCTTTGCTTTAAAGTTTGAATGCTGTTTCAGCTATTCTCCTGATAGCTGGTTAGTTTGGTTTATGGTTAGTAATAACTCTTACATAAAATAAGCAGACGCCTATTAGACGTGTCAGTATTAAATGATACAATATATCAGGATAATGAAGATGCAAAACATTGTTATCATGAGTAGGGCTGCTCAATATATCGTTTCAGCATCAGCGATGTGTGCATTCGCAATAGTCACATCACAGCATTTGCAATGTGGAGTTGGGATTATTATAGTTGATCAGCAATGAAGATTCCGTAGTGTTATTCTACATTACATTTGATCACTCAATAATAGGGCAAGGACAAAAGTTTGATGCTGATTTATTGTGATCATTCCACCCACGATACATCATTAATGTAGCCAAGTATCGACATTTATGTAAAGATACAAAAGATCTGACCTGATTCATCAGCCTTGCACTGCTACCATTTACGACTTAGGTGATAGTACCGCTTCTCATTGTGTCGGATCGAACACATATCAATGTTGCAATTTTACATCTTATATATTTTTGATGCATTTTCCCACTTCATTTACAAATATCATAATATTGTGTGTTGTTTTCTTGTGATATATCACTGATATCGTGATCTATCACAATCACATATCGTATTGTATAGTATTGCTATACCTGAATATGTCTTATTTATTTACACTTGCAATTTCTTTGATTCACTCCTCTACATGATTGTTCCAATCCTTCATTCATTCATTTTCTTTTCGGCGTAGTCCCTTTATTAATCTGGTGTCGCCACAGCAGAATGAACCGCCTACTTATCCAGCATATGTTTTACGCAACAGATGCCCTTCCAGCTGCAACCCATCACCGGGAAACACCCATACATTCTCATTCACACACATGCACTATGGACAATTTAGCCTACCCAATTCACCTGTACCGCATATCTTTGGACTTGAGGGGGAAACCCACGCGATCGCAGGGAGAACATGCAAACTCCACACAGAAATTCCAACTGACCCAGCCGAGGCTCGAGAGCACTACCCACTGCGCCACCCTTGTTGCAATCAATACAAGTCAATAATTAAATTCCAATTTGACCTATTCAAGTCATCTGCTGAAATTGTACTAATATCCCTAATAAAAAAAAAAAAAAACGCAATGTCAGATTTATCCAGCATCATGCAGCCCTGATCATGAGCACTTCAAAATACGGTGAATAATTATTTTATTATATAAACCATTCGCATGGCTTTTCAGAATATTCAGAGTGATGTATCGACAGTGGTGTTTAAGACTTATTAGGTTATTTATTTTCAAATATAAACAGTTTCATATGTCAATCTGCTTTAAGACATGAGATACTCTGTAAAGAATGTGCCCCCTTCTGACTATTTATATGAACGAATTAACGTTTACTAATGAGACTCCACTGTAAAGTGTTACCTATTATGCTTTTAAATGCTTTTACAATTGATTTTTTAAAGCATTTGTTTACTCTAAGCCAGTGGTGTCAAACTGAGTTCCTGGTTGAACACACCAATCTGTAGGTATCAAACAAGCCTAAATCATCAATTAGTTTGATCAGATGTTTAAATAGGTTTGGAACTAAACTGTGCAGAGCTATGGTCCTTCAGGAACTGAGTTTGACATCTGTGCTCAAAGCCAGGGGTTCCCAAACTTTTTAGCCCATGACCTCCAAAATAACAATGCCAGTGACTCGCAATCCCCAATATTCTCTGAGGTGGTTATAAATATATCAACCTTGCACACAACAACATACAGTATCAATAGGCCCAAGTCTATTCATCCTTTAATTTTGGAGGACGCCACACGGAGATCATCCTTCATGTTCAGTCATGGCCTGTATTTATTTGTAATGTATGTGAAAGCCATAAAAGTGTCAGAAAGTTTAATATGGTGCCATAAAATCAATGTGCTGCACCCCCCCCCCCCCACAGGTGTTGCAAAAGTAAAAAAATAAAAATAAAAAATCGGAAGGCTGATGGCTTTTATTTGCATGTTTTTTTAATGTTTATTATTAACATTTTTCATTATTAACATTCAACTATTTTGGAAATCGCCAAACGACCCCCACTTTGGGAATCACTGCTCGAGCCATGCCCGAAAAGAGTTCTTTTTGTAATTGTACATGTAAAAGTAACCTTTTTTGCAGCAATGTTAATATGATCATATCGTATATCGTGATAAAAGTCAGATAAATTGAACAGTGTCATGTGCGCAATTCCTATTAAAAAGAATGGGAAAAATAAATATGACCAATGTTGCAGAAAAAGTGGGCAGTCAATATAAACTCTCTGGTTAGTTGGTGTGGATGCTAATATAGTTATTGTTATAGTTATCATTCTTGGAGTGAACAGGCTCGACTCATAGCACAGAACAATGGACATTTGTTATTTTAATGCTATTTGCACTACTGGATTTGTTGGCATTACTTTTCTCTGGGTTTAAAGTTTAGTGCTACACTGTTGATGCAGAATCGCTGTCCGGACGGATCGGGACCATCCTCAAAGACATGTCCAAGGTGGGCATCACACTATAAAACAAAATCGAATGTTATTCTGGGAATCTGACATTAAAACTGATCATATGATTAATACAACGAGACTCACGTGTTTGCAGATGACCTCAGTTCCTGTGCTGCCAAGTGAGTTGTCAGGGCGGCGCACAATGTTGGCATGACTCTCGTCTTTTTCCCAAGTCCCATGAGCCTCACAGAATGACGGCCAGCCAGTTCCTGCGTCATATTTTGCTTCTGAGCTGTCCGAGTCAAAGGCAGAATCATATTTACTCAGTTTTGATTTAATATGCAATGCAATTATGCAGTCAGACTTTTACGTTATGGGTTCCATTAATGGTAATGTATTTACTAACATCAACAAATAACAAACAATGCTTTTATAACATGAAGTTGTTCGTTGTTTGTGTTAACTCACAGTGCATTTGCTAATGTTAACAAGCTCAACTGCATCGTAATAAATTAGTAAACGTTGAACTACGAATAATAAAGGCTGTACAAGTATTGATCATTCTTTTGCTGGGTTCACTCAAATGCGTCACTTGCTCCCAACTTACTCACGGGATGTTTTTCACTGTTGTGCAGGTTATAATTCATCCTCTATTCACTAATTTGCGTTGACTTTGTATGTAATGTACTCAATCAAATAATTCAGTGTTTGGTGTGAACCCAGCACAACTGGTCACATTTTTATTTCAGTTGATATTTTTTACTTTTTGTTCTTCTTTCCACTGAAAACCATGTCATTTTAATCTGTATAAGGCACTGAGATAAACCCTATTCCACCAAGGTCCAATCAATGTAAAATAACCCTACATTTCAAGAGTTGTATGGTTAAAGGACTATGAAACCCCCCCTCTTTCAGGTCAAGTGTACCTCTGAAATTTCAGTTTTCAGTCGAAAGGGAACAAAAGAAGCAATAAAAATAATAGGTTTTATTTAGGCAGCGCATTCCCAGAGCTCAAGGACACTTTGCAGTGAACATCCTGTAATTTTAAATTACATCAAACATTTACTGTAAGTCTTTCCTAGTGATAAGGATAGGGTTGCTGTTGTTGCTCAGAAATTATTGCAATGTAAAATCCACACTAGAGGCTTAATAAATATTAGCTAGTTTGTAACTAAATTTGTACTTATTTTAGCTGCACCACATGTCCTTAAAGGGTTAGTTCACTCCAAAACAGGATGTATATTATTATATTAACCTTCATTCATCTTCTGAACACAAATCAAGATATTTTAGATCCACGAGCTCCCTCATCCTCCAGAGACAGCAACAGTCCAGATACATTGATTCATTGATTAAGTCCAGAAAATAATCCAAAACATTCCCAAAACATACTCTCTGACCCAATGATAGCCACTTTTGGTCGGTCAGAATTTTTGGATTCTCTCAAGCCAAGTGTTCTTGTTTAATATGGCATAATTACAGCCAAGGAAGCCTCTTTTCTGACTGATTACTTGGACTTACCTTCACTTATAAGATACACCACCTTTTGAAACCCTGCAAAATTTGATCAAATGTAGGATCCAGTCTTTTATTTTCTAACCATATGGACCAATCATTTTGTTTAATGTCTAAAGACTTGTAAAAAAATATTTTTCTTTACATCTATTCCAGTGTCTTTGTGGGTCATATGTCTTTGTTTTTGGTCTTTTTTGTGCTTTATTTTACATTTTGCACAGATTATTGTTATATGAAGGGTTTTTCTGTCTGTTCTTTGTTTTTTCATGTTAGCAAAAACCATAATAAAAACATATTGCCATTAGAGCAGTGCGACACATAGCATCATATTGGCCATAGTAAACACGCACAAAGTCTCTTTTACAGTTTTTTAGCACACAAAAGTCACATGAATGTTTTGACAATGTTTTGGTTCCTTTTCTGGACGTCTCGGACCGTTGCTGTCTCTGGAGGATGAAGGAGCTCTTAGGTTTAATCTAAAACATCTTAATCCAAAACACTCATTAAGAAACAATGAAACTAATGTTATAAACTAATGTTATACCTGTTATAAACTGTAAAAATAAGTGACATATGGAAGGACATCTGAATAAAAAATTTAAATAAGCAAAAGACTGTTAGCAAAAAGTAGATGAAGGAAGTGAAGGACACTTTCTTCAATATCAATCATGAGCTCATCGATGTAATCTAATGTTGTTGTTTTTTACAGTAATTCATGCATGGAAAGAGGCTTCTGTAACTAGTTAGTTGGAACAAAAAATAAAAAAATATTTAGTAGAGCTTAGGTAAGTTAGTGTATTTCTGTTGTAATTAAGCTAAAATTTAGCTTATACACTGCTAGTCCAATCACCCCCTCAAGAGTAGAAAAAAATAGCTGTCTTTGAATGAATGAAACTTTTGCTCTTGTCATGAAGGCACATCTATATCAAGTATTTCTTGTTTCTGGCATTTTTCACAATGGATGTTGGGAAAAATAAACAGTATTGAAGACTTACATTGCTTCGTTATGTATTTATTCATATCTACTGTGTATTTTTTTCACTCTTTTATAACCTGTTTTAACAACTTTTAATCTGTTTTTATTCACTTTAATCATTTGGCTTTCTTATACTCGTCTCTTTTTTCCTGCTTATGTAAAGCACTTTGAATTGTCAGTGTGTATGAAATGTGCTATATAAATAAACTTGCCTTCCTTTTTGTTGCCCTTCATCTGAAAATTACATTAAAAAATTACACAATGAGGCATTTTATGTAAGTATTTTGTATTTTGAGTTGTGTTGCATTAAAAAATCTAAACTTTTGCAACAATTTGATGTTTTTTATACATGTATAATGAATCTTTCATGGGTTTTCAACATATTCAGTAACAGAAATGGTACGTACTGTTATTGAGTATAAGTTTAAAACCATAATGTCTTTAAAGGGGAATTGCACAATTTGAATTTTATTTAGATTTAGAGTTTTTAAAAACTTACCTAAAAAGAGGCGAGTCACAGCACACACAGTGATACATGCCCACCTCATTGTGGTTCAAGTAGATGCCACTGAACGGCTGAAAATAAAGTTGTACTTACTCAACCAGATGAAAGTATCCAGAACATATTTGAGCTTTAGAATATTTGTTTAACCTACCACCTCTGTGCCTTTTTCTCTTGTAACAACATACTGTTCTGGAGATAGTTTTCTCTGCCAGTCTGTGGACTGGTCATAACGTGTCAATGACTGCAAACCTGTGTGAACAGCCAAGAGTCATAAATGCAGCAAACCCTCATATATTTCATAATACAGTAATTAAAATATGATGCTTATGATTTGTAAAACTTTTTTGCATTTTCAAGTTATTCAAGTCTTTACTAACTTTCTATAATGAAAAGGTCTTGAGAAAATTGTTTTTATAGTAAGAGTTTAACTGTCCCCCCTTTGATGTTGATTTTATATAGCATAGTTAAATATTTGTAGTGTACCTATAACAATTGTAATCTTTAATTACATCATACTGACATAGGAAGTGTCATAAAAAGTTCAATTTTCCTTTTAAATTTAAATTTGACAGTGATCAAAGCTATCCCCTCGGGACTTGTTAATTTAATGTGCAGTCATTTGGCCTATTGTAAGACAGATAGTAAAGAATGTAATTTCCTGATAAATGGTAAAATATATTTGACAAAAAATGTTCTAACAAAGACATAAGGCAAGTTATTCCAAGAGGAAAATTGTATTGGAATTTTTTATTATGGAAGGTTGATTGGAGAAAAGCATGGCTGCTACCATACAAATTTTGCATTTCAAATAAAGTAAAAGAAATTCATTTAAAGATTTTACATAAAATATACCCAACCAACGTGTTACTTTCCAAATTTTCAGACATTGAGAAAGAATGTTCATTTTGTAAAAACAGTGAGGAATCCTTATGTCACTTATTTGTTGATTGTCAGTGTGCGCAATTATTTTGGAAAGATTTTTTTTCTGATTACTCTGCTAAAAATATGTTGATAACGTTGAATGCAAAAGAAATGATTTGTTATTTTGAAAATGGTGATAAACAAATTAACAATTTTGTAAACTTTATTATTTTAAAAATTCTTTATCCACAAATGTAGATGTAATGAAAATGTAATGTCTTTCAAAATTTATTCTGTTTATGAGGCCTCTCAAAGCTGTAGAAAATGTGAAAGCTCAGTCTACTGTAAGCTATTATGAATCTGTTTTTGGCGTCTTGTGAATGTCTTCTATTTGTTTT